>VWZN01006595.1:77329-149585 GCA_013396955.1 Regulus satrapa | reverse complement strand
CATGCCTTTGGAGGTGCACTGGTGACCCTTGGGTTATCTGTGTCTCCGTGTGTGACTTGTGGATGTCCCCTCACGATGCCACCACTGCCAGCCCATGGCAGGCACAGCAATCCTTTTGGGAAAACTCTCGGGATAACTTTTTGGGATAAATGTTGGGATAACGGCCATTTCCCTGGTAAGGCTGGTCATGCATAAGGATCTCATCATCTCCTTCCACGTGGGATGCAAGGCCAGGCTGGACCCTGGGGCTGGAGCAGCCCGGGACAGTGGCAGGGGGGGCACTGGGTGGGATTTGGGGTCCCTTTCTATCCCAAACCATCCCAGGATTCTCTGATCCTGCGGGATAAAAAGAGCCTTTAATCAAAGCTGGGAAGGCAAACACCGCACTCAGCTTGTGTGATTAGGAAGCAGCACCTTCCCTGCTGGGGTGTGTGAGCTATGAGAGGGCACGGCGCAGCCTTACGAGGAATAGCTTCGGAAAAGCAGCAGCATTTTGATAAAAAAATAATAATTCCACACCATAAATAAATCAAAAATCGTGCCCACAGCTCCTGCTATTTCAAAATCACAGCTGACAAAGGAAATAAAAGCTTGATGGTGACAGATAAGTGTGAGGGAAAGCTCTTTTCACTTGATCTGCTCCAGCAGTCATTAAATAACGATGTGCTGACAGCTCAGGAAAAACAACCACCAGGCCTTTATTCACCGCCTCCTGAGCTTCGAGCACGATCAGGGCCAGGACAGGAATTTAACGCAAACATTCTGTACCAAACCCTCCGTTAATATCGCTCCCACTGCGATACTCCAGCGCCCAAAGCCTGGCCCTCCCTGTCCGTCTCCTCCATCCAGCGCCAGTTTCCTTCCCAATGAAAATCCAGCCAACTTCATTTAAATCAGGATCAAACCCCCACAGGTGTGATGACCTTTCCTGTGCAGGTGGTCCTTGCCAGCCCTAGGATCCCATGACTATGATTTTATTTTTTGAAAAGCTGGGTTTTCCAGCTCGGAGGGATGAGCCCAACCCAGCTTTCCCCAAGGAACGAGCCGGAATCTCTCCTGCCCACCTCCTGGGAATCCTGTGCCATCGTCACTTGAGCTGCAGTGAGCAAATGTTCCTCCTTTGTTGGGATTTACAGTTGTTGCTAAATACGATAAAAGCGATGCCAGGAAATAAGGACCAGTCAGCAGCAAAGAAAAGCAGTTTGCTCAATTAAATGTTGGATTTTCTGTGGTTTTAGAAAAATGTAATCTATCCATACCCTGTGATGGCATTTCTTTTATTAGGAGGAAAAAAGGGGCTTAAAATGTCCAGGTGGACAAAAAACCAGAAGGATTTGGCTCTTTGTGTGCCCAGGTTCAGTGAGGTGGAGATGATCTTGGAGCTTCCATCGAGGATACGCTGCCTGCTCCAGCCACCTCCCCACGAGCTGCCACTGATGTATTATGTATTACATTATGCATAGATAGAAATATAATGTATTAAATATAATGTAATTAGTATAATATAATATAATATTACAACATAACACAACATAACATTTCTATTATATTTTAGGAAATTTTTTAGTATATTAAGCTAATTAAAAACGGTGTTTGAAGGGGTTTTTAATAAGGATTTTTAAGGGTAAATTGTCCAATTATTCAAAGTTATTTATTTTTATTTTTAATTTAATAATTACTTATTTGTGGCTTGTACTGTGGATTTTTTAAAAAATATTATTTAAATTTAAGAAGAAGGTGAAAAAGAAGGAAAGGTTTCTATTTTAAAACTTTATTTTGTTCTTAATATACGTTATCATATTTGAAATTTTAAAATTGTGTTTTATTATGTCAATCGATATACTTTTATTTAAATTACACATTTATAATGTTAGTTTTATTACTTCATTTTGGAAGGGTTTTTAATGGCTTTAGGTTAAACACGGCATTTTCTGGGCAGTTGTGCTTGTTAGAAAGTTTAAAATGTTCTGTGCAGGACTCCCCCCCTGCCTGTGCCGAGCTCTCCTGGCAGGGTTTGTCCCCTGGGAATTGCACATTCTCACAGACAACTTAAAATCTGATTTTTCTTGAAGAATCAAACCAGAAAATGCGTCTTATCTCCCACTTCTTCAGCCTCCTCCGGGTCGGGGCTCAGCTCCCAGCTTTGTGTGGAGATTTTCCTCTGATCTCAGGATCCTTCTTTTATTTTTATTTTATTTTATTTTTATTTTTTTGCCTGTCTCCAACTTCAAACCCAGCAGCTCGCACACGTCCTTTCCACACGCCTTTGTTGGGTTTTTTTCTGTTTATCTCCAGACTGGGAAACACGATTGGCACCACTGCTCCAGAACGGAGCACAGCGAATCAACCCCACTGACTCAAGGGCAAGGCAACGGGAATTTCTGCGAGGAGCAGGATTTTCAGCAGGTTAGGGGGGAAATAAAAAACGGCTGGGCAAGAATAAAGAGGATAAATCGCGGTAGATAAATTAAAATGAAAAAGATCAGCTATTATGCAAAGATCTCCTGGCGTACATCATCAACGTTTGCTTTTTTATGGAGTCCCCACCACTGCAAAGGCACTGCTGGCTATGAGAACATTTTAATAAAGGCCATTAAAACTCATTTCTCTGATATATATTCTAAAGGGGGAAAAAAACCAGAAATCATTTATAATGCTTATTACCACTGCTGGAACAACCCTTAAAGGTCTCTGGCAGGGAGTTCTTCTTTGGGAGGTTTTACTGGGAGGAAAACCATTCCCTGGAGTCTTTGGTGGGGCTTTCTGGGGCGAACTGGGGAGCTCGGGCTGGGGCTTCCCGGAAGATCCCCCAGGAATGCTCAGGATGTCCGGGCTCTGCCCAGCACAGAGAGGAGGAGGAAGGGGGATAGCCCAGAGAACAGTCCCTCCTTTCCCGCAGGACTGTGGGGTGTGGGTGGAGGGCATCTCACCCCCAGCTTCCTGGCAACACCTGTGTTAATTACTGGGAATTAACGGAGGGGCAGCTTTGCCTTGGAGAGCAAACACTTCCCGAGGAGCTGAGGAAGCCCTCAGGAGCTCCCGTGGAGGATGCTGGCCGTTCCCTCTTCCTGCTGCCATCCCTGCTGGATGAATTTTGCTCTGAATATTGCGTGGGCACGCCAGGATTTCCTGGCACAAACCCCCGGAGAGGTGCAGCACGATGAGATGGGGGTTGGAGCTAATTAGGGTGAGACAAAGAGCAGTTTAATTCCAGGCCCTGCATCCCTGAGCCCTCCTGTCCTCCCCCGGGTACATCCAGCGATGTTTGAGGGCGCCGCAGCTGCTTTGGGATTGAGCCCTGGGCTGTTTCATCTACCCTGAGCCCTTCAGATACCCTGAACCCTTCTACCCTGAGCTGTTCTGGGCACCAGGAATGGTGAGCAGCCTTCCAGGCCATTCCAGGATGGCCCCTCAGCCCTTTCCTGCCCACTCAGCTGTTTGCCAGAACTGGGAGCCGTGGATTTTGGGGTTTTCTGCTGGGCTGGGTGGCCCCAGCAGCACCAAAGCTCTGCTGTGGGGTGAGGCTGCCCCGTCTCATCCCTGCTGGCCTGCTCAGAGCTCGGGGATGCAAGTAAAAAACAAAACAGGGAATGGCGTTCTTGGAGCTCGTGGTGCTGAGATCCCATTTTAAACACCGTTATCTTGGGTTTTACTGCTCCAAGAGTATTGCAGCCAGCCTCAAATGTAACGGCCAAGGGGGAAAATAAATGGTGGGGACAAGAGCACGGAGGGAATGTCCAGCAGGGCTTTGGAAGGATGGGCTTGGGCAGGTCTGGCTTCCACTGCTCTGTCCAGGAGCCACAAATCCCAGCCCAGATTCCCCCCAAAACCCTCTAAATGTGGCACAAATAAGGGTAGGATGGGGTTTATGAGACTGCTTTTTCTGAGGGAGGAAGGAATGGATCCACGCTCTGAAAACTCTTAATGAGCTTCAGAATTAGCAGCAGATAACGAGGCTGGGTTTCACCTCCTTCCCAGCAGGTGCCCAGCAGCATCGGGACCCCACTGCTGAGCCCATTTGCAGGGAATTTTCGCCCTACCTGGAGACTCCAGTGCCCAGGTTTTATCCGTGCCAATAACAAGGAAGCGTCTGTGTGACCGAGCAAAAAAGGAAAACAAGAGTTTGTGCCAAAAAAACTCCCGTGGGGCAGGGAGGGGCTGAGCTCAGGAGTTTGATCCCTGCTGGCTTTTCCTGCTCTTCTCCATTGAGATGTTCCTGGGTATTTTGTAAAACTTCACAAGCAAGAAGTCTTAAATTAAAATAATTTTTCTTTCATGTTCCACATTTAAAATGTCTTCCTGTTGCACTGAGGGATGATGCATTATGTAATTTGGGACTAATTTAGTAGTTATTATGTGACTCATTTTTGGGCTGAGCAGGGTTAGTTTAGGACTAGCTGGCTTTAGGACTAACACTTCAGTAGTTATATTTTAGGCCACCTTCAGGATTGCTAGGCCTTTGTTTCAGAATACCTCTGGAGGAGACTGAGTTTCATCTGGTGAAGGGTTCAGGCTGATCTTGGAGGTCTTTTCCAGCCTTCCTGACTCCGTGACTCTGAATCAAAGGACACAGTGACCTTTTCCCAAGGGTGGCTTTCAGTTTGAGACTCTTTGGGATTTTCACAGGGTTTTATTTCCCTCCTTCTTACACCTGCTCATTCGAGAGTTGATGGGATGTTTTCCCTCTCTTTTCCCGTTCCAGCCAAAGCGAGAATCTTTAATTCCATTCGGGTTCTCTCCTGCTCTGAGCTCCAGGACAGCTCCCATGGCCGAGGGCTGCTCTCTGTTTACTCCCCGTGGTGGAGCCCCAGTGCCCCACGCAGAATTTCCATCACCCCACAGCGCGAGTTCAGGTGGGCAGGGAAACACCCACACGTGGCTCAGCTCCATGGAAAACCCCCCGGATTGCCCAGGCAGAGGCTGTTTGCAGGGAAAGCAGCCGAGCACTCCCTCCTGCACCCGCCTGGGAGCCCCTGAGAGCAGGAGCCCCACGAGCAGCTGCAGCTCTGCTCCTGCCGGCCCTGAGCAGAGATGGATGTGGCGAGCCAGGCCGGTTCCATCCTTATTCAATTCTGCTGGTTTTTGCCTTGACAGGCCCAGCCAGGAGGGAATCCATCCCAGACGGATTTGTCGAACAAGGCGGCCAAGAGAAACACGGCTGAAAATCTGCTTTATAGAGCTGCTTGGATGCTCAGCTCCTCAGGGCTTGGCTCTAGCGAGGTGGCAGCAAATAACCAGCATTTCCCCCTCCTGAGCCTTCAGGATTTAAAACAAGGTACTGAAATCCTTGGTTTGCACAATTTCCAGGGGGTTTTTGGTTTATTTTCCCCCTAGACAAGACTGCCTGTGTTTAAAAAAAATCAAACGGCATTCAACAAATCACCCATCGGACAAACCATCCCCCAAGAGGGTTGGAATTGTGGTGTCCCTTCTGGGACTCTGGGATTCCTTTCTGGCCATCCCTACCTGTGCCCCCAACACCTCCTGGCCAGGGGACCCCCTTGTGCTGGGAAGATTCCTATATCCCCAGGGAATTTTTTTGCAGGGTTATAAGCACAGCACTGGGATGGATCCAAATGTTCCAGGGAGATGTGGGAAAGGGCTCCAAAGAAAGGCACAAAAGAAGGAAATTCCTGCATGTCCCCTCTGTTGGAAATGTAGCTCATCCCAAACTTCCCTGCCTGCCCATGCCCATGAATTTCCTGAAGCTGCTCCACTTTTCTCTGATTCCTGGCTCTGCAGCAGAGCGGGAATTTTGCTGCTCGCTGTCACCTGCAGATCAGGGCCCTCCAGAGTCACCCCAGCCTTGGGAAGGCTGGGCTGGAAGGAGTCTTCTGAACTGTAAAGGCAAGCCCTTGAAGGTCAAATCCCAATTTGTGCCTGCACCCGTGCTGCTTGTCCATCCATTTCCATCCCGGGCACTGAGTGGAGAAGATCCTCTGGGAGCTGTAATTACAGAGGATTATGGCACAATAACTCCCCTGCAAGACAGCTGAAGACAGGCACAGGGCTAATCCATCCCAAAGCAATATCCCAGCACAGCACACTGGAGCTGGGCCAGCCTGGAGCACTCCCTGGCACTGATTAATGGGGCTTGGCTGTGATGGATGGAGAGCAGACTCTGCTTTATCCCCCCGGGCCCCACGGGCACTCCAGCCTGGCCACTGTCCCGCTGCAGGGAAGGGACAGCTGGGAAAGGACACGCCAGCACCTTTGGAGGCCGTTTCCAAGATGTGGTGACAGAAAATTGCATTTCTGTGGTTCGAGCTGAACTCCAGGCTGGAGGCAGAGCTCGGATCGCCCATGTGCCAAATTCACACTGGGCAGGAGAAAACTGTGGGGATCAGGGATTGGGAACGGCCTCGNATCATCAATTATATCTAATAATATATAATAATTATTATAATTTATATTTTCTAAATAACAGTATAATCATCATATATCATATATAGCATATATTATATTACTATTACTATTATAGGTATAATAAAATTATATTAAAATAGAGCTTATAATATATTATCAATGAAATAATAATGCAGTAATAATAACAGCAACAGCAATAATAATACTAATGATACTGATGATACTACTACTACTACTGCTACTACTAATTAATAACAATAACAATAACAATAATAATAATAATAATAATAATAATAATAATAATAATAATAATAGTAATAACAGCTCCTGTGTCAGACACGCCCAACAGCCCTGTCCTGCTGCTGTCCCCAGCTGTCCCCAGCTGTCCTGCTGCTGTCCCCAGCTGTCCCCAGAGCAGCACCGAGGGGAGCCGCAGCCATTTGGGCCGAGCTGCAGGGCTGGGAGGGGACCGGGGACGCGGGAAGGGCCATCCCAAGTGCCCGGCTCTGTTCTCTGTGGTTGAAGCCCCGGGTGGCTTCAATGGCTCTGTCACCCCCAGGATTGTCCTCGTGGAGAAGGGGACGGAGCGGGAAAGGAAAGGATCCTTCTGCAATTCCCGGAGTCCCAGCCCGTGCCAGCCAACCCGCAGCCACGCTGGGACTGCTCAGGTACCTCAGAATAAAGCAGCATCCTAAGAAAGGTCTAAAGAAGTGTCCACTTTGGAATAAGTGGATATTGCTGTTGTATTTCTGTCTGCTGGATCGGCCGAAGTGACAGGCAAACAGAAAATCCATTAGGAAATTTATCTGTGTACTGGGAAGGAAACACGTTTTGATGCAAGGAGGGTGATGTCGAGGAGAATCCCCCGGGACACAGCTCCTGCTGTGCCCATCAGCCACGGACAGCTCTGCTCTCCCTCCCGGGCCGCTCCGAGCTCACCGCGCAGGCAAAGGGCAGCGGTCACCCTGCCAGCCCAGGGAATGTCTGTGGCACAAAGGGAAGGACTGCTAAATAACTGATGGGGTGCCAGTCCAGGCACGGGAGAGGCCCGAGCAAATGCTGGAAGGTCCAAGCAGGCCGAGTCTGGTTGTAATTCCTAATTAGGAAGGAGGGCAGAGAATGGGTGTTACAGCCGTGGCTCACTCCAGAGAGATGGACGGGGAGGGGTGGGGGGACACTGATCTCAAAGGATTTCCACCCAGCACAGGGATGTCAGTCAGATCTGCCACTGCCAGAGGAGGTGACAGAGCTGCTCCAGGGCTGGAGCCCCTCTGGAGCCAGCCTGGGACACCTGGGGGGGCTCACCTGGACAGGAGAAGGCTCCAGAGAGAGCTCAGAGCCCCTGGAAGGGCCTGGAGNCTCCCCTCTCTCCTCTCTGCTCCCCTCCTGCAGCTTTTTCACCGGAAAGATGAATTGACTGTGGGGCAGAATAACATTATAAATCAAGCTGTATTTCTGTTCCAGTGACAAAGGGAGAGCACGCTTTCTATATGCTAAATATATTCATGGCTTATATTATAGTAACATTCCTTAAATTGATGATATTTATCAGTGGGGGAAAACAAATTGTTCTATACAGGAGAAAATAATTAAAGGGGAGGGAAGAGTGATGGTGGCATCCCAGCAGTGGGGTCTGGGGTGTCTGAACAGAAATATTGATGTGCTTTTGGGTGCGTGTCAAGGAGAAACAGAGAGAGAGAGAGGGGGGCAATTTCTGCTGCAGTTATAACTCCAAACTCTCTTTAACCACGGTCACACACAGGCAGGATGAAATTCCATCTCCAGCTGCCTGCCCTGCCTTTGCTGCCTCTGACTGGGGAAGAAAAATCCCTGACAGGAGAATTTCTGTTCCTTTCTCCCTGCAAACCGTGAGCACCATCCAGGCTGTGTCCCTGGGACGGGGGAGAGCCGCCTGCAGCTGCTGGGGACCGCTGCAGTGACACCCAGGGCTCTCCCCCACTCAAACAGGGGCTCCATCGGCTTCTCCTGCACTTCCCCTCCTGCTCCCAGCCCACAGGAGCTGCCTGTGAGAATCCCTGTGGAAATGCACAGACCTGCTTCCTTGGAAATGGCTGGAATCCCATTCCAGATTCCCACAGCAAGGGGGTTTCCAGGCAAGGAGAGCACATCTGGCAACGTCTGGAGTGCAGGAGGTCTTGCAGCATCCCTGTAGGAGTCCAGGAGGCACCACATGGAATGGTTTGGGTGGGAAGGGACCTTAAATCCCAACCCTTAAATCCCAACCCTTAAATCCCAACCCTTTCCACCCCTGCTGAGGGCAGGAACACCTCCCACTGTCCCAGACTGCTCCAAACCCCATCCAGCCTGGCCTTGGGCACTGTCAGGGGTCCAGGAGCAGCCACAACTGCTCTGGGAAATCTTTCTTCCTAATTGAAACCTACAGCCAAAAAAGGGAATGTTTAGAAAAGCTTTTCCAAACTCTCCGTGCTTCTTTTTCACTCAGGTTCCTTTACAGATGTTGTTCTGAACAGAAAACAGCTTGCAAACAGGGGAAAAATGGAAATGTCCTCAGTGCAATAGAAATGAGAGTGATCTACAGCTCTGGATATAAAATATTCCATGTAAAACTCCACTATTTGCAAAAGCAGATGTGGCTCTGTGTTCTACATGGAACTCACACATTCCATTAAGGAATAGAAAACGTTGGCACCAATTGCAGGGGAAGAAGGGTTTGCTTGAGTTAATAGAGCTGGGGAAACAGGTGAATGGGATTTTGCAGTTGATGGAGCTGCTCTGGAGGGGAATAATTCCTGGGCACGCCGTGCAATCCATCACCAACTCGGGGAGACAATGGGAACTGGGGAAAACTTCCTCCCAGCAGGGTCTGTTTTGCTGGAGCTCAGCAGAAATGGCTCTGCTGCCCCGTGAGAGCAGCGCTGGGCTCTCAGCGGGCACCAGGCAGGGCTGGGCTCCAGTGGGAGGCACTGGCAGCATTCCAGCACGGGCATTCCTCCCTTTCCCAACTGCTGCTGCCGCAGCCACAGCAATTCCTTCAGTGTTTGGGATTGCCCAGCCTGTGGAAAGGACGCTTGGGGGGAGCTAATCCTGCCCCTGGCAGGGCCTCAGGGGGCCCTGGGAGAACAATGGCAGGGACTGGCACACAGGGAATGCTCCCAGTGCCAGAGGGATCCTCGATGGGATTTTGGGATGCAGGAATTGTTCCTGGCAGGGTGGGCAGGGCTGGCCCAGGGTGCCCAGAGCAGCTGGGGCTGCCCCTGGATCCCTGGCAGTGCCCAAGGCCAGGCTGGACCCTGGGGCTGGACACTGGGACAGTGGGAGGGGTCCCTGCCAGGGCAGGGGGCACTGGGGGGATTTGTGGTCCCTTCCCAACCCAAACTATCTGGAATTCTCTGATTGTCCAGTTCTCTTTTTGGTAATTTGATTTGTCTCTCTTTGGATTTCTCTCTTTGGTAAAATCACATTTCAATTGCCCTTCTGCTGCCCAGGCCCACCTCCTACAGAAACCTCCCACTCACCAAGCGCTGACTGGCTCTTATCAAACAGGAAGTCGTTATCAGCATCCCAAATTTAAGGGAAGGATAATGGGTTGGAAAGGAGATATTTATGAACTTGAATGTTTCTAGTGCAGCACTTTGCACACAATTGAGAAATGATCAGCCTGACATTAAAGCAAGCCCGGTATTAAGGCAAGGAAGGCAATAATTTCTTACTAATGGATTGTTCCATTTCATTTACATATCTTTTCCCAACAATTTTATGCTTAAAAAATCATTGCCCTTTTGAATTATGTGAGCCTCTTTTGACTGTGAGGCTCCAGCAATTTGCCAGCCTCATGTGTGTAATTAGTTTAATTAGCACTACAGCTTTAATGAGAGAATCAGTGTCTGCTGTGTGCTCTGTTCTTTTCTGGACAAAGTGAAAAATTTGGTTTCTTAATCAGTTGCATCTGGAGAACTCTGGGCCCCGCAGCTCTCCCCACAGAGCCTGGAGCCAGGGAAGATGTTTGGGGTTTTCTTTGCTTTCCCAGCTGCCCAGTTCCTCGGCTCCCTTCAGGTCCTCAGCTCCGTTTATTGCCATTATCCATGCCCTGTTTGGGCACCCCGGGAGTCCCTGGGTGATCTCAGGGATCAGGGAGCCCTGCAGGGCTGAGATCCATGGGCTGAGGGCCACCAGCTCCTGCCAACCTGGCCTGCAGAGTCCTTTCCCCAGTTTGCTTGATCATGGGAAGTTTCCCACCGGAAAAAGTTGGTGACCAGGTAAATTTTCAGCTGTGCTGGGTCCTTTTCCAGCTCTGAGAATTCCTGAATGAACAAGGTTGGCAAACTCTGGCAGGGGCTGCCCAGGAATGCCCATCCCTGGAGGGGTCCCGGGAATCCCTGGGGGTGGCACCCAGGGCTCTAGGGTGGGGATGGGGCTCAGCTGGATGATCCTGGAGGGCTTTTCCAGCCTCAGTGACTCTGGGGTTCTGTGACAGCATCACGCTCCGTGCTTTGGCTCAAACAGCTGCATTTACCCAGGCTGTGCTCAGGAAATGTTCACCGAAGCTCTCGGCTGTTAAATTCCCACCCCGTGGCCTTTCCAGGCCTTCCCTAATTATTAATTGTCCTCCAAATAAACAGAGTTCTTTTCTGCCGTGAGCAGTGGTGGATAATGGATGTGGAGAGGGAGGTGCAATGAATCTTCTGGAGGCAGGTGAGGATATTTCAGCAGCCCTGTGCAAGGCTGACATCGAAACCACTGCTGGGGAGCTGTCAAGGCGACACTGGGAGAAGCATTAAGGATTTATCAGGGTGTCATTAGCCCTGCTCATTAGCCCTGCCAAGGCCTGGGCTGTGCATCACTGTTCTGGCCCACAGCAGAGGAACCGCAGTGGCACTGGGACCCCGGGCTCGTTAAAGCAGCATTAAGGAAAGGATTATTATCTAAAGGGGAGGAAATCATCATAATTCTGCTGGAGCTGTTTGCTCTTGTGTCACTTGGTTATCAAAGGAGAAGCACTCAGCAGAACCCGACAACACAGAGAGAACAATCCCCCAGAAGGAACACGGTCATTTCTGAAGCAAATTGTGCCTTTCTCTGTGCACCAAACTCCTCTTCCCTGGGGGACTTCGAATTCAGGCTTGCCCTTACAAGAACTATCTAATGTCTTCAAAATGTTTTACGAGAAACAATTTTAGGCAATCACAAAACACAGGTAGGGAAATCAGGATTTTTCTCCAGCTCTTTTAGAAGGAAACTTTCAGGAAGGAAGCTGTGGCTGCCTCTGGGTCCCTGGCAGTGCCCAAAGCCAGGCTGGGAAGGGCTTGGAGCAGCCTGGGACCGTGGGAGGGGTTCCTGCCATGGCAGGGTGGGCTTTGAGCTCCCTCTGACCCAACCCAGGCTGGAATCCATTGCAGCTGTTGTGTTCAGAGGAGCCTGGTTTTGCTCACCTTGCAAGCTCCACAATGTTTTACCTCCACACTTCGGCTGCACACATCGCCCTCTGCGCCGAGTCTGGGATCATCTGTTCCAAAAATAAACTTCCTAATGGCAGGAGGAAACTGTGCCCATCAAAGCAGGCCGAGTGTGCGCCTCATTTCCCAGCGAGGGCCAGGCTGGGGGAGATGAGCTTTTTTACCTGCAGGTGTTTGCAGTGAAGGGTCCCAAGCGCCGCGCGCTCGCGTGTCCGCTCTGGCAGAGCCCATCGAGTGCTCAGTGTGGTGCTGCTGCTCCTCGTCAGGCTGCTCATCCATCTGGGGGGCTCTGGAGTGGGGATTTCGCCCCTGCCCTGACAATGACTGGCTCTGAGCTGCTCCCAGGGAAATGGGGAAGGACGTCCAAGCAGCAGGAGCGGCTCCCCATGATGGCTGGAAAGGCTGGGCTGGAGCAGAGAGCAAAGGGAATAAAGCAGGGATTTACTGCAAGGCTTTTAAAGGATTCACCTTTGGCAGAGCAAGAGCCTGGCCGGGGCTGCCCCCAGGGTGGATCCCAGCTGGATCCCCTCAGCAGTTTCCCCTGGGATCAGTTCTGGTCCATGCCCAGGCTGGCTCAGGTGTGCAATCCCAGCTCCAGGTGCTGNACAAAAGAGAAACCCCAAGGCATCGCCCAGGCCCTCCCCGCTCCTGGCACTTCCCATTTGTTTGGTTTTCATTTCTCCTCCCTGCATTCCCCCTCTCACTGTCAGCACCAGCCTTTATCGATTTGGGCCAATAAAGCCAGAATAATGCAGCAATAACACAAAAAGGCAACGGGAGCTCGGGGTCTTGCCTGGCTAGTCTGGGAGGGAGCAGTAACTCACACACAACTCTGCCCTTTTCCTCTCAGGGATCCTTTGGCAGAGCAGGACACTCGGGAATTCTGGACATTTTCCTCATGGTCAAATAGCACAAACCCATTTTAATCAAAGAGCTCCCGGAGCATCTCTGTCTTGAGAGCGGCCCAGGCTGTAAATAATGAGAGCATTTAGGAGAATTTACATCCCCAGGGCCGCCCCTGGAGGATGGAACCTCCTGGAACCACTTATCTTGAGAAAATGATAAAATTTCCCAGGGCTGATGGTTCCTTGAGAGGAGATTGGAAGCAGAGGCTGCACTTGGCGTGTCCTTATCCGGTATCAATTCCAGTTCCTCCAAAGATATTTGCTTCCATTATTTTGATATCCCTGCTCTTTCCTGCCCTTGGAGTACTGGAATTGTGGTGCTGGAGACAGATTCAATTAATGAAACAGAGAGATGCTGACCTTTCCCAGGTTGTTATTCTATCCCTGATTTGCTTTAGGGGGAAATTATTTCTTTCTTTCCTGTATAAATATGAAATAACAACCAATTGATTTGTGGTTTGGGGAAAAAGAAAGACAAAAAAGAAGGAGAGGGAGGAATGAAGTGGTGGAGCCCGGATCCTGTGCTGGCTGAGTGCTTCCAGAGCCTGCTCCAGGTTGCCATCTGTCACCATGAGAGAGGTGCTGGAGGATTTCTGGAGCTGTTTCTCCAGGGAATCATCTTAGCTCCGTGGCTTTGCCAACTCTGGGGCTGGTTTCCTGCAGGGAGAGGCTCAGAGAGCTGGGGAGGGCCCTGGGGCTGGGCCCCTCTCCTGGGCCCTTTCCCAGCCCAGGTGACCCCTCTGGGCTCGTTATCTGCCTTCCTCATCCTCAGCTCAGCCATGATGCCCTCCATTCCCCCTCTGCTTTTCCTTCCCATCTTCCCCCGGATCAGGGACCCGTTCCCGTCGGTCTCCCTGGGATTTCTGCAGCTCTCCAAAGCGGGGAGCTGGGGATTGATGGAAATTACAGACAGAGATAATAACAACAACGTGTATTATTTATAGATCACAGAATCCAGGCTCAGAAAACAAACAATAAAGCACAATAAAGCAATTTTCTATTGCTGGCTCTGACAGGCAGGCTATAACCCTTAGAGGTGTTTGGATGACCACGCTCGGGTCCAAATGAGGCGCTGCGCCGCTTCCCAAAGTGTGTTTGTGTCCTGATGAATGAAAACGAGCACAGAGGAAGGGTGGAAATGTGACAATCCACAGCAGCACCGTTAATTTTCCGCAGCTTTGTCATTTACTAGCAGAACCTTAATCTATTTCTTGTATGGCTTTACGGTTGCTCCTTCCATCAGAGCCACTCAGACTGCAATATTCCGCTCAGTGAGCTGAAATATCTGTCGATGGAAAAGCAGCTCCTCATCAAAGTCCTGGGAGCTGCTGTGGGCTTGTTATGTACACTGGGATTACCTGAGGAAACATCGAATGGGCTAAAAAATAGTCTTGTTTTGTTTAGAGAGAGCAGAAATCAAAACTTCTAAATTAAAAATACAATTTTTCTCGCTTTAATTCAATAAGGTGTTTTACCCTCTCACAAAACTCATCTGCAAGGGGGGAAGGAATAATCCCTTAATGAGAAACAAAGCAGGGAAAGTGCTTTAATTGATGTCTGGACTCACCTGCTCCCAGCTCTGTCTGCAGGACTGGCACCTCATCCCCTGACAGGGTGTTTCCAGTCCCTGGACACCCGCAGGGATCCCACACACCCCGGCCAGCCCATGTCCTGCTTTCCCCCCTCTGCAGCCCCGGCTTTGAGGACAGAGGGGGTTTGTTCTCTTTGCAAACCAGGTTTTGTGGGGCTTGGAGCACGCTGGGGTGGTGGGAGATGCCGGTGCCCGTGGCAGGGGTGGGCACGAGGCACTTGAAGGTCCTTCCCAGCCAGGCTTTTCCCTCCCCACACATCTGGGTACAGCTGATAGAACCCACAGCTTTTCACTGCTCGCTGCCCCCGTTTCTCCTCCCTGCTGGACACACACCGTGCCTGAGGAGAGCTGTGGGATACGCTGAGCTGGGAGGGCTCCCAGGAGGCTCCAAGCCTGCCCTGGGCACTGCCAGGGATCCAGGGGCAGCCTCGGCTGCTCGGGGCAGTCGCAGCTCTTCCCGAATCGGGGCTGTCACTGAGCCCTGCCCTGGCCCAGCAGAGCCCCAGCAGGGGAACATCCCAGCCCTGCTCCTGGCTCCAGCCCTGCAGCCCTCATTTTCCAGAAGCTCCTCCTGCACAGGGACCTGCTGGGACCAAATCCTTTTTCCTACTATCTCTTCGTTTCTACTGAAGGCCCATTATTTGCTTTAATCAGTGAAATGAATTTGTTAATGAACTGCCTGATAAGCTTGCCACTGCTAATGTTGGGAGGGTTTTATCTCCCTTCTTTGGTATTTTTTTTGTTTTGTTTTGTTTTTTGCTTTTTGTTATTGTTTCTTCCATATAAAATGACTAAATAAATACATTTAAATGTTGCTGCAGCTGATGGCAGCCTGGTCTTTTGCTTCAGGCAAACCACAGGAATGAATTCAGTTACAATTTCTTTGACGGGAAGAGGAGTTAATGGGAATTTTGGCGGCAGTGGAAGCTGAGGAGGGTTTGGGCCGGCTCCCTGTGCTGTGATGGAGGCTGTGGCACTGCCAGCCTGGCTGGCACAGCACGGACCCAGCCGTGCCCGGGCCAGGAGTTTGGGAGCAATTCCCGAAGGCTCCTCTCAGTCACGGAATCCCTTCCCAGGCCTGGGGAGTCTCTGGGACAAACCGGTGCCTGGCCCTGGGATGGGTAAGAGCTGGGCTTGGCCCGGGAGGTTTTTGCAGCCCAAATGGCGCTGTGATTCCACGGCCGGGCTGGGCTGGGCTGGCCTTTGGCAGAGCAGCGGGCTGGCAGAGCCTGGAAATCCCCTGGAATCCCCACACTGAGTCTGGCCACCTTCACGGTCGCGCAAAGCCACGGGCACGTCCCCCCAGAGCTGCCCTGAGTCCCGCTCCTCCTGGAGCACGACGGGGCTCCCACATCAGCCAGCTGCAGGCAGAAAGGTCCCGATGGAGCCGCCAGCCCTGGAACCTTCAGAATCCGCGAGGACGTGGCTGAAGGGTGAACGTGGAGGTGCTGCTGCTCGGTGCTTGATGAGCTGAGAGGTCTTTTCCAGCCTTAAGAGTTCTGTGGTTCTTTGAAAGCTGGGAGGTGACACCATGGCCAGACAGGTGACCCTGGGGACACCATTCCAGGTGTCCTGGACTCTAAGGCACACGAGGTTTTACCGGTTAAAAATCAATTCTGGCAGCCCATTAATGTCTCCAGTGGAGAAATGCAGGGAAAGGAGAGATGTCTGTGAGAGAAACAAAGTTCAGAGAGCTGGGGGACAGCAGAGATGAATATTGAAGGAGAGGAGGGGATGAGTTGGGAGCTCCTTTCTGAAGGTTAGGATGGTTTTCACTTTCCCTTTGTTTCCCCCCATTCATTTCCAAGAGGATCGCCCAGAATAACAATCCCCTTGTTTTGTCTGGCTGATAATTGCATTGATAATTGAGTACAATTTGAATAATCACATTCCAGGGGTTGTGTGGCAGAGCCTGAGCACGGGGCTGTTTTAATCTCCGCAGATGCATATTCATGATGATGCCATTGGAGATGGAGTGAGGAGCTCCCAGCCCCATTGTCTGCTCCAGACAAGGCCGCTTTGAAAGCACAGCCAAAGCAGGACGAGACTGATTTGCACTCCCAAAGCTCCCTCCTGTCCCTTTGGCGCTGGATCTCTTTACCCATCCCCTCCCTCCTCTCCCAGCAGCTCCACACAACCATCCCCAGCTTTGCGTCTGTCCAGCAAATTCCTGCCCTGATGCTTCCCTGGGAAGATCAGGAGCTGCACGCTCGGGCTCACTGGCAGCCAAGGAAATGCCCATTCTTTATTCACAGCTGATTTTCAGCCCGTTTTTACACACCTCAGGTGTAACTCCAAGCAGTTCTCCTGCCAATCACTCTCTTGATCAGTAAAAGGAATTTTCCTTGTCCATCGACTCTCTCTGCTCTGGGTTAGGTTACACATTTTGTTCCCTGGCTCCCATGACACAGATTTCTTGTTTCATGCAGTTGTTTTTCACCCAGGAATAGCATACAGATATTATATAATAATAAGTTATGATACAGTTAGTTATTATAGAATATTATTAATGAAACCCTCATTCTCAGGCTGATTTCACAGGGAGCTCACAAAGCCCTCAGCTGCACACAGAGTGACAAGCCAGCTGTGAATGGAGCAAGGTAAAGACAGCAAACCCATGATAAGGAGCCCCTCAGATCTTTAGGACAATATTTTTATATTGGATTAGAGCATTTCCTGGATCAAGTTTAAACTAATTTATTGCAAAGATAAGGAAAGCCCCATAAGAAACATCTTTATGGAAAAGCCTTTGCTTTTGAAAGATGTTTAAAATGAAATGGTTGCAAAGAAATTACTCCAGAAATATGAATATTGGCGTGCCCCAGGTCTCTCACCTGTAGTTTTGGGGAGTTTGCAATGAAATCTCTTTTGGTTTTTTTCTGATCCATTGATTTTGGCACTTTGGGATAAGGTTCAACGGACACGGAGGAATTCGCTCAAAGGTTGGAGCTGTTGGTCTTGGAGGTCTCTTCCAACCTTAAGGATTCTGTGATTTGAAAATGTCTTTTTTTATGAAAAGCAGCCACAGGAGATTCCATTGGTGAGAGGGAATTTAACAGCAATGACCCCTGAATTCTCTGTGCTGGGGTATTGTCACTTTGAAATCCACAGCACAGGGTGAGGAAAATGGGAAAATATGTAGGAAAATAAATTTTCCTATGAAAATTTGCTGACCTTTGAGTGTGAAAACACTGTACTAAGGTCAGCTGAACAGTCTACAGACAGAAGGGATGCAGGAGCCAGGCGCATCATTCCATGGAAATTCCTAAATTAGCTGGTTTATGATTCTTTTGTTCACAAATTGTCTTGAAACAGCTCACGGGTTTTCACAAAGAGCTGGGCTTTAGTCCCTGTGCCAGTGGGCCTGGTGTGAAATTTGGCAGCTCTTTTCCCTCCCATCCATTGGCACGCTGGACAATGCAGGATTTCTGCATGAGCAGCTTTGCTTGGGCTCTCCAAATGTGTTCCCCATTATTGTTCTTTAATGTTTGCTCATAGCAGAGCTCGCAGGAATTGGAGAAGGCCTCAAATAAAAGAGACTGAATTAAAACATATTTATCCAGGAATAGGTAATTTCTGGCCTGTGCAGGGATAACAGCAGGAAGGAGGTGGATCAAATAATTATTCTCCATGTACATATCGATATTTTTTAATATAAGTGGCTGAGCTGAGTGTGCAATATGGGAAATATGAGCAATTTCCCTCGTGCCTTTCTCCTGCTTGTTTTTATTTCCTTCCTTTCTGTATTTTCCCCCTTCCCTTCTCTCTGGCAAAGCCTCAGCAGAGCAGAGAACACCAAATTTATTGTGTAAAGCAAAGCCTGGCTTGTACCTGTGGCCAGAACCTCTCTTGTTCTGGATTTATGGTTCAGCTGAGGCTTAATCCCTGCAGGATTCCCTCTGTTTGTTCCGAAGGCTGAGCTCAAACCAGCAATTCCTAAGGGGGCAGTTCAGGGAAGGGTTTTAACTTTATTTAATTCTTCCTAGGGAAATGCTTCCACAAATTGCTGCTGGTTGAAATACAGAGAATCGGGATTTTTCTTCCATTCTGTCTGAGGCAATTAATTGTTTGATTACTGAATGCAGCTTTTTTCAGGACGAGGTGCAATGTTTCTGTTTGCTCAGGCTTGGACATTAAAGATTTTAGCTCCTGCTTTGAACTGGGAAACAAAACCCTCCAAGGGGGAATCCCTTCCAGGGATTAAATTAAATGATTGTGTGTATTTAAAAGTCTTGAAGGCACATTTAANAAAAAAAAAAAAAAGGCAAACTATTTAAGCAAGTCAAGTCATGGCATCCACTGATATGACTAAATGATTTTTAAAGGAATCCCCCAGGTTGATTATTCCTTACAAGTAATTTTGTGTGTTGGCTCCTGAGATATGTCAGTTTGTCCCAGGAGCTAAATTTTGTCTGATTCAGGAGAAGCTTGGGAGAAAATTAGAATGAATACATTAATTTTTAATATATTACATGTGTTAGAACATGAGGGTGGAGTGAGTGAGAGGAAGAAGATCTCCTGGATGGGAGGGGAAACCTGCATTAAACCCCAGCTGAAGAGCAGGGATTTGCTACTTGTTCCCATTAACTCCCAAGCAGCTGGAAAAGCTGGGCTGATCCAAGTCATTTCAGGAGAAAAACCAATTAATTCCTGGGACTTCTCTTGTTCTCAAAGCCTTGTTCTCTCAGCAAGTGCAGTGAAGCTCAGACAAGCTCAGCTTCATCCTCTGCTTAAAATTCCCAGGTAAAATGGGAGATCCTAAAGGAAAATCCTCGTGGGGAGGTCAAGGTCGATGTGCTGGGACCTGTCAATAGGAACCACTGGCTTTCAGAGTGAATACTAATCACCTTTAACTCATTAGCTCTGCATCCAGGGCTGGAGGCTTTCCTTCCAGACAGCACCATCGAGTCAAGGGCTGCGTCTCCGGCCCGCTGAGAGCTGAGGGCACTTTCTCCCTTCGCCAGGTTTCCCGTGTGCCCCATTGGCAGCCCAGAGCCAAGGCTGCTGCTCGGTTCAGCTGGCATCACAGGCTGTAAAATCCCCTTTTCCCCAGGAAACACCGGTGCCAGCCTCCACCCTCACAGCCACAAGGCACTGCCGCAGGACACGGGCGGATGAGGAACAGAGCGAGGCTGGCTCTGCTGACAGCATCTCCTGCTTTTCAGGCTCCGGGCACACAGGGGAAATGAAGCTGGATCAGCACGTGGAGATTGACTGTCCTTACAGCAGCCTGGGCTGGATTCCCTGCCCTGGGCGGGAGCTGCAGGGCACCACGTCCCTCCAAAGGCAGCTGGGCATGGCCTTGGTGCCTGCGCCGCTCCCCCAGGAGGATCTGCACCATGGGCCAGCAATGGTGAACCCCGGGTTTCAGCTCTATTTCCTGATACCCCTCACCCCCAGGGAAGTGGTCTGCGGTTCACCCAGCGTGGTCATGGCACACAGGAGAAGGGGCAAATTCATGTTTTAGGCAAGGGAAGACAGATAGCCAGAGAGAAAAGCTGTGGTGGTGCTTGGCTTTTCCAGCACCAATGCTTCAGCGAGTCTGTAATTTCTGTATTCAACATGAGCAACTCCACAATGAGGTGATTTCCCTATTTTGAGATGTTCCCCATTCCCTAACAAAGTACCATGCACCAAACACCCTGGAAGGCTTAAAACATGATCCATCTTCTCAATGTATTGCAGGAGAACGTCTCTCTCTGGGAATATTAGTGACTCCACAACTGGAGCAAATAAATTCTGCTTTCCCTAAGTAATGCAGCTTATGGCACAGATCTAATTTTAGATTCCCTCTGCTGCCCCTAAATCTTTGCTCCATGTCTTTCCCAGCTTGATGGAAGGGCATATTTAATTATCAGGAGTCACATTTGTACGGACAGATCTTTCATCACCAAAGCATATGTCTTTGGGGTTTGGAACTGCAGAAATCCCATTATTCCTCAGCTTTGAGTGAGCGCCCCAACACACCTGCAGTGGCAGATGCTGATGCAGAGCACGAGGAGGAGCTGCCTCTGCAAGCAGGGGAGGTGTTCCCTCCCCATTGCATTCCCAGCTCCTGAAATGTCTTGGGGCAAATACTTTCCCCAGCCAGGCCTGTGGGTCAGGAATCTTCACTCTGGTGGAACCGTGGAGCGCTTTGGGCTGAAAGGGAGCTCAGAGCCCATCCAGTTCCATGGCAGGGACACCTTCCACCATCCCTTGGCCCTGTCCAGCCTGGCCTCGGACACTGCCAGGGATCCGGGGGCAGCCACAGCCGCTCTGGGTGACCAATTAACACCATTAACACTTGTGCTTCGCCTCTTGGCAACCTGCTGGATCCGCTCCTGTCTCTGCAGCTCCGAAGGCCGGGCCCTGCTGCTCCCAGACGTGGGCCAAGGCCCGGCTCAGCACAGGCTACAGCCCCGCTGTGCAGGAAAAGCCTTGAAGGAAAAGCCTTGTGGAGCAGCTGGGCTTCCTCGGAGCAGCCTCTGAAGAGCAGGGGGGGCTGTGGTGGGCCCAGTTTCAGTCCCATGCTGGTCCCAGTTTGTGTCCCATGCTGATCTCAGTTTCAGTCTCACGCTAGTCCCTGGTTCAGACCCATGCTGGTCCCATGGTGGGCCCAGTTTCAATTCCACACTGGTCCCAGTTTCAGTCCCATTCTGGGCCCAGTTTCAGTCTCATGCTGGTCCCAGTTTCAGTCCCATGCTGGTCCCAGTTTTATTCCCATGCTTGTCCCAGTTTGTGTCACATGCTGGTCCCAGTTTCAGTCCCCTCACTTCCCTCTGTGCTGTGTCACCTCCAGGGGCTGACCCTGCCCTGGCAAAGGCTCCATTAAATGTGAAGCAGTTCCTGCAGACCCAAAGGAATCCAATCCTTGTCTCTCTAATATTTACCTGGAAGGCTTTCCCAGTGGAATTCTCATGGCATGCTTCTTACAGGCAGGTATGTTTTGATAATTACTCAAAAACCATTATGAAAATCAATAAAATCAATCAAAATCCATTAAATAGTCACAGATTGGATATTTAGCCCCGAGTCCTGCTCACTGCCTGGCCAGTGTTAGAGCCTTGTCCAGCCAGGTCCTGATTCTTCTCCAAACACTCTGTGCCAAGAACTTCTGCCTCAGCTCCATTGCTCTTCCATTAAAAAGCTGTTCTTGAGTCCATAAATTTATTTTACTCCGACTGCTACATGAAAAGTCATAAACCAATTTATGAGCTGAGAAATGCTCCTCTCACTGCCACAGCAATTTGACATCTGCCAGCTTTCATTCTGGCTCTCCTGAAGCCTGTGTGCGGTTTGGGGGAGGAAGGGGAGCCAGAGAGGAGAGAACTTCATCCCAAAGCAGAGGAGGTCAGATCCAGCCATGGAGTGATCTGACAGAGCCATCTCTGCTAGCAGGGGCTGCTCCAGGGCTACCTGCTCAGAGAACAGAGGGTACAGAGTGTTGCAGACAGGTTAAATTTATTATAAGGCCTCCTAAAACCAGGCCTTGCTCTGCTGAATTGCCAGCCAGCCTGTTACTTGCTCTGAGTGCAGCTAGCTGGGTTCCCCTGTGAAAGAGTCCTGGGAATGAAAAGTCAGTTAACACAACAATTCCAATATGAAAAATATGTCTGCACCTGCATAAACAAGAGATCTGCCCCTCGAGAATCCACAAAGGAAGAATGCAAACACCTGAGTGACAGAGAGAGTCTTAGCGTGTACACACAAAACACCTTCCAACAGTGAATTAAGTGGCAAGAAGGCTACCAGCCAATTAGAGCTGCACTGGAGATCTGTAAAACTGTACAAAAACGAGCTATGTGAGTAAAGAAATTGGCTTTTCCTGCATAAAGAAAATAATTCTTGCTGCAGCACAGAGGACACGGCCCCATCAGCACAGGTGAGGGGCCAAGCCTGCCCTGCACAGTGACCCCTCCTCTGTCCCCTGCTCAGAGAAGGAGTTTGATCTGCTGATGTGTGGGGAACGGGCAGGAGACCAAGGTGTTGCTCTGCTGCAGACAGGCAGAGAGATGATAAAAGAAAGGCCTTATAAAATCTGGTTTGGGCCCTGCAGTTAGCTTGGAACTTCCCATGTGAAAAATCAGAAGAATGAAAGCAGTGAGCACAACAAACTATTCGGGCAGAGAAAAACAGCCTGCCCCTGTAAAAAATGAGAGATCTGCTCCATGGGAATCAGTGGCCAAAACATGGCAATTAAACAAAAACCAGGGAGGTTTGACAGAGCCCCCCCCTGGCCATTCACCCCAGGAAACAGCGCCAGGGCACTGCAGCCAGCTGGGTCTAACACTCCTGATCAATCCTCCAAAGATCAGCTGGGGGATAAGGAATTGGCTTTTCCTGCTTGAAGGAACCGAGTCCCGTCTGCTTATTGCTGCAGCATTTTTCCATCTGTGCTGGGGTGGTGTCCCTGCTCCAGGGACAGGGGCCTCCTTAGGGCCCTGGCAGCTCCCAGGAGCTGTCTGACTGCCACAAGCCCTGGGACATCTTCCTCAACACCTGAGCTACCCCTGCATCACTGAGAAGGAGCAAAAAGCAGAAGAAGGGGTTGGATGTGAGAGCCCAGTTCTGGTCTCTTTTAATCTCTCCTGAGTTGTGAATTATTGCTGCTCAGTTTGCACCTCCTGCAAGAGCTCGTGCTGCTGTTTATGAGCCATCTCTCAGTATTCACTGTGGTCCAGGCTCCTCCAAGCTCTGCTCCATTCCCAGCCTGTGCCATGTTCAGCTCCTTCTCTCTGAAAACATTTAGGATTTTCCAGCTGCAGGACTGGAACCCCCATTACCCCCCAAGAAAAATCCTCCCCCAGACCCTGGGCACCCCAGCCTGAGCTGCTGTCTCTGACTCTTCAGTATTTCCCTTCTCCGACCCCTCTTCCTCCTCCAGCAGCCTGTGCTTGGCATTCAGCCTGATCTCAGCCCTGCCCAGCCCAGGGCTTTGCTCTCAGGTCATTCACTTTTTATTCACTTTCTGCTATTTTGGTCTTTTCAGCGTCTCTGTGCACAGGTTGGAAGAAAGCTCGGCCAGGGTCATCACCCTGGAGCCCAGGGTGGAAATGCTGCTGTCCTGCTCAGCCCCACACCCAGGGCAGTGCGGGCTGCAGCCCTTCCACCACCCCAGAGCCCTCCTCTGCAGAGCTCTGCTTCGTTTCCAGCAGTGCCTGAATAAATACAAACAGCAAGCATGGAAAACATCACAGCCAGGTTTGGGAGATTTTGGAAGGAAGGGGAAGCAGAATTTCAAAAGAATCATGGAATGATCTGAGTTGGAGGGACCCCAAATCCCCCCAGTGCCCCCTGCCCTGGCAGGGACCCCTCCCACTGTCCCAGTGTCCCAGCCCCAGGGTCCAGCCTGGCCTTGGGCACTGCCAGGGATCCAGGGGCAGCCCCAGCTGCTCTGGGCACCCTGGGCCAGCCCTGCCCCCCCTGCCAGGAACAATTCCTGCATCCCAAAATCCCAGCCAGCCCTGCCCTCTGGCACTGGGAGCCATTCCCTGTGTCCTGTCCCTCCATCCCTTGTCCCCGGTCCCTTTCCAGCTCTCCTGGAGCCCCTCCAGGCTCTGCCAGAAGCTCTGAGCTCTCCCTGGAGCTTCTCCTCCCCATGGCTCCAACTCCCTCCCACAGGGGCAGCTCCCAGGGACCAGGACGGGACCAGCCCCTCTTCCTTTTGGGAAGGAAATCCCAGCCCAGCTGAAGCTCCTTCCCCATGATTGAGCAGAGCAAGACTCTGAGCTGTTTGGACACAACCTTCTGTCAGCGTGGTGTAACAAATACCCCAAAGCCAGGGAAACCACTGTTCCTCATTCTGTAATTTGCTGTCTGTGGTGTTCTCTCATTTCTGTGGCTGCTCTTTGCATGTACCCAATTTGTCTTTATTACCACAGCAAAGCAAGGCTGATATTTACACTTCCAGCAACCCATGCAAGAGACAAAAAAATAAATGCTGGGTTTTGACTCATAAATAACCTTTTTTTTTATTATTTTTTTTTTAGTCAGTGCAACAAGGCATCGATGTTTTCTTGGTAACATCCCCACTGGAAACTGTTGTAACGTTGCCAATCTTCTATAACTGCTCTGGAGCTCATTGCCTTGGAAAACATGCCGAAAATATTTAAATTTTAATTATAAGATACAAGTTTAAATTTAATTTAAATTAGTTGTAATCCACAGGCAATGCTGCAGGGACATGAGTATTCTCCTTTGTTTAGGTCACATCCTGTCTTAGGGAATAAATATGTGTTTTAAAGGTACTTAAGTGCTTGATTCTTCTTTATTGCACCTGGAATCAGGAGAATAAATTCCTTAAGGGCTTTAATACACTTTCTAATTTATTATTATCAACCCAATTCAGTAATCTGCGAAAAGATTATAAAATTCTCCCGTTAAAAATCCAGGAGCCTTTTTCCTCAGGGCAGAGTCACCTCTGGCTGCACTTGGCTGTAAATCTGAGTGCAGCGTGGGGACACTGGGAGCGTGAAGGGTTTTACGGGGACCTTACAGCAAATCTCACTGCAGGAGCCCCAACTGCTGCCAGGCTCTGGGCTGGGCGGGTACGAGCTCCGGGAACACGGGCCGGCCCTGCTGCCGCCCTGGCGGAATGGCACGGGACAAAAGCCGGGAGGGAAACCCTGCAGGACATCCCCAGCACCGTCTGCAGCCCCCAGCCCTGGGCACGGAGAGTTCAGGGCAGGGACAGCCGCACCTGCAGGAGCTGAGGCTGCACACACCAAACGTCCCCGCGGCTCTTGGATCCAGGCAGGAAGATCCTGAATTTTCTGAGGGTTTTCCTGCTTTGCAGCATTTCCAGCTTGACCTCAAAGTACTTCGGGAATTCTAGAAAAGCATCCAAAGAGACCCGGAACTTTCCCTCTTTGCTGTCCAGGCTGGTCACTCCTGGCGTGGTGAGGCTGAAGAGGCTGTGGCCAGGTGGGGGTCGGTCCTGTCCGAGGTGACAAGGGACAGGACAAGAGGAACCAGCCTCAGGCTGTGCCAGGGGAAGATCAGGTGGGGAGCAGGAAAAATTCCTTCTCAGACAGGGCTCCCAGGGCAGGGACAGAGTCCCCATCCCCGGATTTCACATTTTCACGCGGCCCTTTCACAGCCACGTGGACGTGGCACCTGGGGACACGGGCCAGTGGTGGCCTCGGACTCCGTCACCCTAAAGGTCTTTTCCGGCCCAAGGGATTCTGTGGCACAGTGGGTCCGTGCGTCCTGCCCTCCAGCTGTCCCTGAATGTCACCTTTGAACTGAAACTCTCCTGGCCCCTGGTGCTTCCCCACTGCTGAGGTGCCTGAGAGTGCCAGGAATCTCTGAAATGTGCATTTCAGCCCTGCTGCTTTTTCTCCCCTTGTATTAGAGCCCAAAGAAAAGGTGACATCTGCTCCACAGTGTCTGTATTTTAATCACCTGTGAAAGGCTGAATTAACCTGCTGCTAATGAGACTTGACAGTTTTACTAATATTAGAAATGGGATTGAAGGAGGAGCAATTCTCACGTACGTTCTATAGATCTTTGAAATATATACTGGAAATATGTTCTGGAAAATATGACTGCAGCTCTGAAACCGTGCCCATCATTTCCTTGATAACAGACAGAAAGTTCTCATTTTCCTGTCAGCAATTAATCAGCAGCCTGGGATAACTGGGAGTGCTGGAAAGGGGAATTCAGAGCAGGCAGGTGACACACAGAGACTGAAACACACAGGGCCGTGGGGAGCTCAGGAGTGAAACATTCATTTATGGCCTTCAGCTGAAGGAAGACAGGGCTGGATGGGATATTGGGCCGGAATTGCGCCCTGGCAGGGTGTGGAGGGACTGGGATGGAATTCCTGGATCTGCCCCTGGATCCCTGGCAGTGCCCAAGCCAGGCTGGGCACTGGGGCTGGAGCACCTGGGACAGTGGGAGGGGTCCCTGGATGGGCTTTGAGGTCCCTTCCCACCCAAGCCATCAGGAGTCTGCTGTCCCTGGAAAACCCCGGTTACTGCTGTGCTCATGTCCAGCTGTCACCAAGGCAGCTCTGCATTGTCACCTCTGCCCAGACACGCTCCAGCGAGAGTTCGGGTCGTTCACAGCCCGCACGAACTTTCTCCCAGTCCTTCCTGCGTTAGTGCTGAGCCCCCCAGCAAACCCCCCGAGCTGGCACTGTGTCCCCAGGTGGGGTGGGAGCTGTCCCCCGGGAATGGTGCCAGCCCTGAGCACCGCGGCAGAGCGGGGCGTAGGGAAGAGCTGCTCGACTCCATTTGCTGTAATTGCAGGGGTAATTGAGAAGAAAGACGAAACAGACAGGTCAGATCTCCTTCTCCAAGTAATTATGTGTGATTTATACAGAGGGTGCAGCAGCACAGAGACGGGAGAATATGTAAATTCTGGAGTGATTTCCTAGAGAAAACGATTATAAGGTTAACAGTAGCTTGGCATCCTAAAATAAGAGATTATTTTAAACGCCGTGCGTTTGGGGAATTCCCTCTCCCGTGGAAACACATCTCCATCTCGTTAGAGGCAATTGAGACTGCAGCAGAGAGCCTTTTGGATTGCTGTCCCTGGCTCTGAGAGAGAAGCAGCCGGTGCTGCTGTGGGTGACAGGCTGTGGCCAGGGCAGCCACTTCCCTCTGCCCCAGCGCTCCAGAAAATATTCCTGAGCAAACTTCGAGTCCGGGGAGCTCCAGGCACCCTTCAGCCTCTCGGCACCGAATGCTCTCCCTGGATGGGCTTTGAGCACACGTTCAAACAGGAATGTTGGCCCCCGAGCTGCCACGGCTCCCCGTTCATGGATGGTCTCCTCACACAGCACTGGCTGAAGGAACCCTGGGCCAGGATCGCACGGGAGGGCTCTGAAATTGTTGCTGAGCATTGGGAGGTGTTGGATGGGTCAGGGGAGCTGGGGGAGAACAGCGTGGGATGGACAGGGCACAGGACACCCCGAAAATCCCGCTCTGGCCACGCACTGTGAGACTGTCCCAGCTGGAGCTAACGGGAAAGCCTGAGGAGATCCAGAAGATTTTGTTCCCCCAGAGCTCTGGATCAAGGGATGCTGCTGATGCTGCAGTCAGGTCTGGAAACTGGGAGGGGTAAGAGAGGGGAGAATGCTGGTCATGAATTGTCAGGTTTGTTTTGCCTTAAAAAAAGATCCATGAGAAGGAACTCAAGCCCTCAAAGGATATCCCTGTGCTCCCAGGAGAGGGTTTCTGCAAGGAACTCCCTGGAATCAAACCTCACAGGCCTTGGAGCAATGTGTGCACCCGGAGCAGGGATTTGCTGTGACCCAGAGAAGTGGGGAAACCTCCAAACAAAACTCCCCCTGGTATTCCCTCTGTGGGTTTTCCCTCTGTGCCTACAAGAAATTCTTCAGTGCTCGGTGAAGTGCCCAGGGGTGGAACACGGGGTTGGAATTAACTGGAGAATCCTGGAATGGTTTGGGTTGGGAGGGCCTTAAAGATCACCCAGTGCCACCCCTGCCGTGGGCAGGGACCCCTCCCACTGTCCCAAAGTGCTGTAACCTGGCCTTCAGCTTTATTTTTAAATTTTTTTAAGGAACTGGAAGGAAATTTAGGAAGGGAACTGAGAGCTAGATTTGCCTGATTTCTCCTGTGTAGTTTTGTAGCCTCATGGTAAAATGGGAATAACATTTGTAAGACCCTTTCCCATCCATGCACTGAAATGGGCTGATGGGAGCTAAATATGAAGATGTTCCCTCGTTCTCTCTCACTTTAGAAGAACACTCTGCTTTGGGGGAAGTTTTTATTATTATTGAATTCTCGAGTTTGGGAATGCTCAGCTCCAAGATTTTTTTTTATTTTTTATTAAACTCATCTGTCAAAATAGAAATCCTTCCTGGAGAAGACTGGGTTGTAAAGGACATATCGGATGGATGTGCGCATATTATGTCCATAAATGTTTGTTAGGAAGATTATTCCCAACTGATGTGACAAAGAGATGAGAAATTAGATCACAAATCTCATTAACGACCCAGACACTGAAGGAGAAATGAAGCCAATTAATGTTGATGGGACTTGTCAGGAGAATGTCATGGCTCTGCTCTTCATGCCAGTCACACAGCCCGAGCTGAACAACCCCAACCACGGCTCCCCTCTCCAGCAGCCAGGCCGGGGAGAATGCAGAACCACGGGGGATGATGATGGGAGCTTGGGGGGATAATTCAGGAACCACAGGGGATGATGATGGGATCTTGGGGGGATAATGATGGGAGCTTGGGGGGATGATGATGGGATCTTGGGGGGATAATGATGGGATTTTGGGAGGATGATGATGGGATCTTGGGGGGGATGATGATGTGATATTGGGTGGAAACTGCAGGAACAATGGGTGGATAATTCAGGACTCTCAGGTGGATACTGCAGGAACCATGGGGGGATAATCCAGGAATCTCGGGTGGATAATGATGGAACCATGGGGGGATAATTCAGGAATCTCGGGTGGATAACACAGGAGCCGTGGGTGGGTAATTCAGGACTCTCGGGTGGGTCACTCCCGCTCTTCTCTGCTGTCCCAGACTCCCCTCCGTCTCCAGGGGATGCGATCCCGAAGTTCTGCGAGGCAGAGGAGGCAGCAGGGCCGGGTGTCCCTGACCTGGCAGAGCCCCTCGCTCTCATCCTCCCGCAACTCCGGTGGAATTAAAGCTCCGACTGCTCTGTTTCCATGACAACTTTTCTTTCCGTGAGAAAAGCCCTGCAAGCCGCGCTCTGTGATTTGAGCACTCCCTAAATGTGCCCATTAAGCATCATCTACTCCGGGAAAAGCGGAGCAGGGAAACGCAGCCTTTTAAGCCTGGATATAAAAGGGGCTCTTCCACCTGAGAACCAAAGCAGAAAACCGGTGGAAATGGTTACAATTATCAGGCTTGGAATCTTATTTCCATCTGGAGATGCGGATGAGAGCGACAGGAGTTTCACCTGCCCGACAACACGGGCTGGGCTGTTCCCTGATCGCCCACCTGTGCTGGGTGAGCCAAGCTGGGAGGAGCAAACCAAGGGTGGCAAAGGAACCAACTCGGTTTGTAGCTTTGAAAAAAAATCCACTTTTCTCGGAAGGGACCTTCGAGCCCCTCCAGTGCCGCGTTCCCTGTGTCCTGTCCTGCCATTCCCTGCCCAGAGTCTCTCTCCTCCTTTCCCGGGGCTCCTTCAGCTGCTGTGGGGTCACACTGAGGTCACCCCAAATTGTCCTCTCCAGGTGAGCCCCCCCAGCTCTCCCAGCCGAGCTGCTCCATCCCCGGATCATCTCAGGTGATCATCACCTGCCTAATGCAAATATTTGCTCTTTGCTACAGAATAATTGATTGCTTCAGGCAGGAAAATCGCCCCTGCTGCGGCTGCAGAGCTTAATGTGACTCTACAGAAGATATTTTTCAAAAGCAGAATAAAACACAGCCTCTACAATTCTATATATTAAATACAGGGGATTTCACCAACCCCTCCAAACATAATTCAGAATAAGTGAGAATTATGAGACCGTTCCATAGGCCACGGATTAGTTCAGTTCCCGGAGGCGTTTCAAGGTTTCCATTGAATATTTGGGGGAATTCCCTCCCCAGAAGGGCTGTCAGGCCCAGGACAGGCTGCCCAGGGCTGCTGAAGCTCTTGCTGCCCTCCCTGAGCAGGAGCCCACTCCTCCCGGGATCTCTGAGCGTGGCCAAGGAAATTCCCCCTGCCGGGCTCTCGGGCAGGATTTGCACCGTGCCTCCCAGGCGGTTGTTTCCCCGCTCACTTGGCGAGAGGCTGGCTGGAAACGGGGTGGAGATGAATGCCAAGCTGCCCGAGCAGCTGTGCAGGGAGCCCAGATCCGTTCAGGGACGCCGCTCGCTGTAGGTCCTTCCCGTGGAATTAGGGTCATTACTGTGATTTAGCAAGAACCGTGTGCAAGTACACACAGGAGCGAGAGAAAATAACATTTTCAAGGGTGATTCGGCAGCGGGTTGCAGAATACAGATGTTGGATATGATGTATTTGCACTAAATTGGACTGTGGGCAAATAAAGGACTTGATCTTAAATTCAGGGCTGGAGGCCTGCTCTGAGCTCAGTGGGAAATCCATAGGCTCCCTTTCACTTTTGCAACTCGTTCAACAAATGTTTTGGCATCCCTGTCTGTTCTGCTGCCTTAACCTTCCCTTCTAGAGAGCAGAAATTAGCATTTGTAATTTATTCAGCAGGGCAAGCAAAGGGAAGGCTCACAGGCTGGGGATGTAATGCCCCAGAGACAGCCCAGGCGCTGAGTCAGCAGCAGGAACGCTCACAAATGAACTCCTCTCCTGAGCAGAATGTAACGGGGGCACGGCAAAGAGCGGGGAAAGCTTTCATCTGCAGGGCATTAAAGCAGAGATGAGACTCCAGTGCACCCTCAGAGCGGTTCTGCCGTCCCAAATCCAGCATTTCCTGAGGCACCAGCTCGGCTGTGGCCTGTCTGGGGGCACCAGCAGGACCAGGGCTGTAAAGTGGAGTATTTTGGGTACCTGCTGCCCAAGTTTTCGTTGTGCTTTTGCCTTCCCTGGGGCGGGGCAGGACTTGTTGGCTGCTGGAGTAACAGCACCAAAATTTACTTTCCCTCTTCAGAGGTGGATTGCTCCCTCCCTTAACTTCAGCCCGTTTCCCCCTGGAGTCACTCGAGAATCCTCCTGTTGTGCCCTCCAGGCGGAGGACTCTGCTCCCCCTGCCCCGCTCCCTCCGTGTTTCATTTCAGATTTACTGGAGCCAGCAGCTCTGGGGCAGGGCTGGGGGGTTAAAGCAGCCCTTTGCTTCCTGGCAGGAGGCTGGAACTGGGGCATCAGGCTCTGCTCCCCGGGAACAGGGGACAGGAGGAGAGGGAACTGCCCCAAGCTGCACCAAGAGAGGTTTAGAGTGGAGATGAAAATAAATATTCCATGGAAAGGGCTGACCAGGCCTGGCACAGCTGCTCAGGGAAGTAGAGGATTCCCCATCCCTGGAGGTCCTTTTAGAACAGAGGAGTTTTTAGAATCATTGAACACTTGGGTAGGAAAGGACCTGAACGATCATCAACCCTTGACATGTCCAGTAAGTGACTCCTTTATCAGAGTGAATCCTTCCTGCGCATCACTCTGAAAAGAAACAGCAATTAACTTCAAACCCCCAGCATCCTTCGTGCTGCCTCCCCCAGCACGGGGACAAACTCACATTTACAGCCCTGCATCTCACCTGCTGCACTTCTTTGGGGCCCAGTTTGTGCTAATATTTTTATTTTAAATATAACTTTATACTTAACAAAGTCAGATGGGCATAAAGCTTCTGGGAGAGCCGGGCTGTAGAGCGGTTCAGGGCTGGTAAATCCTGGCTGTGGAGCCTGGGGAAACTCCTGCTCCCCGCTGGGCAGGACTGGGAAAAACCCACAACATCCAAAGAGCTGGGGCCCTTCCAGGTGCCAGCAGCGGGGTGGCTCTGGCCATAAATCCTCCCTGCAAAGGGCCCAAAGTTATCCCACAAACCACTCCCAGCCCCTGAGCAGCCTCACCCAGCCCGGGCTGTGGCTGCTGGCCCGCACCCCACACAGGAAAATGACATTAATGCAGGTTCAAACCAATATCCCCAGGCAGCAGCACAGCTCCAGAAATCCGTCTTTGGAAAAGGGAAATTCTTGGAATTATGGATTTTAGAAAGTGAGGTTATTTTGGTGAATATTCTTCATTTCTAAAGGTGGTCAAGGGGCACCCAGGTTCCCAAAGCTCCCCTGGAAAGAGGAATTTGGGCCATTTGTGGCTTCTGTCAGGGACTATCAGATAGCTTAGGGTCAACAAAAAGGGACATGGGGTGAGTGGTGGGGCTGGAACTGCCCAGGCTCGGGGAAGCTGAGGCTGATGAGAATTGCCAGGATCTGCCCCTTCAGCCCCAGCAATTCCAGGCTCTTTTCCTAAAACCCCTCTTGAAGGACTGCATTTGGCTGTTTCTGTGGGATAAGAGGCTGTAAAGCATCTCTGCATCTCCAGCTAATAAAAAGACACATAATTCTCCCCAAGAGTGAAAAATGAAGAGCAAGCAGTGGAAGTGCTGCTAAATCCCTGGGAGCTGGGGAGAGGGAGTTTGGTTTCGCTGCTCTCAGGTAATTTGTTTAAACCTGCATGGGGCTGGAGCAGGGAGGAAATTAATCTAATTAGAGACCCTCATTACGTTTCTCTGTGTCAGAACTTTGCAAAGTCACAAGAGGACATGAAAGTTCTAGCTGAGCACGGGGGGGAGGGGGAAGGAAGGCTTCCCACTTCCAGGGGCAGGGCTGGCTGGGAGACTGGGCAGGAATTGTGCCCTGGGAGGGCGGGCAGGGGCTGGGATGGAATTCCCAGAGCAGCTGGGGCTGCCCCTGGATCCCTGGCAGTGCCCAAGGCTGGATGGAGCCCATCCTGTTCCACACCTGCCATGGATGCCTTGGGATCTGAGCCTTTATATTTTCATCTCTCTGTAGCCCTGCAGTTGTTCAGGGTGCAGCTCCAAACTCCATGGGCACTGTGAGCTCCTGCTGCCCCGTTTGGGCAGACACAATTCCTCTCCAGGCTGGCAGTCAAGGACCCCGCAGTGCCCCAGGCCTGAGAGAAGGGAACAGAAGGGAGCTGGGGGCAGCAAGCTGGGGGTAAATGACTTCAAGAGCTGGAGCTGTAATCGGGAGAGGAACCCTCAATACGCAGATGCACCCAACTTCTAAAACTGTTCAAACCCCTGGCCCGTGGGGCCTTTTGGGGAGTTTCATCTGCCCTAAACCTACCTGAAGGCCCTTCAATAACTGCTTTTTATTCCCCTAATTCTGTCTGGCCTGTGCTTTTAGGCAGTCCCAAAAAGGTATCACCACGGGCAGGGCCGCTGTCCCTCTGTCCCAGGGGATGTGGGGGAGCTCCAGCACTGAGGGAGATCCAGGGAATGCCCTGGTGCTCCTGCCTGAGCCTCAGCATCCCCTGCGTGCCACCAGCCCCGGGTGCTGATTATTCACTGCTCTGGCTGTTAGTGACAGTCATAAAACCTGACAATGCCTTGGGGGAACACTTTCAAAAAGGCTTTTTAATAAACTGTGAAAACTGTTGTTTCAGCAATTGGAAAATAATTAAGGAGCAATTATGGGAGCAAACAGAAATCCTGAGCATATAGGCAAGCTATTAAAATATGTTCTTTAAGAAATTATTGCAGTCACACTGGAGAGAAAAGCGGCTTTTAAATAAAGTTATGGTTACAATGGACTGAAAGGAGGGGGGAAATGAAAGGAATAATTCATGCTGGAAAGGAGAAATATTCACTGCCCTCCCAGCACACAGTTCATCAGGGAACTGTCCTTCCTTAATTTCCTGATGCAGGAACATAATTGCATTTTTCCTGGCAGTGCCCGAGGCCAGGCTGGACCCTGGGGCTGGAGCCCCTGGGACAGTGGGAGGGGTCCCTGCCAGGGCAGGGGGCACTGGGGGGATTTGGGGGCCCTTCCAAGCCCATCCAGCTGGGATTCTGTGCCCTGAGCCTGCTGCTGTGAGCAGCCCTGGCACAGCAGTCCCACGGGCCCAGCTGGGAGGGATTGCACAGTGAGCACCCCTGGGTGTCCCCAGCAGCCACGGAGCCGTGTCATTGTCACCTGGCTGTCACAAAGCACCTCCTGCCTGAGCAGCAGAACCAGGAGGGAGCTGCACTGGTCCCAGGAACCCAGAACGGGATGGATTAGGTAGGGAGGGAGCTGAAACCCCACCCAGCACCACCCGGCCGTGGCAGGGACACCTCCCACTGTCCCAGCCCCAGTGTCCAGCCTGGCCTCGGGCACTGCCAGGGGCCCAGGGCTTTTCCAGTGCCACAGAATGAGCTCTGCACGCTCAGCCCTTCACTAATCCTCACTGGAACTTTGCAAGCCAAGGTGGAGTTTCCCTGCCTTCCCCTTTTCCCCGTGAGGGGTGAGTGCAGCCCAGGATCAGCTGGTTCTGCAAACGGCACCACAAGCCAGACAGCTCTCAGTGCATCACCTCCCTGTCAAAGCAACAAATGCCTGCTTTACCCAGCGAGCACACCAGGAAAAAACTGGGATTTCACCCAGGAATTCGCTCCTGACAGTGATGCTAGTTAAAGGCTATCACATGGAACATTGAATTATCAGCTCAGGCTGCAGAACCGCCGCGAGATAACAGGGAATTCTGAATAATAATTGATAACTCCGTGCTGAAATCAATGCCATTAGACTGCACCGATGTAGGGACTTCTTTTATCCATAAAGCACAATTAAAAATTGAACGGAGGAGCTTTGATGTGGGGATCTCTGTCAGGTGTGTGGCTGTCGGCACCTGAGCCGACAAATGTGAGAAGGCAAATTCCCCGCTGTGCAAATGCTCAGGGCCCTGAGCAAAGCCGGTTTGCTCTCAGCAGAGCCCACCTGGGGGCTGAGGTGACAGGCCTGGCCCCTGGAGAGGCCGGGTGCCCTTCCAGCCCCAGGGACACCATCGCCCTGTGCCAACGCCGGGGCCCTTCCCGGAGCAGGGAGCGCGAGGCAGGCACAGACAGCCTGGAGAGCTCCAGAGCTCCTTCGCTGCTCCCAGCACGGGCTCTGCACCGAGCCTGCCCTCCCCTGCCTGGCGCTGAGCAGCAGCACCTGCGTTTCCTGCTCACACGTTCCTCCGGGCACTGCTGGGCTGTCTGGGCAGGGCCAGCACCTGCCCGGGACGGTCCCTGGGGGTCTCTTCCAGCTCAGCACATTCTGTCAAATCAGATTTCACAGCCCCCTCTTGGTACCAGGCAACACAAACCCCACATTGCTCTAAAACAACTTTGCCACCTGGACAGGAGAGTTATGAACAGCAGAGAGATGATTTCAGGTTTTCCCCCTATGGTGAAGCAAAGCAGTGATGCCACTTCACTGAGTGCCTGCTCTCACAGAGACAGGCAGGGACCCCTCCCACTGTCCCAGTGCCCAGCCCCAGGGTCCAGCCTGGCCTTGGGCACTGCCAGGGATCCAGGGGCAGCCCCAGCTGCTCTGGGCACCCTGGGCCAGCCCTGCCCACCCTGCCAGGAACAATTCCTGCATCCCAAAATCCCAGCCAGCCCTGCCCTCTGGCACTGGGAGCCATTCCCTGTGTCCTGTCCCTCCATCCCTTGTCCCCAGTCCCTCTCCAGGTTTCCTCTGTGTCCCTTCAGCTGCTCTGGGGCCACGCTGGGGTCACCCCGAACTCCTGCAGTCCAGGTGAGCCCCCCCAGCTGTGGCAGCCCTCCCAGCAGAGCTGCTCCCCCCTGGCATCGTGTGCTGCCTGCTCGGGGCTGGCTCCAGCAGCTCCAGCTCCCTGCTGGGCAGGTGGGGCTGCCCAGCGCACCACCCACAGCTGGTGTGGAAGGGGCAGCAGGGCCCAGCTGCCCAAGCAGAGCCCCGGGAAGGTGCCTGCAGCGTTGCTGGATCCCAAGCTTTCCCCAGCAGCTGCTCCAAGCGCTCGGGGCTCATCCCTGAGTGTGGAGCTGATGACAATAAATGGCCCTCAGCCCCCAGCAGCACAGAGCCGTCAGGAGGGGGATTTGTGCTCCAAGGCTGATCTAATGAAGAGCAAAGCCCGGCTCTGGAGAGAGCAGCAGTTCTTTAACAGCATTATTTGCTGTGCCTAAAGGTGACAGAGGAGCCGGTGTGTGGAGCGGGGAGCTGTGATCGATGGCAGCCCCACGCTGCTTTTATTGGAACAAATGCTCCAACAAGCCCCGTAATGCGATTGTATCTCTGCCTGCTCCGTGTTCTACAACTCCAGATCACTTCCCAGCCTCCTGCAGGAGACGGGCCATCATTTCCTGCAGCAAACACAGCCATTCCCTATCCCTCTCCCTTATGAAAATGCCGTTTGTTTTTATTTCATAAAGTGACTTCTGTTTAGCATCTTCACGAAGCAGAAGGGTTGATGGGTTTGATGGATTTTCCTCCCTTTTTTGCAGGTTTAGTCGCACCTGTTACACACACAGACACAGACACACACACACACACACACACAGACACAGAGACACAGACAGACAGACACACACACACACTCGTGGTTTTCAGCCCGTCTGCTCTGGGGGTACCACACTGATCCAGAGCATAAAGTCCTTCTGTGAAGGAATGAGGATGGATCTCCCTGAACTCCTGGGAACAAACCATCTCTGGGCGTGCAAAGGCAATCAAAGGAAATAAAACTTTGTTATTTTGTGTTTCACAACAAATGCCGAGCAGAATCCCACGGAATAAACCTGCGAAAGGGAAAGATCAGCTGTGCTGGAAGAATCGCCCGGAACGTTTCAAAGGCTAGAAAAACACATAAAAACATTTCAGGGGAGGTTGCACATCCTCAGCACTGAGCACTGGGCCATTCCTGCAGTCACTTGGCAGCCCTGGGCCTTACCTGGCAGAGCTCTGCTGTGCTCTTGCCTCCTCCCTGCTCCTCAAGGCTCCTGCACAGCTCCAGGAAGGATTCCCAAGCGTTTGACCCTTCCCAGCCCGTTCTGGGGGGTTCCTGCGGCCCCACAGCAGAGTTTGGGGGAGGTGGGGCACCAGGCAGCTGCTGCAGGAGGTGCCAGAGGTGAGCAGAGAGCTCCCAGATGTGCAGCCGGCGCTGGCAGGAGCCTGCAGGACTCATTACAAGGGATAATTAATGACAGCTGCCTCCATAGTTAATTACTGCCAGCAATTAAACCCGGAGATACATTGCAGCAGACACCCAGTGAGAGCTGAGCTGGGGGCTGGCCTCACCTGGGAGAGGTCACGGACCCTGAATTCCTCCCCAGGACTTATGAAGGGTTGGATTTCTTTCTTGTTTGCATTATCCTATGGAATCCCTGAGGCTGGAAAAGCCCTCCCAGAGCCCACCCTGTGCCCCATCCCCACCCTGTCACCCCCAGGGCCACCTCCAGGGGCTCCTGGGCACCCCCAGGGATGGGCACTGCAACCCTCCCCGGGCAGTGCCCAGCCCTGAGCGCCCTCTCCATGGGGAAATTCCTGCTGTGCCCACCCTGCCCTGCCCTGGCCCAGCCTGGGCCGTTCCCTGTCCCTGGTCCCTGGAGTCCCAGGGTCACCAGGGCCAGCGCTGAGCTCCACCCTGCGGCTCCTCCCTGGGACCCTGCTCCAGCACAAACCTCTCCCCCAAAGCCATCCCTGCACAGGTGGGGCCGGGCAGAGCCTGGGCCCACAGCTGAGATCCATTCATCACACACACACTGAAATATTTCACATTACAGCTTTTGATACAGGAGGAAGCGAGGAATGTGTTCTCTCCCTCAGGAGAGGGGAAACAAAAGAAGTGTAATATTAATTTTAATATTATTTGTTGCCCACAACAGCTTGCAAAATTCAAAGAGACCTCGGCGGGGTTTAAACACTCTTGTTTAGAAAGCTGCACCCAGGGTAGAGTTTATGAAAAATTAAAATTACACCACCAGGATTTTCTGATAAAAATCCCTTAAAGTTTCATCATAATCAACGGGAACATTTGTCATCTTTATAATGTTTTAGGTTGTATTTTCCTGAGTTTTATCGTCCTTAAGATTCCTTCGGGAAGGGCAGAGCAGTGACAGCGTGTTCAGGAGAGCTCCAGCTTGCAGCCAAACATTCCCATTAAATACAATCAAATATATTCTAATATTATACACGAGGATAAAATCTATTCTATGCAATAGCCAAATAAAATTAAATCTAATCAATGAGCAGCGCATTTTCTTGCAAGCACCAGAGGAAGGCAGGGCAGGGAGGGACAGATCCATCACCTGAGCTCTCCAAGAGCCCTCCCTGCCCTTCCCAGCCCTCCAGGGACCCCAGGCTGGAATTCCATCACATCTTTTTCCAGCCGGGTTTCTCTGCCCCCTTCCTGCCCAACCTCTGCCCAGCAGAAGCCACGGCAGCCGTGGGACATAAAAGCCACTCACAGTTAATGAAGGGAGGCCGTGATCAATGAACACAATTGGGTGTCAGCCTTTTAATTCCCCCAGTTAAGCCCCAGCTGTTTTTTAAAATGAGAGGCAGAGCAACAGCTCAGGGCCCCATTAATGTCATTCAGCAGCACTCGGGGAAGGAAGAAAAACGACCCTGTTTTCCATAGCCAGCATCCTTAAACCACTCATTAGTCTGGAGAAAACTGAAATACGGGCCCTGGAGGGGCTGGGATGCAAACCAGGGGGAGCAGCAGCAGCAGCAGGAGCGGTGCTGGGACCGCCTGAGCCCCTGGCCACCACTGCTGCTCGTGCCTCAGCAGCTGGGAAGGGCCAGGCTGGACACTGGGGCTGGGACAGAGCACAGGGGAAGGTGTCCCTGCCACGGCAGGGGTGCCACTGGGGGGATTTGAGCTCTTTCCCAACCCAAACCATTCCACGATCCCAGGGGCGGATGGGGAAGGGCTGGGGGTGATCCCTGCCAGGTCCTGGACCCCCAGCCTGTGGCAGCCCCTGGGCTGGCTCAGGGCTGGCTCTCCAGGCACCATTTCCTGCAGGGAAGAGGTAAAAGTCCCCAGCTATCCTGATGCCTTGGGGTTTAGCTTTTGTCTTTTCAGCCCCTCTGGAGGCTGCCGTGGTGGAATTTTCAGAGGAGCAGCCCCAGGAATGCAGGGAGGGAAGCTTTGCCTGCCTGCACCCTGACAGCTTGCTCTAGGGACAAACCGAGGTGACAGCAGCTCTGATTTGTCTTTCCAAGACACATTTCCACCGGGATGCTCTCTGGAAATATAAACCTTGAAAGATGCCCACTCTCCCGAGCGTGTGTGTGTAAGCACAGAGAAGCCTTGGCCCCCTTCACTTGCACTCTGATGACTGATGCCAGCTTTTATTCCCTTTAACACTCCAAGAAATCACCCAAGGAGTCACAAGTAATCGAAAAACATCAGGCCCGAGAAGTTATCTCTCTTATCCCATCTGAGAAATCCCTTCCCTCTGTGCACTGCTTTATCTGCTCCCTCAAAATATTGCCTTAAAGTGAGGCAGAAAAACCGTGCGGCTTTGGGCTTATCTGGAAGTGCATTATTGATAATTACAGGGTTTCTATTCCAGCCCCAGCTGTCCTGGCTGAGGATGAATTTGTTGTGAAGGGAAGCAGGAGCTGGAACTCCCCCCTGCTCTGCGCTGGCAGAGCAGCACAAAATTTCATGGAATGCGTTGAGAATTCCAACAGCAGCGTGAGTCCCAGCAGCAGGGAAGGAGCAGTAAAAGTGATTTATCCGTGCCCATCAAGGATGCAGTTTGACATGTAAACCCATGAGCTGGGGGAGCTGCCGTTGGAATAAATGGGGACGAGAATAAATAAATAGTGTTTTACAGGGGAATCGAATGGACAACGGGGAAGTGCCTGAGGCTTTCCAACCCTGCCTGCAGGAATATCCCTTCCACCTCCCACAGCACTTACCGGCTTTTTATGCCAAATCAAGCAACATTTTTGTCACCTTAGGAGAATAATGTTGAGAATGCCCAAGGGCTCTGTACCTGCCTGCCAGCACCGTGTGTTACCCTGACACAGACCTCAGCCCACTGCAGCTCTGAACAGCCCTGCTCAAAACGTCAACTGGCACAGCTCCTGAAAAACAAACAAAATAATCAGCTGGTTTACCCAAATCGTTCCAATTCCAGGCATTGCTGGATCCCCACCAGCTCCCAAATTGTCACTGTCACTCCCGGTGCTGTCAGCCCACTTAAAAAACCAAAGTCAATAAAGATGAAACTGCTTAAGGAGCAGGAGGCTTTTTTCCTTTGCCAATATGCTCTGCCTTTAAAGCAAACATAATTTTACAGCACCTTTAAATATTAACACATTTGGAGTCCATGCTGAGCGCACCTGAAGCACGAGGGAAGGATTCACTGGGGGCTCTTCCTCCAGCAGAGGTTTCTTCCCTCTGCCCCAGCAGACACTGACAGCAGCTCCCGTGGAAAATGTGGATGTGGAGCATTTCTCGTGTCCGGGGAGAGCTGGAGGTGCTGAGCTCGGGGCTGGTGGGCGCAGCTGGGACCCGGGGCGCCCGGGGGGCTCTTCCACCCGCGGCGATCCTGGGCTCCCATGAATTGGCCTGCGCCCCAGCTCCTGCCCGGGTGCCAGCGAAGCCCCTGCAGGAACGGGGAGCGCCCAGCCGTGCTCCCTCCTGGCTCCCCGTGCCTCTGGCCCGGCCTTCTCCCGGCAGCGAGGGCACCCAGGGGCGCAGCCCAGCTCCCTGCTGGTGCCATCGCGGGACCCAGGCCATGGGGGGCAGGACAGGGACGCTTGTTTGATTCCCTCCTCGCCCTCGTGCACCCCACACAAACCCCCAGCAAGAGGGGAACGTCCCCAGAGGGCGGGGAGCGAACCCCGAGGTGGAGCAGGAGGGTTTGCTGTGCAGAAAGCAGCTCCCAGCTCTGCCCAGCAAAGCCCAGACTGACAGTGACTGATGGGAGATAACTCAATAAAGATCCCACAATTTTTTGTAAACTAATGGGATTCATTAGGCTAAAAGGCATCATTCATGCCAGGCAATTTATATTGCACAGGTAATTTAGGTAATTACCTCAACAACGAGGTAATTTATATTACACAGCAAACTCGCTGCACTCCCCCCCACCCCGATGGATTTGCTGTTGTTATCCTTTGTTAAACGACACTGAACCTTCCCATAAAAGCTGCAATGGAGGCTTTGATGGGCTTTGTGTATTTTCACATGGAAAACAGCTCCTGGGCAGGAGCTGTAAGCCTTGCGCTGCTATTCTACTGGGTCTTATTATTTCCAGGAGAGGATTTATGGGATTGCTTGTAGCAGGTAAAAGCTGCTCTATGCAAACAGTCCCTGCAGCTTTCTGAGGAGGAGGAGGAGTCTCCTCCTTTTCCTAAGGTCAGCTGCTCCAGAGTTTGGAGCTTGGGCAAGGGCCAGAGCTTGGGACAGGCACCTGCTCCCATTCCCAAAATCCCAGCTCTGCCTTGGACTTCATGACCTTGGAGGTCTTTGCTCATTAACACTCCTGATTTTTGCTGCAGCTGGTGTCTTGGTATCCGTCAAAATGTCCTTGCCTGACAAAAGAAAACCAAAAAATCCTCCCAGGCCTCCTTAACGAGCCCAAAATATTCAGCAAAAGGGCTGGGAAGGAGCCAAAGCCGAAGTATAAAATAGGATTGCTGGTTTGAAGGAAGTCCTTCAATGGCACTGTGCTGCCTTGGAGCCACGAGGTGCCACAGAAGGGCCCCCCTGTCCCCCCCTTTGTCACAGCACCGGGGGAGCAGGGCTGGAGGAAGGCTGGGTGTGTCCACCCAACCCTTCCAAGCCATGCACCAAACCCGTGGATCAAACCCCTCCCGGGGATCCCAGCCCAGCACGGGGCTGTGTGTGAGACCCCTCGGAGGTGTCTGCCCACACCCGGGGCCTTCTGGGACACCGGGTTTGTGACTCTGCAGCCCAAAGGAAAGTTCAAAACAAACCCGTCCCTGGCGCCGAGCTGCCAGTTTGTGTCTGATGAATGCTGAGGAGCTCAGCCCTGCTCCCTGACAGCTTCCAAATTAAACTTTGGGCTGCTTAGGAGGCTGTCAGTCAATAAATCCAAGTGGTTTAGAGGTCCAAGGCTGTTTCTCCTGCCTGTTAGGCAGGATGGATGGGTTGGTCTGTGGGAATCTGGAAGCACCAAGCCCCTTGGCTTTCCCTCTTTCTGGCTCATGTTTATGTGGCTACTGAGGGAGATTTTGTGCTTTAAAAAGAGCTCAGGAGCTGTTATTTGCTTGGGCTGAAATAACTCTGATTTCTGCCCGCTCCCACTGATGAGAACAGGGCAGGAATTCTCAGGAGAGTCCCCCCTTACCTGTGCTACCTAAAACCTTTCCTGCCAGGACAAATCACCACCATTTTGAAGGGAAACGGTTCCGTTTCACCTCCCAGTCCCTTGACACATCTCTCCCTGCCCCGGATTTTACCCAGCAGCTCATCCCAAGCCACCTTTGCATCCCAGCGGGCTCCAAGAGCGCACCTGGGTTTTCCTGGGGTGAATCCCTACAGAGCAGAGCCCCCATTTCCATCTGCCCCTGAGGAACTGCTCCCCCCGGCTCCGATCCCAACCTCTGCCTGCAAACCCCGGCTCCCTTTCCCTGGGAGCCTCCCCGTTCCTTGGGAATTCCCGTGAAATTCAGCAGCTTCCTGGGACAGAGCTTCAGCCTCAACCAAACCCGCTCTGGAGCCAGAACTCCACCCCAGCAGCAGAGGTTTGTCACTGGGGACAGCTCTGCGGAGCGTGCCGTGCTGGGGCCGTGGCAGCTGGCACGGCTGGCACGGCTCAGCTGCCTTGTGGCTGTCTGCTGTCTGTCTGCTGTCTGGCTGTCTGTCTGCTGTCTGTCTGTCCCCAGCACAGGGGGCCCCGGCTCGCGCAGGAGAGCCAGTCTGGAATGCACAGCCCCTCGGGGTGCCGTGGTCAAGGCCTCCTCCACGGCTCTGGGTCGTGACTTTCTCGCTGTTCCGCTCGCTGGGCAGTACTGGCCGAGTCCATCCAACCTCCCTGGTTTTTGTTTAATTGCCATGTTTTGGCCACTGATTCCCATGGGGCAGATCTCTCGTTTTTACAGGTGCAGGCTGTTGTTCTCTGCCAGAATAGTTTGCTGTGCTCACTGCTTTCATTCTTCTGGTTTTTCACATGGGAAGTTCCAAGCTAACTGCCAGCTTAGCTGCAGTAGCAGGGCCCAATCCACATTAATATGCCTTTCTTTTATCCTGTCCTGTCCTTTCTTTTCTCATATTCATGATCTAGAGAAGGCATCGAGAGCTGCCTCAGTGCAGGAACCCAAACAGGACCTTGGCATCTGCACTGCAGGTGTGAACTGCCCCAAATAAACCCAATATCCACAGGGATCTTTGGGGACGAGAGTCCTAAACTTCGTCCAGAGCAGGGAGAGACAAAACAAAAAGAGATTTAGGCACCACTCCAGCAGGTCAGAACCCCACTGCTCACATATCCTCGGGGGTTTAGTTCTCAAGGGCTTTTGAAAGGGTTATTTTTCATTTAGAGAACATTAATTAATTTCCCCATGGAAAGGGTGGCCAGGCCTTGGCAGGGGAGGTTTGGAGCGCCCATTCCTGGAGGTGTCCCCTGGATGTGGCACTTGGGGACGAGGGGTGGCCTCGGCACTGCTGGGGACGTTTGGAACCTCGGGGGGTTTTCCCAGCCAGAGGGACCCCCTGGAATCACAACCCTCTCCTCTGTGCAGGTCCAGCTGCTTCCCTGGGCTTCCTCAGCATGAACAATTCTTGTTGCAGCAGATTAATAAAGACATTCTGCAAATCAGGCGTGACACAAATGACAAGAAAACTCCCCAAATCAGGCTTAATAAAAAGGTCTGAGCCATAATGAGGACGTCTGGGGATTCCACGTGCCAGCTGCAGGGCTCTTCCCAAAGATGGGTCCATCAGGCACCTCCGTGGAGCTTTGGGAAGTTTCTTCTCACCCGAGCTGGGCCACATCTGGTTGGAAGTGTCCTGTGGTTCCAGTTGGAATAAATAAATGGAATCAAGGCGCCGCAGCAGAGCCCCAGCAGGAGGCAGAAATAAACCCCAGGCTTTTCTGAGCAGCACAAAATGGCCACAGAGGAGGGGTGAGGGGAAATCCCCATGCCCAGGCAGAGCAAGCAATGCCTGGAAGGAGCTCCTTGACACCTTGGCAGATGTGGTGACATTACGGAAGGGCTCTGACTGCACGGGTTCATCCCTCAGCTCACAACCCAGTTCTGAGGCTCTCAAATGGGATAATGGGCCATAATTCCCTGGAAGTTATGGGGAAATTCAGGCTGTGAGACAATTATGTCATATTTGATAAGGCTAATTGACATTTCAGAGCAGGACTTAACTAAGACTGAAGTTAAAGCTTTAGGAAGTGATAAAAGCTATTTAAAATGTGGTTTAGAAAAAAGAGTCAGTGATATTCAGTAAGTTCCACAGCAATCTGGGGTGTTTAGACCTGTTATTTTATATGAAATATATAAAAAGTAGATACGGAAAATGTGAGATATTCTTTTGCAAAACGATTTGCCTGTTTTCTTCCTGCCTCCTGTGTGCCAGATTAACCCTTTTCCTACTGCAAGGATGTGCCCAGAGACAAAGATGGGGTGAGTTCTTTTAAGGGACTTGGAGTGGAATAAAAATATTTTATATAAATTTCAATAGAAATAAATGCAATTCTATATACCAATTGATACAGAAATAAAAATGTGTATTGCTTTATCCCTACATTCATTTAATGGAATTCTCCTTTTCTAATCTCTCAGCTCTTACAGGCAAAGCGAGTTTGAATTTGGGATACCTTCCACCATCCCAGGGTGCTCCAAGCCTCATCCAGCCTGGCCTTGGACAGGGACCCAGGGCCTCCCCACCCTCCCAGGGAACAATTCCTTCCCCAAATCCCACCCATCCCTGCCCTCTGGATGCCTTATAAAGCAGCAAGGACTGCCCACGTGTCACTTACACTGGCCATAAATTGCATATTAATCCAATTAAAGGTTTTTCCCATTCGTTATTATAATGCAATGATGCTGGGCGTCATTTTCCATCATGAAATCCTCTTTGAATCCTGTTTATCTGAGCTGTTTGTAGGACAGCTGAAGGCTCCTGCCTGGGCACACGGACATTTCCCCACAGGACAGCTGTGCTGCCTCGCCCAGGATTTCCAGAATTACCTCTGGATTCCTCCTCCTGGAGGGTGCCACGGAGCCCAGCAGATGGATTTTCACCAGGCCTGGAAATTCAGAGGGATTTTAATCTGCAGAAAAACCCCGCCACCTGCAACCCTCCCGTTTCAGGGCTGGACACGAACACGAGAGGTTTTCTTGGCTCAGTGGGGGAAAGAATGCAGGGACGAGGAGAGGAATCCCTCCCTTTGCTTGGAACAGATTTCATCACCCTGGAGGAAGTGAAGGTGCCTCAAAGAGCCTCGTGGCAGCTGGATAAGAACACGGAGCGTGTCAAGATTCCTTTAAAATCCTTCACTCAGAAACGGTGGAAATCCAGGGTTCTGAGGAGCCCTGAATGCAGCAACAGCTGAGGAAGAAAAGATCTGGATTTATCTGAAGTGAATTTTGGGAGCTGCCAGAGTCAGGAGGCATCACAAAAAATGGATGAAGCGTTGCACCCCCGGCCCTGGAATGAAATGTTAATAAAGGGATTTCTATTTCCACACCTCCCTCCTATTTTCCCGTTACCTGGTGCCTTTGTTCCTGCTCTGCCAGGGCTTTCCCAGCTCATCCCCAGCTCCCCGGGCTGGCTTTTGATGTGGGGCTCCAGCAGCCTCCTGGAGCTGTCAGGATCTTGAAAGAGAAATAAATTCTGCAGTGTGAAAGGGAACTCCAGCGACTCTGGGATCTGCTGAGCACTCTCAAAAGGACAATTTATCTCCAGATGGGAACCAGCTTCCAGGGCGCTCCACTGGCTTTGTGTTCCCTCCTTTCCCTGCTCACGGGGCTGGGGTGGCTCCTCCTGACACCTCTAATGGCCACACGGATTTCATATGAGAGATCAGGAGCTGCACGCTCGGGGCTCACTGGCAGCCAAGGAAATGCCCATTCTTTATTCACAGCTGATTTTCAGCCCGTTTTTACACACCTCAGCTGTAACTCCAAGCAGTTCTCCTGCCAATCACTCTCTTGGTCAGTAAAAGGAATTTTCCTTGTCCATCGACTCTCTCTGCTCTGGGTTAGGTTACACATTTTGTTCCCTGGCTCCCATGACACAGATTTCTTGTTTCATGCAGTTGTTTTTCACCCAGGAATAACATACAGTTATTATATAATAATAAGTTATGATACAGTTAGTTATTATAGAATATTATTAATGAAACCCTCATTCTCAGGCTGTTTCACAGGGAGCTCACAAAGCCCTCAGCTGCACACAGAGTGACAAGCCAGCTGTGAATGGAGCAGAGCAAGGCCTGGTGTTATCCACCTGCCCTTTAATGTCCATTTTCCTCTCAGGACAGTCTCACATTCACACAGTGGACGAACATGGGAACATTTCACCGCTCTGTGTACATTGCAGGTGTGTTCACGCTGGATGTAAAGGTGGGATCACAGCCCCGCAGTGAGGAGCAGTGTCTGCAGGGAGGCTCTGTTATCCTGATCTCTGCTGGCAAAGTGCCATGCCACCGTGCTGTCACCGTGCTGTCATCCCTGCAGGTGCCATCCCAATCTCCCATTTCAGCACAGACAATCCTCAGCAGGCACAGGTGGGGTGAGCAGCAGTTCCCCTGCCCGCCCTCCCCTGCAGGCCACTCCATTTTCAGGCCTGCTTCAGCAGGGGCTGTGCTTTGTAAGCCTGACAAAACAGCAGCACGGGGCTGGTTTATGAGGAGAATAAACAGGAATTGAAAGTGCTCTTGTAGTGTTTGGATCGAGCTCTCCTGAATGAAAGGGGAAAAGCAAATTATTGCTGTTTGCTCTGTATCCAGCCTGAGCTCTCTTCTCTTCCAGGGAAACCAAAGAGGCCTTTTCATCTGCTTGAAGAGGGGAGTGGGGGAGTTGTGTGATCCGTAACCATTCGGTTCCCTGGCTGTCCTTCTGCTCCTGCAGGTCTCCTTTTCCAGGGGAACCCGTATAGGGAATTTCAGGGGCTTGTTCTATAAAAAAGTATTCCCAGATTCCTCTCAAGTGCCTTCTGTGAGGTTCATCCTCCTCCTCCATGAGGCCACCCTGGTGAGGTTCTGTTCCGTGCAGCGTCCCACGAGATGGTCGGGGTGTCACACGTGGTGGGCACGAGCAGGTTAATGCTCCCCATTAAAGTGAGGGCTGTAATTAGTGGCTTCAGGAGCAGGTTAATACTCACCATTAATGTGTAATTAGTGTGTAATTAGTGGCATCAGGAGCAGGGTAAGCCGCAGCACTCTCCAGGTGACAGATAAAGATGGTTGGTGGCTCCTGTCATCCATCCCATTGTCCCCTCCACGCTGCTGCTCCAGACCTGTCCCGCTCCTCTCAGCCCCTGCATCCTCTGACATTTATCTCTCAGCTCCTGCTCTGAACCGCCGCTCTGGTTTTTTATTCCATCTGATATTCTCAAATCAAGCAGTGGATCTTCAAAAGAAATCCTCGATCAAAGTGCAGCTCCGCCTGGGCCCGGCTCCGGCCAGGTTAATCCCGTGACTTTCCCTCTCTGATGGGAACATCAGCACGGAATATTTCACTCTCAGGCTCTGAAGGACATTCTGGTGATTGATAATTTTCCATTTCGTTCCCATTCCCTCTCATGTCCTTGGACTAAAGTGAAACGTTCCTCTATTTTAAGAGAGCCTGCTTTGATGTTGCTGGGGACGTTGGGTTCAGCTAATTGGGAAAGATTTAATATTTATTTTTCCTGTTATTATCCCTGGCTGGGAAATACCTGCACTGGCAGCTCTGGACTACTGGGGTGGTGATTCTGTGCCAGCAAGGGAACAAGTCTGGGACATTTTGGGAGGAGGGAAGGGAGAGGGGAAAAGCCTCTGTAGCTTCCAAAGGTGCTGGGATGGGGCAGCGGTGCCATGTCCAGCATGGTGTGCTCACAGCCAGAAATCTGGGGCAGTTTTAGGAAGATTGGTGGCCACGGGCAGTAATAAAGAAAAACTCCAGGAAGGTTTCAACTCAGCTGGAACTTCTTCCCCATGGAAAGGGGAGGGTTGGAGTGCCCATCCCTGGGGGTGTCCCAGGAATGCCTGGAGGTGGCAGGGCTGGGGACAGGGTGGGCTCCATGGGCTGGGAGGGCTTTTCCAGCCCCAGGGATTCCAGGATTCCGTGACGCTGGCTCCCGGGACGAGGGGCAGTGTTTGCAGTTGCAAAACACCTTTTCTGGAGTGGTTTTGCTGTAAGGGTTTAGGCCTGAAAACACAAGAAATAAACACAGGTTTGGAGCCTGGAGAAATCCCTGCAGAGAAAAACCACGTGAGGAAAAAGCAGATATCGAATGTTCTCCACGTGGAGATCGACACTGCGTGTGCTCCCTGATTAAAGCACAATTATTGCCGTTTCTGAGGGATAAACCTTCCCGTGACACTGCTGCAGGGAAGGCACAGTCCCTGCGGGAGCCCAGAGCCCTCCAGGAACCTTCCCTGCTGCCACATCCAAACCCAAACCATTCCTCCTGCTCAGAGATGGCGTCAGCGCGAGGGGGAGCCTCACCTTGCTCTGCTGGGCCGGGTCTCATCTGCCCTCCTTCGAAGAACCTGTCAGCTCTCTGATGAGGAAAGCACTCCGAGACAAAGCCCAGCTGGATTTTTCCTGTGGAGAGCACTCGATAAAAAACAGATGCAGCAGCCAGGCAGGACGCGGTGCTAAAGCTTCTGTGTGTGACAGGCAGTGCTTGAGAGCAGAGAGCCCAGGAGAGGAGGGTTCTGGAGAGGATTTCTCCACAGGATGAGCCTTCCTGCATTTTCCCCTCTGGCTGCAGCACGGATAAGAGCCTATCTGCCAGTGCCACCTGGGAGAGGGGCACTGCCATCACCCCACCATCCCTGGAGGTGGGAGAGACAATCCTGTTACATTTCTGATTGCTGGGAGAGGAGTTTCTTCTCAAAGGGTCAGGAGTTTTCCAGGCAAAGTAGCCTCTGATAACAAGGAGAAAATTGGAATAAGCCAATATATTTTGTGTTGCTACACAGCCCTTCACTGAGCTGCCCGTATTTCCATCTGCTCAATGTGATGGATTTATTTCCTGAGCTTTGAGGGCATTGAGAATTTGTATTGAGTTTTTTATTTGGAGTAATCTATACAGCCCAGTGACAGCCTAATGGAAATTGGTGTAAGTGGAACGGGATCATGGAATCACTCAAGGCTTGGGGCTGGGAGGGACCTCAGAGCCCTGGGCTGGTGACAAGGACCAGCTCTGATGAGCAAACCCTTCCCTGCCCCTGCTTTCCTGATCTGAGCCTGCCCAGCTCTGCACCCTGAGCCCTGGGGTTGTGTCTGAGGGAGGATTCCTGCACAGGTGCTTGTACCCAAGGAGCTGCAGGAATTAGAGCCGGGTTTCTGCAGATTCCCATCACACAGACATACCTGTGGACATGAACGTACCTGGGATGTGTTTGGGGCCCCTCAAGCAGCACTTGCAAAGCAGCTGCTGATGGGCACAGAAACCCCCCAACCTCTCCTCAAATTCTGGGAGCTGGGGTGAGGACAAGTGATGGGAATGTCATCCCTTCCCCACAGAAAACAGAATACTTGCCTTCAGAATTGAGGGGCAGGCAGCAAAAGGGCCCCTTGAAGCAGGAGGGATGGGAAAGGAAAAAGCAGCAGGTATCCCTTCTGCCTGCTGTGGGGAGGAACCCGGAAAATTTACGAGAAACACGGATTGATCTGGGAAACTTTAAAGTTCAGGTCATTATTCTTGTTCTTTTGGAGAGGCTCACGTGTTTCTTCACAAAGGAGCTGAATCCTGCCCAGGCTGTGGCCAGGGCAGCAGAGCCAGCTCTGCCCATCAGTAACACTCCTCCCATGGCAGCAGCCAAAGCTCTCAGCACAGCAAACGGAAACGCAGAGGGGGGAAAACCTGCTCACAGGTGAGCACGGGCTCAGGCAGAGCTCTGGAATGGGGAACTCTGCTCCACACAGAGCAGGGAATCCCTCCCAGGACACTCGGGAATGGGAGGTCTCTGGGGAGTCCGTAACAGGAGCACCGTGGGCACTGCTCAATTCCAGCCCTGGCACGGAGGGAGGCAGCCCAGCTAAAATTGGATTACAGAGAGAAGGGAAAGCAGACCACGACCGAGATGGACGGCAACTTCAATTCCAGCTTGGAAAAAGAAATTTGAGCTAATTTGCTAAACACCCTTTCACAGCTTGGGAAATTAGTTTTCCTGAATTAAGACATTATTGAATCCTGGTGTTTATGAGTTTGGGAACCTGGCAAAGCCCAAAGCTCAGTGCCTGAGCTTTTTGTTTCCCTCATACTGCAAATGTGTGAACCAGGCTGGAACAGCTTCTCCTTGGGCACCAGAACTGCCCCAAAAGCAGGGTGGGGGCTGTGGGACCCCCCAGCAGTGAGGGCAGGGCCAGGGGGACAGACAGGGACACTCGGGGACACCCAGGGCTCAGGGCCCCTCTCAGCTGGGGCTCCTCTCAGCTCCCCCAGCATCCTCAAGGTCTTTTCCAGCCCAGCTCTCCTGTTATTCTGTGATTACCTTCCAGGATTTCCGTGGCAGTTCCACATTTCCAGCCTTTCCGCCGGCCCGTGGAGGGAATCGACCCCACAAACCCGCCTGCATCCCACAGCTCTGCCTCCAGCTCCGAATCCCTCCTCCTCAGAGCCCTCCGTGCAGCCGAGTGCTGGCGTGGCAAGGGTAATGAAAATAAAATGCGTGGAGCATTTCCTTTCCCAAAGATCAGATGTGCAAGGAAAACACCCATTAATCCTGGGCAGCGACACTGGTGTGATTCACGGCTGCACAGGGCTGAGCTCTGCTCTTTGGGACAACAAGATCCATCTTCAGATGAGCCACCAAAGCTGCACGACAGATCCTGGTCACCCCTGCATGGGATGCCAGGGGCTGGGAAGAGAAGAGGAATGTCCCACCCAAGAGGAATGGGGAATCAGGCGGGCTCACAAACATCCCAAGGTTAATTAAAGAGGTTTTTTTCTTATGTCACTCATGAAATTGATGTGCTGGGGAATAGAAGACATTCCCTGTGTCCCTCCATATCTTGTTCCCAGTCCCTCTCCAGCTCTCCTGGAGCCCCTTCAGGTCCTGCCAGGGGCCCTGAGCTCTCCCTGGAGCTCTCTCCTCTCCAGGTGAGCCCTCCGAGCTCTCCAAGCCCAGCTCCAGGGCAGGGGGCTCCAATTTTCCTGATTTCAGTTTCAATCAGTGCCTCAGGAGAGCTGGGCAGGCAGAAAGTTGCCATGATCAGTCAGGAAATGAAAAATCTAAAAGATGGGCTAGCTCTATTTGAGAGGAAATAAACCAGAGGGGATCCTGTAGAGAGCCACGGAATGACAAAGAGAGGAGCAAGAGGCATCAAACCTGGGACCTGCTCTCTCTTGTTGGGTATAAAACAACAATTTCTGACACAGAAATAATTTTCCTTCTCACTTACTTTGTTACACTGACGACAAAGCCTTCCAGGAGGAAAAGCAGCATCCTGCAGTGAGACACCCATGGAAAAGGAGCTGGCAGATCATCCTGCAGCCCCCAGGGCTTGGGGCTCCCGCCTGCAGCCTCCCCTTCCTGGGGCTGGGCCTGGCACAATAAACAAATGGCATTAAACCAGCACCTGCCGTGGCTCTGGGGGCATCCCAGCCCGCTGGGCTGGCTGCAGCAAGCAGGGCCCGCAGCCTTGCCTAATTCCATGAGTTACTAATTGGCTTTGGGAGGACTAATCCCGGCTAAGAGGCTTTTCTTCACCGCAGCTGAGTGGATGATCAGAGGAGATCACCACAATCATGTGCAAGCCAGGAGAGCCTGGCTGGGCTGCTGCAGAGCCCAGCAGGTTTAGGAACTCCACGTTTAGGGAAGCCCCGGGAGCACCACAGGGTGGAAAGAACGACCAGAAGGTTCTGCTTTGATCAGTTTTTATCTGAGAGGTGTCAGCAGTGTCTGCCACACCTTCCCCACCCACCAGGAAAGTTCAGCTCCCCCTGGGCACCCCAGGGATGGGCACTCCAGCCCTCCCTGGGCTCCTTTTCCATGGGGAAATTCCTGCTGGGTTCAGGTCGGTGCAGGAAGGGGGGAACACCCCCAGGACACCCTCCTTTATCCATTCCTTGGAAAATAAATTATTCCCTTTCAGCCAAAAGAACGTGAAATCCAAATCTGTACCCACACCCCGAATTGCCAGTGCATGAATTAGAACGAGTTAAATTAATCATTAAATTACGTTCTGCTGCTTATTCCTTGTTTGTACTTTGCTCGTGATGTCGTTTTTCTCCCCGCTGCAGGCAGGGAACTCAGTGATTTCCCTGTGCAGCCCCGCTCTGGCAGGATGGAGTATCTGTGTCCATCAGCCCGGTGCCTGCCCTGCCACTGCCAGCCCTGCTCATTTGTCTCCTGGTGCCACTGCTGAGCCCCGCTCTGGGGACAGATTGCTGCAATCACAGCGCCAGGAGCAGCTCCCTGCCACGGGGGGCCTGGGATCAGCCTCTGATCACAGCCCAGATCCATTTCCTCAATACATCCCTGCGGTTTCCAGTCTGGGCGTCCATTAATTCCTGTTCCCCATTGCAAGGAGAGGCAGGCACAGCTTTGGATCAGCGTCGAGGAGCAGCACGGGAAGGGGGCATGGAGACCAGGACTGGGGCTGCACAAACCGAGGGATGGAGGGGTTTGATTCCTCGCTCAGCACCCTCTGGAAACAAAGCCCTGAGAGCCAGAGATCCCACCCATCCTCCTCATAACTCTGCTGGGCTCAGTCTGCTCCTGGCTTCTTTAGTTTGTTATTGATTCTTCAGTTTGAAACGGAGGGAAAAATAAATTTAATTCTAAGCCCAACTTGAGCAGGTTGTGCTGAGCCTCAGCGCGGAGCCAGGCTGGGTTTGGGGTCCCACGTCCCGGGCACTGCTCAGGCACAGCCAGGCTCGGGGGCTGCTCCCTCTGGAACGGGCCCAGCTGGGGCCACACTGCACCTCTGTGCCCCAGAAACACCCAATTCCTGCTTGGGAAACACCTACAGGGGACTGAATCCGAGCGCCCCCAGCACTGCCCCGTGTCCCCAGGTGCCACCTCCCAGGGCTGTGGAGCCCCCAGGGATGGGGACACCCCCGGCTCGCGGGCAGCTCTCCCCACCTGCACTGAGGAGGGAGCAGGGGCTCCTTGGGAAATTTCAATTAACCCTTAAATTTAACCAGAAAGGCCCAATTAGTGCCAAAGAGGCCAATGCCCCACTGCCCATCTCCAATCTGCATTTCCCTGTTCCTCCTCACCAGCCTTGGAGACCCCCTCTGCCACTGAGAAATGGATCCCAAACTGCTTCCCAAGGAACAAGGGCTTGGGATCCCCTCTGCAGGGCTCCCCAAAGCCCTGGTGCAGCAGGGCCCAGCCTTGCTCCCAGCCCAGCCCTGCAGCACGGAGGGCTTGGGCAGACCCTGGGAGCCCTCGGAGCTTCCATCAGCTGGAGCCAAGCAGGACTGGAGGCAGGCAGAGCTGGTGATTAGAGAATAAACTGCCCCTCAATAGCAAAGCCCAGCAGCAGAAAACCCCAGACAGATGAAGCTGGAATGAGGGAAGAGCTTGTTTCTTCCTCCCATTCCTTTTATTCACAGCGGGGAAAGTCATCCTTTCCCTCAGCATTTCCTTTCTGCAGGTGTGGGGGGTGGCAGGGCAGATTCCCCGCGTGCTCCCCGGGCCACCTGGCCAGGCTGGAGCTGGGGAAGGGCCTGTCCAGGTGAGCTCCAGGGGATGCAGAGCTGCCGGAGCCCTGGGCACGGGGAATGCCATCGTTCTGTGCCCAGGGCTCCGGCAGGGCTGGGCAGAGCAGAGGGGGAGGCCGGGCCCAGTGCCCGTGCAAAGGGCAGAGCACAAATCCCAAACACGCTGCCACAAAAGCAAAGAGCCCAGCCTTGTTCTCTTTTCTCAGTGAAGCACATTAAAAGATTAATGAGGGAGATGTGATCTCCAGGAACAGGCGCAGGGATTTCCATTAAGCAGTGCCTAAGCCCGGGCAGATCAGCAATCCCAGCAGTAATAAACCAGCTCCCTGTGATCCTCACAACAGACACTGAAGCCTTCAAGCAGCCACGAGATTAAAGAAATTACTTCCATAAAGCATAATCTGCTCCCCTTCCCGGACTTGGCTTAGCCACACAGTCAATCAGGGAAGAATATTTTCTCCTGCTAAAAAGAAACTTTTACAGTGACACTTCCTTGCAAAAATGAGACTTTTTAGCGATAACAAAATCCAATTTCCTTTGACGTGGCTCTGCAGAGCAGTGACTGCGGGCTGGGGGTGTAAACCTCTTCTCAAGGCTGCCCAGGCTCAGCTCAGTGCCCCCCCAGGCTCTGGATATCCACACCCTGCTCATCGCCCTGCGCCCGCTGGATCCCAAACCCCGCAGGCTCCAACAGCTCCAGGGAAAAACTGCATTTCTGCCATGGAGCAAACTGCACTTGGGTCTGCAAGAAAGAGCAAGGGCAGAGCACGGAGATGATTCCAGGCAGCTCCATCCCTGGAAGCATTCCCAGCCGGGCTGGACAGGAGCGGGACCCCGGAGCCAGGGCAGGATCCCTGCAGGGCTGGAGCTGGCCACCTTCCCACTCAACCAGCCCACAGTTCCCCAGCCCCCAGGTCAGAAGGTGTTTGCTGCTCTCAGCCCCCGTGGGAGGTGTCAGGAACCTGCTCCACAGGCCACCAGGTATCAGCCAGCTCTCAGCACTTTATAGAAGTTATTATATTTTAAAACTTTAAACTGTAAGGGTTTTACTATGATGTTATACACTTTTATTTAAACCACACACCCATTGTTCTAGTCTCATCACTAATTCTGGAAGCCTTCTCTACGGCTTCAGGTTCTGTTGAGGGTCAGTGCCTGTCAGCGCAGAAAGTTGGAAATTCTCTGTGCCCAGGGTTCCAACACAGAGGTCTCCCTTTTCTGGGAGGTGCTGTGGCAGCAGCTGGGGGGAAAAAACAGCTCTGCAAGAGCTGCAGAGAGGGAAAAGAGTCCAGAGGCAAAATTCCATTTGCCTTGAGCCTGCCCTGTGCTCCTGCAACAGCTGGGAACTCATCCCCAGCAGCCTCTGCTCTGGCATTCAACCATTCCCCAGCCAGGAGCCCAGCAGGGACTGGGAACATCCAGGAGCAGCCTCGGGATGGTCCCAGAGGTGCACCTGGGAGCACAGAGCTCCCTGGATGACAGGGCACGGAGATGTTCCGTGGCTGCAGCTCTCCTGCTTGCAAAGAACACAAGAAGCTTTGATGGCAGGTTGAGAAAGGCCTGCTCATTAAATGGGTTTATTATTTCCTGAGCTCTGGTTAATCACCCTTTTAGAGCCGCTGTTTGCTAATTGAATGCTTCCCCTTCCATCAGGAGATGAGGGGAGCAGGAGCTGCTGGAAATGTTGATTATACACAGGGATGAGGACACTGGGCTGCCAAATGAACCTGGGAAAGGAGAAATTTATCTCTGCCCTGCATCAGCCATGGGCTCTGTTATCCCTGCTGGGGGCACTTCCCAAGCTCCCGGGCAGGGATGGGGAAGGGGCTCCTCAACCCCAGCCCCAGGGTCCAGCCTGGCCTGGGGCACTGCCAGGGATCCAGGGGCAGCCCCAGCTGCTCTGGGCACCCTGGGCCAGCCCTGCCCACCCTGCCAGGAACAATTCCTGCATCCCAAAATCCCAGCCAGCCCTGCCCTCTGGCACTGGAGCCATTCCCTGTGTCCTGTCCCTCCATCCCTTGTCCCCAGTCCCTCTCCAGGTTTCCTCTGTGTCCCTTCAGCTGCTCTGGGGCCACGCTGGGGTCACCCCGAACTCCTGCAGTCCAGGTGAGCCCCCCCAGCTGTGGCAGCCCTCCCAGCAGAGCTGCTCCCCCCTGGCATCGTGTGCTGCCTGCTCGGGGCTGGCTCCAGCAGCTCCAGCTCCCTGCTGTGCTGGAAATCCCAAGGCTGGGGCAGAATTCCAGGTGGTTCTCCAGGAGCTGTACCAGCAGCATTGGAAAGAGGTGGCTTTGCTGAACAGCCAGGCAGGTTTGGAACAAAATCTGCCCCTTTTTATATCCCCCGAGTGAACATTATCAGCTATAACACGTAATCGTGGGGAGAGAGGGAAATGGTGGTGAGAGAGGCAGGAAAACAAAAGTTAAATGAGTTAAACTGAAAACACAAACAGGTTTTGAAAAAGATAAGTGTGAAGCAAATGAACCAAAACTGGCTTAAACACTGGGGAGAGTGGATAATCGAGTTCAGGAATTAGAGTGAAAAAACAGGAGCCGCAGTTGAGAAGGACATCCAGGGAGCAGAATACAAAGAGATCAGGAAAGTCGAGCCAAGGGTAATCCCAGCCCGGCAGGATCGGTGCTGAGCTCTCAGCACTGCAGCCTGTACCTGTGCTCTGCTGTGGGGAGAGCTGTGGGGCACAGCCCCAGAGCTCTGCTCCTCCTCATGTGTCAGGTTTGGCAGCGGTCTCGCTGCAGCTTTACATTTCTGGCGTTTATGGATCCCACATTCTCCTGCTGTGAAGCGCTGGCTGCCAACCCAGCGCAGGGCTGGGGTCATTCCCGTCCCCCCCAGCAGCAGCTCGGGCCATTCCATCAAATCCAGGTATTCAGCCCAGCCAGAATAAATCGCTGTTTCTGGAAACAGGAATAAAAGCCAAACCCGGTGCTGGTGTCACTGCTGTCCCGGGGCTGAGGGGCTCCCAGGCTGCCAAGAGCCACCCCCAGCATGGGCTCCCCAGCCGGGACCGCTCCCCGGGCGGCCTCTCCTCTCCGGGAGCAGCTGGGAGCTGCACAGGGCGCTGCAGGTTCCCTGGCAATCCTGGGGATGCTCTTGTGGGACTGTGGCCCTCGCTGCCCCACCCAGGGCTGATCCCACCACATGGCCCAGCCAAGGAATACTCAGAATTTCCCTATTCCTTAGGATCCATCTCCCATTGCTGGGTGGAGACAGCTAAATACACATCAAGGGGCCACCAGGAGGAAAGAGGTGAGATTAGAAATGTGAAGCCTTGTGTTCCTGAGTGGAGGAACACTCCTCACCTTGTCTGCTGCTTGCTTCAGAATAAACATATTAGCGTAAACCCCTTATCCTGCCCAGCCCCAGCAAGCTCCAGGTGGAAAACACAAAGGCTTTATCAGCCCCCAGGTTTTATCACAGTCAGATAATCACGAGCTCCTTGCACAGCCCCAGCAGCAGCTGACAGCTCCGAGAGGGAGAGGAAAAGGAAATCCTTCCTCCTGCCAGAGCAAGCCTCACAACCAGGATTAAAGGTGGTGCCCAAAGAGGCTCCCTGGACAGGGGCTGGGCAGAGCTGAAGGAATCCAGCAGGGATTTATGACCAGCCCTGCACAGGACACACCTTGGGCAGCACAAGAGCCCGGCCAGGCTCACCCAGGATGGGCCCCGGGTCAGGAGTTTCCCCCTTGGATCAGTCCTGGCCCATTCCCGTGTTGGGTTCAGTGGCCAGGGCCAGCCCAGGTGCTGCAGTGCCACCCTCCCAGGCTGCTCTCCTGCCCTCGCTGCTGTTTGCCCTTGGTGGGGCTGAGGCTGCAGCGCTGCCCTTGGCTCTGGGGCTGTGAAGGATTGCTGGGGGTGCCTGAGCTGGGAGGAGAACTCGCTGCCACTGGGGAGGGAGCTCAGAGCCCTCCCAGGGCACTGCAGAACCTGGAAAACGGGAAAGATAAAACTCCAGGCCTGGAGGAACACGGGCACAGATGTGGGAGCAGGGCTCCCCGTGGTGAGAATCCTCCCGGGCCCCCAGGGCTGTGTGAGGGGCTCTGGGAGCAGCAGGAGGATCAGTTTGGGGCTGGGATGGGAGCCCAGCATCTCCTGTCTGAGCTCCCTCCTGGCACCTGCAAAACCTCCCCTCCATCATTCCCAGGGCATGAAGCAAACAACCCCACAGCTTTTTTTGTGCTTTGCTTTTGCCCAGGATCTCCCCTCGGGCAAAGCTTTTCTCCAAGCAGAGGACAAGCGTGGAATACTTAAAGACAAAGCCAAGCTGAGAGGAAAGCGTTGCCTTTCTCTTGCCAAGCAGCTCCACATCCTTCTGATGTTGGACTCCAGTCCTGGAGTCACCTCTCCCAATAAACAGAATAATTTACAGAAAAACCTGACTCGTGCAGCTCATGGAGGCAGTGAGCAGGATAGTCCCGCTCTTCATTTCTGCACTGGAATTCGTAGTTTCCTTTGTTTTTTTTAATATTTTTAAATTAAAAGTCATTTTTTTTTCTTTTCAAAAACTGCCCAAAGCAAAGACTTTAATTTTAAAGCAGTTCAGTGTTCTGCTCTCCCCGCAGCATGCCAGGGCAGGGTTTTGCTGTGGCCATTTCAGAAGCTGACACAGAGCAAACTCTCTCTGTTCACTGCAGAGACCTCAGCAACAGAAAGCAGCGGCAGTGATTTGAAAAATTTACTCATTTTTAATTAGTGAGAAGCCAAAAATCCATCAGTGCCTCACCTGGACTTCTGGCAGTGCCAGGGAAGGGAGACCCAATCCTGCTGTGCTGAGACCATTCCTGGCGCTTCAACCACAGCCACTCAGGGACTGCAGCACCCAGAAATTCCCTTTATTGCCAGAATTTCCCTTTGTTTCCAGAGCTTCCCCAGCACCCACAGCCCAGAGCCAGGAGTGAGCCAGGACTGATCCAAGGGGGAAACTCCTGACCCGGGGCCCATCCTGGGTGAGCCTGGCCGGGCTCTTGTGCTGCCCAAGGTGTGTCCTGTGCAGGGCTGGTCATAAATCCCTGCTGGATTCCTTCAGCTCTGCCCGGCCCCTGTCCAGGGAGCCTCTCGGGGCACCGCTCTGGCCCGTGTGTGTCCCCAGTGCCACCCGCACGGTGTCACAGCCCCAGGGCTGGCACTGCCCCCTCCGCTCTCTGAGCCCGTCCCCCACTCTGGGAAGCACCAGCAGCTCTGCAGGAATGGGATTTTCCCTGCCTTTGGAACACCTCAGCTGCTCTGGGTATTTTGGAGAATATAGGAGCAGCTTTTGTTTCCCAATAAAACCATAAAAACACGCGGCTGCAATTTGTAAGGAGATCTGTGCGGAAGACCCAGACACATCAACCTCCAGCTGACTGTGTCTGAATTATTAAATCAATATTTTATTCTTTTAGGAGGAAAAGCATCACATCTGAGGGGAAAATTATTTTTAATACAAACAAAACACGGGCCTTGAAAGCCTCAGCCTACCGTGCCTACAATCACAACCCACTCAGATGGAGAAGGTATTTATTAAAAATGCTCTTTAAAGTTCAGTTTATTTTATATTCTTGTTTTGCAGGCAGTGCCTGTTCCAAGCAGAAGCACAGCTTTGCTGTGGTTCCAGGGAAAGGCTTTTCTCTTCAAAGGAGAAAAAGGAGAAATATATAAACAAAGATATTTTATTTCATGGGGTGAAGAATCTAGCATCTAAGAACTGGCTGGTTTGGGCTGGAGGGACCCCAAATCCCCCCAGTGCCCCCTGCCCTGGCAGGGACCCCTCCCACTGTCCCAGGGGCTCCAGCCCCAGGGTCCAGCCTGGCCTTGGGCACTGCCAGGGATCCAGGGGCAGCCCCAGCTGCTCTGGGAATTTTGGTGGTTAATCCCCCCCTGGTGTCATTGGTTCAAAATCAACGATGGCCAAATTGATTCCAGCAGGTAACTGTGCAAAAATTCATTTGGAAAGATTTCAGTGAGTCCTTCCAGGTCAGAAAATTGCCAGAAGAGCTGGAGACTCCAGGGGCCTTGGAAAGCTGCCTGAAATGTGCACCTCAAACAAGCAGGAGACTTTATAAGAACATTTTTATATTTCTCTCTAAGTAAATAATGACCAGAGAAAGAAGAAGAGTGTTCAGATAATGCTCAGTGAATTGACAAAGATTTCTTTGCCTTTTTTTTTATCAAACCCTTCATTTTTATCAGCAGCTAGCTCCAAAATGATCAGCCAGAGAAGGCACTGGGGGGAAGGAGATGATCTCTAAGGTCCCTCCCAAGCCAGACCATTCAATGATTTACCTTGAAGATTATCTTCAGAGTTAAATATTGGCAAATTATTCACTTATATTAAAGAAGGAAAAGAGATGGGGCTGTGGTCTGCAGTGAAGATGAAAGGACAGGAGCAGCTCTCTAACTGTAAAAAAAATAATTAAAAAATAAATCTTTGATTCTCTCCCAAAGCCAAACCCTGCTGGGCACCTGGATAAGGAAATACAGTGGATCAAAAAGCAGCTGTAGGCTCCTCCCTCCCTCCCTCACAGGAGAGGAAGGGAAAAAAAAAAGTTCAATTTAGACCAATTTTGACAAATATGAAGCACCCAGTCCACTGTCTGAGAGGAGCTCCTCCCAAAGTCCTGAAAAGCTCCACGGCAGCTCCAGGTGTCTCCAGGTGACAGCTCCGTCCCCTTCCCAAGGAAAACCATTTCTGCATCCCCAGCTTCCCTTCCCAGGGCAGAGACCTTAAACACACCAACCTCAGCCCAAGCGAGCGCAAGGAAAAGCGCCGGGGTGCCAGAGAGCTCCGGGAAAAGGGAATTGCAGCGGAGGGGCAGCGATGCCACGCACCGAGGGAGCAGCACGGGCGGATATTCCACGGACACCTGGAGCGGGCAGCAGGGAAACTGCTCACAGAGGCAAAGCCAGAGCAGCTCGCTGCCAGTCCAGAGTAAATGTGGAGTCTCCTGGGAACGCTGCCATCGTCTGTTCTCATGGCTCTGCCTTCTCTTCGTCCCCGCTCGGGATGAGCTCTCCCAGCAATGATCACAGCAACAGGGAGAGCTGCTCCTGGGGGAACGGGACAAAAGCAATATTTACCCAAGCAAACCCGAGCGAAGAATCCACAACATGAAGATTTAGGTTTAAAAAAGCCCAGCCACAAAGTACTTCAAAAAGAGAACCAAAATGGCTTTAACTCTTGCTCAAAAAAATCTGTAGCCTTGTTGGGAGGCTGAAAAGCAGAAAAAAAACCCATCCAAAACTCACCACAACCTCCCAAAATAATTTTTTGCAGATCTTTACATTGCCCACATTGTGCACAATTTGTTCCCTCGGGATTTTGCATTTTCCCCGAACACAGAAAAGCCACATAACCTTATCACCTTTGATTCTTCCTCCTATTTATCTTGGGTTCCGACCAATATAATCCAACCAAGGGTGTGAGCACACAAATTGCTCCTCCCATCATCCACACAGTCACCATCAGCATTTTATTGGCACACGAAGCCAAAACGAGCAAGCTCGAGCCCTTGGCGGCCCATTCCACCTTGATTTAGCTTTTAACTACAACTTCCCTAATTTTCAGTGTCTCGTCCTCGGGGAGGCAAAGCCCGAGCTCCATCTGGAGCTACCTGGGCTCATTCTCCTCCCCAGTGATCCAGCCAGCTCCAAAGGGAGCTGCTCTCCGTGTCCTGGCCTGGCTGCCTGCGCAGGTTTCAGGGCTGTCTCTCAATACTCTTGGGTTGAACTGAAAACCATTAAAAACCATTAAAAACCCATTCCACTCCTCGAAATGCTTTTCCACCTTGAAAACTGAAACAAATGCAGATATCCAAGCGCCCCAGGGCACTGACCTGAGCAGGAGCACATCCAGATGTCAGAGATTGATGGGAAGCACAGAGCAGCTGCGGAGCGCAGCGGGGAACAGGGAAAGCAGCGCCTGAGGTGGCCCCTGGCAGGTGGCAAGGCTGGGGTCAGCCCTTTGCCTTGTCCCTTGCCACCCCCAGAGCCAGGAATTCCTTCCCAACATCCCACTAACCCTGCTCTGTGGCCCTGGGAAGCCATTCCCCCTTGCTCTGGCACTCTGAATCACTCCGAGTTCATTTTTCTGAGGCAGCAGGAAGCTCCTTTATCTCCTTGATTATAAAAATACCCAGTGGGCACCGAAATAAAAATGACTGTGAGTTAGAGAAGGTATCCCACTCACTCCAAGTGAACAGAAATCTATGGATTTAAGGAGCAACAACTTAAAATTTACAGGAAAAAAATACAAACAGTGCATCTTTGGAGCAGCACAAAGGCAGAGATGTCCTGATGTTCCTCCAGCCACGACATCCTACCTGTGCAGCCAGAGTGACTCTTGTTCCCAGTATCCTCAGATTTCCGATGGATCTCACTGGAATTTGCACACAAATCATGACTGGCAGGAGCCCCCTCTGGGTTTCCATCTCTCCAATAAAAACCACCAGCCCTGTGTTGTTTTCCCCATTATTTCCTGAAATCCCAGACAATCCTGAGCTGGAAGGGACCCACAAGGATCCAGTTCACCCCAGTAACCCCCCCAGTCCCTGACAGCATTCTCCACTTGAGTTCTGGCAAAAAAAAACCCCAACAACCAACTCTTCAGAGAAAGTTTCACCCCCGAAATCCCCCTGAAAACAGGCTGGAAATGCTTCTTAATTACAAAAGTTAAATATTTATTTATACAAATATGATGAGAAAAATCTCATGCAGACTCTTCACACACAGGAACAGAACCCAAATCCGACTGGGATGGCTTCACCACAGAACTGGGGTTGGAAGGCTGAGGGGGACGTGGCGCCCACGGGAAGTTCTGGATCGGAGAGTTCTCCTATGGAACATGTGCCAAGAATTTCACACTCTTCACCAAGATTAACAATTAATAGCTGATTACTACTACTCAGAGGACTGGACAGAGACGGATGAGCAGCGGGAGCGGATCCTGCAGACCACCAGACCCCACACACTTGGTGGAAATGCAGAGTTGCCAAAAGATTGCTTGAGATAATTCCCCTAAATGATGGAAATGCCTTGAGATTGCTCTGGATGGCATCTGCTTCTGCTTAATTATAAATCTGCATTGGAGTCATAACTTGTGTATATTACAAGTAATTTGCATAATTAAAACAATTAAGGGATCGACATATCATGGCAATTAGAAATGCATCAAACTCTGGATGTTGTACAAAAGAGAGCTTCAATATGAAACATTAATTCTTTGAGAACAGAGTATCCTTCCTTCCCGTTCCTGCAGAACAGCCTTCCCGAATCCAGCGGACGCTCCACCAGCTCCGTTCCCAGCAGCTTTCCCTCGGCATCTCCCACTCCTGGCTGCTGGACCCCGGGCGTTTCATCCTTCCCGGGAATCCCCTCCTGCAGCCACAGCCCGGCCTCGTGCCCTCACTGCCAGTTGCAGCTGCTTTTATCTCATTTTCCGTAGCCGAATCCTGTTTTCCTTGTCCCTCTTTTTGAGAATAAGGATGAACTGGTTGAAGAAATGCTCCTGGTCCTTCTTCTTCTGCACGAGGCGGAAGCGCTGATCCCGGCCGTGCTTCTCTGCGAATTCCTTGAAGGTTGTCCTGTGGAAAACGAGACGTGGGGGAGCTGGGGCCGTGCCAGGCCAGCCCCTGGGCCCGGATCCACACCAGGAATGAGGGGATCTGGGAAGGTGTGACAGGAGCGGGATGGAGAACTGGGGCGAGGGGAGGTGGGACCACACGGGGGCTTTGGACACCCCGGGGCAGCCTGCAGCCATCAAGGATCCATTTGGGAGCCGAAAATGGATTGACACTTGGCAGGAGGCTGCTGGGCCATTCCCACCACGCTCACAGAGCGGCGACAAGGAGGTTTTATTTCCACTCCTGCACAGTTTGTATTGCCAAGGCGAGCGCTCTCCTAGCAGGGTTTTCTGCTCTCATTGCCTTTCAGGCTGCATGCCCAGCTCCTTTCCCCAAGGTGACTCTTTGCTTTTTATTGGAAATATTTGGGATTTATTTCTCTCATTGTGTGCCTAAATCAAGGCAGGGAAAGGAGCTTCCTCAGTGCCTTGGTGTCACAGTCAGCTCCCAAAACCCTTCAGGGGTGAAATGCTCCTGGCCTCTGGGCCAGCACAGCTTTTCCCATGGGGACTGGGAACATCAGTGCTGGAAGCAGAATTTGGGTGGGACATCAGCCCAGAATATTCCTAATTTTGTTGTAAAAGGCTTCTTGTAATTACAGTTATTACAGCCCCAGGTGCTGTTTGGATCTGTGTGCCCACACAGGTCGTGCTGAATAATTATCTGCATATTTTATCAGAGAAAACAGTAATTTCTTTGTTCCAGCAATTTAACAATACTTGTAACATAAACCCCCTTATTTTCATGTAATTTACAAATGAGGAAGCACTGCCCTAAGCACTGCCACTGCCACTGCACGAGTCTGGATCCATCACTTGAAAAACAAAGTAAAACATAAACTGTGCCTTGCCCGCCGTATTTTAATTTAATCACAGAACTGTGGGGCCACAGGAGGGTCTGGGCTGGGAGAGACCTCACAGATCATCTTGTTCCAACCCCCTGCCATGCACAGGGACGCGTTCCACGAATTTAATGGTGTGGCATTAACAGGAGCTTGGTGAAATTATATTCCTCTTCCACCAAACGCCAAAATTAAACACAATTTCTGAGTAATTACACCTGCACGTGTAATACAGATGAGGCTGAACATCGTGCTACTGATTTTCCATAAGTAATGTGTGTTCTATAATCACTGCATGCACAGGAATATCAAATAAATGTGCTGTGCAAAGTATGGCATGTTCTGAGGGACAGAGGGAGATGGAATATTTCCTCTCCCAGGAATACAACAAAATCCTGGAAAATGTCGGGGAAGAAACGACGTCCCAGCATTGGAAAAGGATCCTCCACTTGCTGGGATCCTGAAAAGCTCAGCCTAAATGACAAAGCCATGCTTCCCAACCCTTCCTGAGGCAATGCCCACCTTGGGGATAACTTGGATTCTTCCAGGAGCTTCTTGAATTCTTCCTTGGCCAACAGCAACTTGTTCTTCTTCTCTTTGTACTCCTCCCTGACCCGGGTCTTGACGAACTGCTCGAAAATCTGGCCGAGGAAGGGACACGGGACAAGGAGTTACTGACAAAGCCTTTGGGGCTTCCCGTGACCCCAGGGCCTGCAGTCCTCACCTGCCCTCCCCACCTGTCCAGGAGTTTCTGTCCTGGCTGTCCTGGGCGTTTGATTGAAGGGGAGCAGTGTTTCTGTGAACCCCAGAACCCCAGACTGGCTTGGGTTGGACCTTGGAGCCCACCCAGCCCCACCCCAGGCTGCTGAAATCATTCCACCATTCCAAGGAATGTGCCTTGATTGACTCATCGTGGTCCAGGTGTTGTCCTTGCCCTTTCATTGAAATAAATCCCAAACTCCCTGCTCAGGCTCTTTAGCAGCACTTTCCATCCTGGCAGCTCCTCATACATTTTCATTCCTATATTTCCTCGTTATTTTGTTTCACTTTTTTTTTTTTTTCCGTAGGAAAGGGAATATTGGAAAGGGAGTAAATGAAGATGTATGTGCCCAGTCCTCTGGTAAATACCTACAGGAAGCTCTCTGGAGAACCGTGGGACAATATGGAATAAGTTCATTTTTCATCCTGTTTGTTTAAAAAATGGACAATTCCATATTCAAAATTATTCCTTCTGCAGGATGACAGAAGACTTTTAAGGGAGAGAAATAACCCCAGAAAAGGCAGCGTTCACCTTCTCTGCAAGATCCCTGCATCCCTCCTGCATTTTGTAGGCTCATCTGCAGACTTTGGGATCCCTAGTGATAATTAACGCCCAAATTATCAAGGCAGCAAAACTCCACATCCTTTTGGAGCTCCCCAGAAAAAATCCAAGCCTTTGCAGAGAGCCCCTGGCCAGGCCCCAGGGCTCTGTCCAGTGGGGTCAGCACCAAATCCTGCCAGGCTCCTGGAGAATGTCCTGAGCAGTGGAAATCCAGCAGTGCCTCCACAACATTCCAAGAGTTCAGGGTAGAGCCTTTCCTTGAGGCCATTCCCCTCCCTCCAGGCAGCTTTCCCAGGCTCAGGAGCTGCTCCTGCATCCCGAGGGACGCGAGCCTGTCCCTGGGATCAAACCCTGGAGCCCGTGCTGGTCCCAGGAGGCCCCAGAGAATGCCCCGAGTGGGGTTTGGGGAGCAGCTGCCAGCGCCCCAAAGCCCCCTGAGCCTGGGGAGCATCGCCCCCACTCAGGGCCGAGCCAAACCCACGGCTGTCCCAGGGAAATTCTGGTTCTGTGGAATGCTCCAGGACGGCTGCTGCAGGACCCTGGCCGGTCTGGGGGGCTGGGGCTCACCTGCCTCCTCTCCTCGGGGTTCAGCAGGAGGTAGCGCGGGTCGAACACGATCTTGTGCAGCTCCTTCTCCCATGTGGAGAACGCCGACACCTGGGCACAGACGGGCACGGCCTTCAGGGGGCACGGGAGGGGGCTGGGGAGCCTGGCAGGGCTCGTGGGGCGGCTGAAGGCGCATTCCCATCTCGGGAGAGCCCTCCCTGCTCGCCCCCGCCTGCTCGGGGGGTGCTCCCCAGGCAGGGTGGAAGGGTCTGCAGCAGGCAGGATTTTGGCAGCAAATGCCATTTTGTGCTGCCGCTCGTGCAGCAGAGGCGCCGGCTCCCTCCCAGCAAGGGCCCAGTGTAAGCCCCGAGCGGGAGTTGTGAGCCAGCCGGGGCAGGCGGGGGGGCTGGCAGGGCATTTCTGCAGCACCACATCCCCACAGCCCCGGCATGGCAAGGGCACGTCCTGCAGGGCTGCTCCCAGCCCCTGCAGTCACGGCACACGGAGCTCTTTGGGTTGGAAGGGACCTCCAAGACCACCCAGGCCCGTCCCCTGCTGGGGCAGCAACAATTCCCACTGTTTCAGAAGCTTCCACAACATCCCTGGTGATTTGCTGGTGACAGAAAATTCTGAGAGAAATAAAATATTCTAATCACTCCAACTAATTACAAAAGAATGAATTCACTAAAAAAAAAAAAAAAAAAAAAAAAAATTTATGTATAATAAAAAAATANAAAAAAGAATGTGAAGTATAATTAAACAGTAATTAACAATCCAGCAGGAAAGCTCTGATGAAGCAAAGTGGCTTTAAGTGGACTCATTTTCCTCTCAGAGTGGTTTGAGATTGGAAAACCCAAAGCTCAGGGTGCCTTTGGGGATCTGAGGCCATTGGAAAACCCAGAGCTCAGGGTGCCTTTGGGGATCTGAGGCCGTTGGAAAACCCAAAGCTCAGGGTGCCTTTGGGGACCTGAGGCCGTGTCCCCCCAACACTCCCTTCCCACAGCCCGAGCTCCCCTCCCCATGTCCCCTTGCCCTGAGCTCTGGGGTTTCCAGCACCAGGAATCCTTTCCTGGTGTCTTTCACACTCTCCTGGACATCAGCTTTGTTCCCAGCGCAAAGCCCACTCTGAGCTGAGGCTAATTAAGCTCAACTAATTCACCACGTAACCGTTCCAGGTGATGATTTTGTGCCTAGCAATTATTACACCGCACATTTGGCAAATGTCACCTGAAATAACCTGGTATTTGTGATTTCATTCCAGTTACTTTTGAGACACAAATCCCCCTCTCTCCCCGGGATTCAGAAGGGAAAACCTTGACAAAAAACACCCCTTGGAATCCTTTCACAGGTCTTGAGAGCAGCCCAGCTGCTCTCCCGGGAGAAGGGAGACTTCCCCAGAAGACTCTCCTGGGAATGCTGGCTTAGAATGTGGATATTTTGATGCTGGGTGGGAGAGGGAGCCAGGAAGAACCTTAAATCTTCCTCTTCCTCCCAGAATTTTGTGGAAACTTTGAGCTCCCCCAAACCCCCTCTAATTTTAAAATGTTTCAGTAAATATTCCTTCCTTGACATCATTTCCGTAGGAAGCTGCAGAACTCCACTGGCCAACTCCATCTGCTTCGAGCTCTTTGTGATTCCATCAGCAGCTCCTTGAGGGGGAAAGGGCAGGGGACGATCATCAAACAATCAGAATTAAATGGCATTAATGGTCTCCCTGTGCTTCAGCCATGACAAACAGCTGCTGCTGAGCTGGACAGTTCAGAAACGTCCAGGGTAAAAGCAAAGGAACCTCCTCTCTCCCCATTTTTAAACATTAACGAAACCAAACAGTGAATTTCCCAGACTTCTTCATTTTAGGAGCAAATCTAACATTGAAACACCCGAGAATCCTGTTCTAGAACACTCCTAATCCTTCCAAACATTGACTTATTACCCCCCGAGTTCCAATCTGCCAGCAAAGGCTGCCAGGGCTCGTTTATGGCTCTTCTGCATTTCTGCAGCATAAATAACAAGCTGCATTAATAAAGCAGCTCTGGCGTGGGGATAATTCACTGCTGAGCTGCTGAAGCTCTAATTATCCCCTTTTAAAGCCTGCTGATTACTGGGATAAGTTTTATGGGTCTTAGTGCCTGACAACAGCCACCTTGGGCTGTATTTCCTAGAGGAGTGACATTCCCTTTAGAGGATACCCGGGGCACTGTGGGGTGAGGCAGAAAATCTGCACCCCCTGCTCATTTCACACCTCCCAAACCCGAGCGCTCCCCGCTCAGCACTGCTGGAACCATCTCCAGAACATCCTTTCCCAAGGATCTGGATAAGCATTAATGGCAGAGGGCAGGGCTGGCTGGGATTTTGGGATCCAGGAATTGTCCCTGGCAGGGTGGGCAGGGCTGGCCCAGGGTGCCCAGAGCAGCTGGGGCTGTCCCTGGATCCCTGGCAGTGCCCAAGGCCAGGCTGGACCCTGGGGCTGGAGCTCCTGGGACAGTGGGAGGGGTCCCTGCTAGGGCAGGGGGGCACTGGGTGGGCGCTGAGATCCTGTCCAACCCAAACCATTCATGATTCCCTAATTTTGGGCAGCCAGTAAGTGAAAGTGGCTCCCAGTGCTGCAGCCCCCGGGTCTGTGGTCACTCTGGAGCCCACTGGGACAGTCCCTGAGGTGTGAGCGCTGCCCAGGACGTGGCCCCTGCCCTTTGGGGTCCCCGTGGAGCCCTGGGGTGGGGTGCCCGCAGCCCCAGCGACCCGCAGGAAGAGCTGCCCTGCACAGCCCTGGCTGTGTCCCTCCAGGTGCTGTGAAGTGGTGAAGTTATCCACGGGATGCTCCAGGGAAGCGCCGCCCCCAGTGCCCCCGTGGCACAGGGTCAGGGACAGAGCCCCAGCGCTGCTCCTGCCTGGCACGGGCCAGAGGCAGGGCAGGGTGCCCGGGGAGGGCCCCTCCTTACCCCCCTCTCCAGCAGCATGTCCCTGAAGTGCGTGATCCTCTCCTCCAGCGGCGGCGAGATCCGGCTGGCCGAGCCTTCCTCCCCTGCCTGCTCCTCCTCAGCCCCGCCCGCAGCCTGGCACCCCTCTGTTCTTTACAGGGCGAGACAGACAAGGGGTCAGCCATGCTCACCTGCCAGGGGATGGAATCCTCTGAGCGCTCTCCCTCCTCCCGGGACATCCCAGGGGCGGGATGGAGCTCCTGGATGGAGCTCCTGGATGGAACATCCCTGGATGGAGCTCCTGGATGGAGCTCCTGGATGGAGCATCCCTGGATGGAGGTCCTGGATGGAGCATCCCTGGATGGAGCATCCCTGGATGGAGCATCCCTGGATGGAGCATCCCTGGATGGAGCCCCTGGATGGAGCATCCCTGGATGGAGCTCCTGGATGGAGCATCCCTGGATGGAGCATCCCTGGATGGAGCATCCCTGGATGGAGCATCCCTGGATGGAGCATCCCTGGATGGAGCCCCTGGATGGAGCATCCCTGGATGGAGCTCCTGGATGGAGCTCCTGGATGGAGCATCCCTGGATGGAGCTCCTGGATGGAGCATCCCTGGAGCCACCAGGAGCTCCCAGACTGAGAATTCCCCCAAAGCTGCAGCGGGACCCAAGGCTGGGGCAGCTCCTGTCTGGGCAGGGGGGTCACTCAGGGCCCCCTGAGGGGTCTCAAGGTGCAGCGAAGCACCAGCTGCACACAGCCCTTGCCAAGGAGGGGGCACCTCGAGGGGCTCTTTTCTCGTGCCAAAAGCTGCAATAAAGGATCAGTTCAGCACATCTGGATTAATGCACCACAAACCCTGTGCCTGCCCCCTCGGGAGCACACCTGGGATGGGCTGGGAAGCCTGCACGCCTCAGAGGTGCTTCTTCAGTCGTGGCTTCGGGAGAATGGGAAGCACAGCTGGCAATAAAGGTTAGCAACAGCAGCAGGCGGGGCTGGCTCTGAGCCTGCCAGCCTGAGAGCACTCAGAGAGGGAAAGCTTCCTCCATCCAAGGCCTTTGGGATAGCCCACAGCCTGGAAACCTTGCGTGGAACCACTGCATAAAGGATGAGTTCCCCAGACAAAAATGGGAAACAGAGGCTGCAGAGAATCCTGGCTCTGCTGATGCCTGGGCACCTGGAGAGTGCCTCCCATCCTTTACCACACAGAGCAAAAACTGCATTTAACCTGCCCTTCTTTGTACCAGCCCTCCCCACCATTCAATACAGAGAAGTAAACTCTAGAACTTACTTATTTCTCTTCGTTTTGATGCTCAGATCATCATTTTCATCCCCTGGACAAGAGCTAACGCACTTGTCTGCTGAAAAGAATTAAATCATTATCAGATATGAGTGAGATAAATGGGAATACAAATTCCTCAAATTGGCTTCTCTTGCCTTGTCTGTGCTGCTCAGGTATTTCCTGGCTTGCATCCCCCACAGAGGTTTTTAAAAATAACAACTATTTTATAAAATCCTCAGAATCGCCTTCATCCCAATGGAAGTGACAGCAATAAGGTGACCATTTCCAGTCAGCAAAATTCCTCATTTTTCATTCATGACAAGATTGCTCTAAATCTTATTATTGTTTCACCTGATCCTCCTTCCTCCCTTCCCTTTAAAATGCAACTGAAGACGTCCCTGCAAAATCACTTCCCTGCTGACAGCCTGAAGGATTCAGGGGAGGTAACTCCCACCAGAGGTCCCCTTCTTTCCTGGCTCTCCTTGGATCAGGAGATCTCAGGAATTCCCAGGAATTCCAGCAGCACCTGGCAGGGCTGGGAGGTCCAACACCCTCCACGCTCCTGAAGCTGCAGAGCAGCTCCAAGGCCACCCTTGGACCCTCGAGGGACTCTGAGCTTGGATTTTCAGTCCTGGGCAAGGGAAACAAATCCTGAATCCTGACCCCTTTTCTCTCCACCTCCAGCAGCTGCAGTTCTGAGCAAACCCCAAAGGACAGAGCGCCCCAAGTCACCTCCCTGCAGGGCCTCTCTGGAGTCCCCAGCACCTGGGCTGGGAAATATTCATGTGCTGCTTCTAGGGACGGGCTTCAGGCTCTTGTCTGAGTGCCAAAGGGTCCAGAATACCTGTGGGGATTGGCAAATTCCATCTTTCCGTCCAGTTCTCAGCAGGAATTCCGCCAAGGGTGCCCAATGGACGCTGGGCTGGCACAGTGGGAGGGGTCCCTGCCAGGGCAGGGTGGCACCGGGTGGGCTCCGGGGTCCCTCCCAACCCACCCCAGGGACGGCCCGAGGGGAGCCCATTCCACAGGAGCCACATCAATCTCCTGCAACTAACACTGGGGGGAGGAGTAGTCACTGGGAAAGGAGTAATTTTTAATTTATGCCTGAATTTAAAAACCACTTGATCTTCAGCAGAGACAACCCAGAGCATCCCGTGGATAACTTTGCTTGACATCTTTTTTTTTAAAGATGTTTGATTTGAACATTCTAATTAAAACTCAGCAGCAGCCACTCAGCTAAATAAATGTGGGAAGCATTGTTGGGAACACTCAGCTCGTTGGCATTATTTATTTACTGGAGATTACAAGCTAAGAGAAGAGGTAGCAAATAATCCCCCTCACCTCAGAGCTAATCTACACTAATTACAAACTGCTCCAACCCAAGCAGCCACAAGGCCCAATTATAGCAGGGAAGATTAAGACTGTTTAACAACAATGAAAGTCATGGCCATAAAAAACCAGGAGCATGAATCAAATCTTTGTGGTAGAGATAGTAAATGAAAAGGATGGAACGCAGCACAAGACAGATTTCTGAAGTGGCACCTATCAGCCCTGACTTTACTCTCTTCTGTTAATTAATTACAGAGCAGGAACAATGACAGAGACCATGAACAATGACCCTCAGCTTTGTCTCTGGCCATGCCTTGGCAGGAATTCACTGAGCCTTCAGTAGATCCTGTAATTAAAAGCTCTGTTTTTCTTCCTGAGAATTAATTTCAGCAGGTAGGCTTTGGAGGAATTAGATCCACTGCTAAAGTCCTTCCAATTAGACAGAAATATAAATACAAGCAGCTACTATGGCAATTCCTAGAGAAAAATGTTACTACAGGCTGTGTCAATGGGGGGACAGAGAGAGAACCCTGCAGGGGCTGACCATGGCTCCCTTTTGCCTCCCTGCAGGCATGGGTTGTTGGTTATTTGGGGTTTGCACTGGTTCTTTGGGGATTTGAAGGGGTTGTTTTGGGCTTGCAGTGATTATTTGGGGTTTGCAGTAGTTATTTGGGGATTTGAAGGGGTTATTTGGGGTTTGCAGGGGTTATTTGGGGTTTGCAGTGGTTATTTGGGGTTTGCAGTGGGTGACTGGCAGCTGTCCCCCTGGATCAAAGCCAGTGCCCATTCCTGCTGGCCGGGGGGACAGGGCAGGNTCCCCTGCCAGGAGAGAGGAGCGCCCAGCCAAAACAAGGGTTTGGCGAGGAGCATCCCTTGCTCCTTCCCGGGGAATCTGCCAGGACAGCCCCAGCACGGGCTGCGGGGTGCTGGGG
>VWZN01006595.1:55002-68231 GCA_013396955.1 Regulus satrapa | reverse complement strand
CACCAAACCACGGTCACCAAACAACCACGGTCACCAAACCATGGTCACCCAACAACCACGGTCACCAAACCATGGTCACCAAACAACCACTGTCACCCAACCACGGTCACCCAACCACGGTCACCCAACCACGGTCACCCAACCGTGTCCCCAGACAGCACATGCAGAGGACTCAGAAAGCCCTCCAGAGATGGGGATGCCACCTTTCCCTGCTCCGGTGCCTGAAATGCTCCCCTAATGCACTCCAATATTCTGATCCTCCCTGCCCCTCGAGAGGAGCGCCGTGCTCCTGCTGTCAGCCAGACTGTCCCCAGGCACAGCAGGAGCAGTCTGGGACGTCCTGGCACAAACAGGCGCTGGAATGGAAGGAGCACTGGAGTCAGGAATTGCAGCCCCTGTGTGGAACAGGCAGAAATGCTCGCTGTCATTTCCATTGCTGCTCCTATCCTCTCCTGACCCAGAAGGTTCCCGAGATCAGGGCCCAGGGACTCGCTGCATCTAGAAGCACAGGCCATGCCAATGAGATAATGCGGGGCAGTCCTGCCCATCTGAAAAGGACAAGGGAAGTCTTTTTGCTTGAATAAAAAGGAAGAATTGAGCAGTAATAAAAAAGGATTGCCTTTTTCCCAAGCAGGCAGGCTCCTTCAGCTGCACACAGCGCCCCAGCTCTGCTCCCCCTTCCCCTCAAGGACCCACCACGCTCCTCCTCAAGGCAATTCTTGACAGAACTAAAATGATAACTGAGTAGTTTGAATAGAAATGTATAATACCATATAGTAGAAAACTTGAAGTTTTAAAATACAGTAATATATAGAAAGTGAGACAGAAGTTTTAAAATGTTAATCTATCCTTCTTCTTCTTAAGTTTAAGTAATATTATATAATTAGATAAAAAAGTCTGCAATGCAAACCACAAGTAATTAGATATTAAATTTAAAATAAAAATAATTCAACTAACATTTAATAATTAATTAAATTACACTTAAAAAGCCTTATTTAAAAAACCCCTTAAGCTCTATTTTTAATTAGCTAACTTGGTGTACTGTAAAATTCACCTTCTGTAAAACTATAATATAAACAAAAACTAATAAACATCTAAGTCCAAACATAAATACCATCTCTCACTCGCCAATCCCAACCCTAAAAAAACCAAATAAACTACAAAAAAAACTTCCACCCCTGCCATGGCAGGGACACCTCCCAGTGTCCCAGGCTGCTCCAAGGCCCAGTGTCTAGCCTGGCCTCAGACACTGCCAGGGATCCAGGGAAGTCCCTGGGGGCCACTTCTGTCAGCATGGAGGAAAAAGGAGGAGAGATTTATAAATCAAAATTGTCGGCCTCCTACCCAAACAGAAACAACCCTCGAAATATTGGCAGAATTACCCCAACTGCTTTGCACTCCTTCGTCCATCTTCACTTTGGTTTCTTTGTTTGGGTTTCCCCATTTTTAAATTGAAAAAAGGATTTGGAAATTCCTACTGAAGAGCTCCTTTTCTGCCACACTGGAAAGCAACAAAAATAATCCCTGCATGACCTGGGCTGGAGCACAGGAGAATGACAACGAGCTGCCAGGGCAGGGGTGACACCAGCATGGACATTTGTCCCTGGAAAGGCAGAGCTCCCAGCAGGGATGGCACAGCCACAGGTGTGGAATTTTTCTGGTCTTTATCTGTTCCTTTCAGGGTGGGGATTAAAGCCAGAGATGCTGTTCTCGTTGCCCTGGGGTGTGATCGGCTGGTATCGGTGCCACGGGCTCACAGCTGAGCTCTCAGCACACCCGGCTCACCAGGTAGAAATGGCAGTGATGGTCTCTCTCTGCAAGGCCTTTGAAGGGTAAAATAACCAATTAAAGAATGGCAGCTGAATGATTATTGCTTTTAACCCAATCACCAACCACCTGGGGCTGCATTGCAGACTTCCCCACCCAGTCCCACAGAATCACCCACACCCAAGAAGGAGAAGGTGGAGAAGAAGGACAAACCTACACCCCAAAACCTCCACCTTGTTTTATATCTATTACTGTATCCCAAACCCTCAACTCTGAGTTTTCCCCCTGTGATCTCACACCCTTCTACCAAACTCCACAGCACAATCCCAGAGCCATCCCTCAGTTTTGGAGCCTTCTCCACAGCCCAGGGTCAGTGCAGAGCTCTCCTGGGGTCAGTGCCTGGCACAGAGAGCTGGGATGTGCCCAGGGCTTCAACACACAGGCACAGGAGACTCGAGGCCATCACAGGGACTGGGAGAAGCGGGAGCTGCTTCTGGATATAGACACAAGAAGTACTTTGGGTTTTTTAATCTGAAATTCGTAGTGTAGAAGGCAAGTCACCCCACTGGATTCCATCAGATTAATAAATTGCCCTGGAAGGAGGTCAGAGAATTAGTGAAATATCTTCTGTCTTTGGCGAAATGAAAAAATAAAAGCATGAGACACAGAACTACAGCTGGAGAGAGATTTATGCACAGATAAATCAGTGCAGAGCAGAACCAAAATCTGGAGAGGCGTCAGCAGCCTGTTCCATAAGGTTCTTCCCAGCCCCGAGGTGTGGGCCGGGGTGGAGCCCCTGGGCAGTGGGAGGTGTCCCTGCCCACGGCACCGGGTGGGATTTCAGGTCCTCCCATCCCAGCCCATGATCCTGGATCTGCAGCAGATCCCAGCTCCTGCTGGCTCCCAGCCCGACCCCGCGCCCTCCCCAGCACTGGAGCTGCACTTTTGTTTCTGCAGGATAATCTGGAGCTTTCATTTCAATATGCATTGCCATAACCACTTCAGGAGCTGGTGAATGCTGGAGTAAATTGCTTATTGGAGCGGGAAGGCAAGACGGGAGATAGGAAGTCAGCAAGAATTCCTGAAAATCTGCAGAGTCAGGGCAAAGTGACAATGAGCACCTTCTGCAATGAGCTATGCTGGGGGAAAATTTCCCTCTCCTCCCCCTCTCTCCTTTAGCAGCCTGGTTTTCTGCAGTTTCCACCGAATGAGCAGCGAGACGAGGGAAGGCACAGCGGCTTCAGTGGCAAAGCAAAATCCAAACAAACCAACCCCCTGAAAGCTGGAGAGTCCCATTCAGCCATGCCCTGCAGCTCTGTCCTGTACTAGTGCTGCTTGAAATGTCACCTGTTAAATCCAGCCAGGGCCACGCTGCCTGCCTGCGCGGGGGGACCCTGCAGGCCGTGGGACAGGATCACCTTTGAAGGTCCCCTCATAAACCATTCCGTGGTTCCATGGCAGTGCCAGCACCAGCAGAGCCCCCCACCCCAAACCTGCTGGGTTCAGAGGGCATGAAATATCCCCCACAACCCCGAGAGGCGTCCTGCCCCTCTGTGCCACCGGGCAGGGATAATCCTGGGAAGCCACGGCTCTGACTGCCCTTCAAAGCCCTGCTGCTGCATTTGGGAAAGCCAGAGAGCCCCGGGTTAAAACATCCTCAGAGGAATCATTTTAGACAGGGATCATCATCCTCTCTTCTTCCCTTTTGGGGGGAATGGTTGCTCAAGCCCCTGTGCCCATCCCAACAAAGCCCTTGCCCAGCCCTGACCTCCTCTGTTGCTGCCCTTGTGATCCCAGGCAGGAATTCCCCCTCTGTCCAAATCCCAACATGGTCTCTCATTGGAAAGAAAAGTTCAAGCTGAAGCAAGAACTCCGTGACCAGCAGAAGCTAACAGAAATAATTTCCCCACTTTTAATGAGATTTCTGATCACAAGAGCTGCGAGAGCAGGACTCACCATGACGGAATTGAAGCCGACACATTTAATAACAAAAATAGCAGGATTATTAAACCCCATTCAAGCCTTGCTTAGAAAAGCAAACGATGCAAATCCTCGCAGGCTCAGCTCGTGTCCCTGGGTGACTGCTGAGCTGAGCCCTGCTGCTGCAGCCCCTGCTGGGCTCAGATCCCACAGCTTCGGGCTGGAAATACAACCCCTGCCAGAGGACTTCTCTCCCTGTTTTTGTTTCGAAGGATAAACACCAGGGAGTGTTTGGACAAGGCTCTCAGGCGTGGGGGGATTGCTGAGGTGCCTGTGGCAGGCCAGGGGCTGCGCTGGACCCTTGTGGGTCCCTTCCAGCCCAGGGTGTCCCGTGATCCCACAGCAAAACTCACCTTGACTCTCATTGTATCTCGCAGATATTGGGCTGAGCTGTGAGCCCCTTCCTGCTCTGGGTGCCCAGGGAGGAGCAGAGAGCCCCAGGGACGGCTTCTCCCAGAGCTTGGCTTGTGAAAAAGGCACCAGAATTTACACTGGGAAGCGCAAACCATTCCTTCAGGGACACTTCTGGGATTATTTGGAATTCTGAGAAGTCACTGAGCAGCTCTGGCAAGGTGGGGATGGCACTCCTTTCCCTCAAGGGGATCCAACGCTCCCCAGGACAAAGCAGCTATCATCATCACATCTGCTGCTCCCCTTGCATCAACACCTCTCGAGTGAATATTCCCTGATTTTCAAAATTCTGCACCGAGAATGAGGTTTCAAGCTGGTTTTACTCATTAAAAAGAAATCTTGGCAGAACTGTGCCCAAAAATGAGAAAAATCTCTCCACCTGAGAGATCCCAAATGACAATGACAGGGGCGTTTCACACACTGTGAACCAGTGTTGAAATAAAACCTACTGAAAGCTTCCCCAGCTGAACTGGGCTGGAGAGGGCAAAGGCATGAGGAAGGGCAGGGAGGAGGAGGGGAAATGATGGAAAGTCACCAGCGGGGAGAAATCCTCCTCGGCAGGACAGAGCCTGCCGTGCCCCGAGGAGGGGAAGAGCCTGGACCCCTCCTGGAGCTGCAGGTGGGACCTCACAGGGTCCAACCAAGGTCCTGCCTCTCTCCCGGAGTTATCTCTGCAGGCGGGATGAGATCACCAGCAGGTAATAATTGATTAAAGAATTCATTAATTCCCTGGGAGCCCTGCAGAGGAAACGTTCACCACGGCAGTGCCTCCCCCAAGGCAGAGGTCAGCGAGCTCTGTCCCTGCCAGCGCCTCTGCAGCCTCCCAGAGGGCGGCAGCCCAGCGGGGCTGACCAAACCCTGGGGGAATTCAGAGCAAAGGACCCAAATCCCGCTGCTCTCCACTCCCTGCCTCTGCCAGGCAAGGGCACACGGGAGCTGGGCTGGGATTCTGCACCGCAGGGAGAGCCTTCCCTGCGTCCAGGAGAGCCTTCCCTGCCTCCAGGAGAGCCTTTCCTGCATCCAGGAGAGCCTTCCCTGCCTCCAAGAGAGCCTTCCCTGCCTCCAGGAGAGCCTTCCCTGCCTCCAGGAGAGATCCAGGCTGCCCAGGGCACAGGGGCAGAGCCCTGGCATTCCATCATGCTCTGCATTTACCACCCCCCGGGTGAAGCCAAGGCAAGCCCTGCTGCTCACTGAGGGAAAACACTCCAGGATTGTTTATCCTGCTGCCTAAAAAAACTCTGATCCTCTTCTGGGGGTTGTTCTCAGTGCTGTAGGATCGTGCAACATCCTGAGCTGGGGCCCACAGGGTCACCAGTCCCACCCCTGTTCTTGCACAGAGCCCAGCAATCCCACCCTGGGAGTGGTGCCCGAATTCTCCTGGAGCTCTGGCAGCCTTGGGGCCATTCCCTGGGAGCCTGGACAGTGTCAGCCCCTGTGGGGATGAACCTGTCCCTAAATCCATCCCAAACCCCTGGCACAGCCCCAGCCACTCCCTGAGCCCTGGCCCAGAGAGCAGAGCAATGTCAATCACTGTTCATATTGGTATTAAAGCCTCCCCAATCTGAGTTTTTCTGGTGCTTCATTCAGAGGGTCCCTCCCTCCCAATTCCCATTATCCCAGGCACATCTGTGGCATTCCCTCTCCAGTAAATCCCAGCCAGGACACAGCTCACGGCTCAGAGCAGGGACTGGAGAGTTTTTCCAGCCGTGGTTCCTGAGTGTGTAAAACTCCACTGAGATCTCCCCAGGCCCTGTTGGCTCCTGCTGCATTACAGACCGTGATGGAGCCTCCAAATTGGGGAGAAAAAAGCTTGTATTGGATTTTGGGCACTTTGTGAGAGCAGCTCCTGACCCGAGTGACCTCTCTGCACACGGGGACCTCCTGAGCAGGGAAGGTGGCAGATAAAAGACTCCTCTTGAATTATTCATGGCAGCCTTCACAGAAAATTGGAAAATAAGGCTGGAGGTGCCCAAAGGCACAGCAGAGATTTGGCAGGGGCTGGGGGGCTCCTGGGCTGTAACAGAGGATTTCCAAGCCAGGGAGCCCCTGCCCACACCAGGAGAAGAGGGGAGGGTGGTGAGGATGATGATGGTGGTGATTACCCCACACCCTCCATCTCCCACAGCCCTCCTCACTGCTCCCTCCAGTCCCAGCTCCCAAACTTCCCCAAGTCCTTTCCAGCCTGAGGCAGACTCCAGCAGCGAATTCCCCTCGCACTGGACAGGATGTAATTCTAGAGAATACACTGAATTATGCAGCACCAAACCCTCAGCACCTCCCCTCGCTGCCCAGCTAGCAGAGTAATTATTTCTGCAAGAACCAATCCTTTGTGCTTCGGAGGGGAATCTTCAAACACTCGTTTCTGGGAGGATTTCAGTCGGAAATGAGGTTTGGAATTCTGAGCCCGGCCAGGTAGAAGGCAGGAATGTGACTCTCATGCTCCATTTTTACGGTGCTTTCCGAGTCGAGTTTAAGGTCCAGGTTCTTGACACCACAGAGGAACTCAGGGGCTGGCAGGAGGGATTTTCTGGCAACGACAGAACCCCAGCCTGCTTTTGTTGGAAGGACCTTAAAGCCCACCCCAAAGCACACTCTGCCACCCTCCCCTGTCCCAGGCTGCTCCAAGCTGCCCTCGGACCCTGCCACGGATGGGGAAGCCACCACCACCCCCGAGTCCTTCTGCCTTCCCTTCCCTTCCACCACCACATCCTGCAATAAAATCCATGACATCCATTCAGTGCCCTGGGGAAGCCCAAACGGCACGCTTGAAATTGGGAAATGTAATTAATTTCCCTTATTTATATTCTGGCCGAGAAGGAAGATTCATTTTACCTCGTTGCATTTCTTTACACTTTAGTGGGGCCTGACTGAGGGACAGGAGGAGTCACCCAGGAAACATCCACAGCTCCACAGCCAAAGTGGGTACGAGAAGCAGGAAAATCCCTGTGGATTTGGCTCCCACCATCCAAGGGGCTGGACAGGAATAGCTGTTTGATTGGGGGAGTAACTACAGTAATAGTAATAATAGTAATAGTAATAATAACACAGCATCAAAGCCAGTTCCCACATAGCTGAATACTCAACTTGGCTGAACACATAAAAAAGAATTTTAAACTTTTTTTTCCTCACTAATCAGCAAGACAAAAGCACACAAAACAACATCACTCCCATCTTTTACAGGGACCTCAGCAAGATTTGCTCCCTTGGTCGCCTGCCCAAGTCCCCCAGCATTCCTGCTGGGCAAGCAGCAAACAGGAGCTGGGCCCGAACATCCACTGGGAATTATTTCTGCATCCCAGCACCACTCCACTAAGCCTTGGCCACGCATGCAGAGTTCCCAATGGTTTCATTGCATAAATAAATTTAATAACACAGCAGCGGCAGCCACCAAAACTAGGAGTTCCCTCAGCTCTGGTGTAAAACCCGTGGAATTCTCACAGGAAATCCTATTCATTCACCCTCTTCTGAAGAGGGACAAGCAAGGACTCCTCTTGGAATGATCCCATTATCCTTCCAAGGCTCATTCCTTTCTTTCACTCAGTTTGGTTTTTTCCTTCTAAGACTCCCATTTACAAGAAATATATCCAGTTTAGTGAGGACTTTTTAAGCTCCACAAATCCCAATGAGTTTGAGTCTGCGACAGAAAGGAAAAGCCGGAACAGAAAGAAATGTGCCCAACGCAGCCCCAGCTGCCCAGAAGGATGCAGGGAAAAGGAAACTCCTGGAGCAGCGTTTCCCAGCAGTGGTGACTGCCCACGTGGCCTGGGGAAAACCCACCTGGGCAGGGATTTGAACAGAGGAATTGCTGCTCTGAGAGTGGAACCTGATTTAAACACTGCACAGCACTGCTCACAGAAAAACCCAACTCCGTGTCTTAACCAGCAGTTACAGACACAGTAAATTAACTCTGACTTTCATGACATTTACCAAGAGCTGGGCACGACTGACAGGATTTGGGTTGTTTGTCTTTTGTAGCTGCCACTGGAGTATTGATATTTTCCCTTTTGTCAATACCTGGCTGTTACGTGCCCGGCCCTGAGAGCCTCCTCTGGAGCTCAGCACGGCAGCAGCTGCTGAACCACGAGCTGGGACCTTCTCCCCATGTCCAGCCTGACCCCAGGTCCTGTCCCAGACATGCCCCAGCCCTGGGAGTGGCCCTGGTTGTATGAAGTGCACTGTGATCAGATCCAGTCTGCTCCATCTGTGTATTTGCCCCAATAAACCGCCCTGCCCTTCAGCATGGACAGAAATGTGCGAGGCCACAGAGCTGTGCCTGGCCTCCCCCTGCCCGTCCTCCTGCGGCACTTTGCCTTGCTAACCCAGAAAAGCTGAGTTTTCCCCCTCGGAGAGCCATCATCCCATTTCTTACCGGGTCTCAACTGGGCAGTCCCAGCCTCCAGCAGGGATTCTCCCCGCTGGGCAGGGAGGAGGGAGCTGGCACCATTTCAGTGGGTTCTGGGCATCATCTGAGCTCCTGGACGAGCTCACCTTCCCTCCCGTGTGCCAGCACAGACAGGGAACCAAAACGTGCTTTGGTGCTGAATATCAGCTGGGGTAGGAAGTTATCACTTTAATAACTATAAACATTCATTTACTTGCTTCGTTACCCAGCATTAGAGCTGGGCAGATCATTTACAAGGAGCTCGTTAGAGCCACTCAGCATTCCCAGCCCAGCCTGCTCCGGTGCCACACACATGGGACACCCAGCAAGGGCGAGGGGAAGCTTCCCCAGGAGAGCAACATCACATTCCTGCTGGGAATACTGGCCCTTTTCCCAAAAATGCTAATTTTTGCTCACCCAGTACCTTGGAATCGTGGGGCAGAGAAGGGCTGGACTGATCTGAAGGGGGAACTGCAGGAGGAGAATTCCCACTGAGTGGATCCCTAAGGGATGGGATTCCCAGCAGAGAGACCCGGCCTGGCAGAGCCAGCAGGAGCCACTCGGTGCCCAGAGCTCCAGGAGCTTCCCAAGCATTTACCCGCTGGACTGCAGCTGCTAATTAACCTCATTAAGAGATGGAAGGAAAGAGTTTGGAGTTTGCACGGAGGTTGGACAAATGCCTCAGCCCAGCCCTCCCAGCACCAGACTGGGAGGGAAGAGGCTGCCCAGGAAACCCCTGGGAGAATGGGGAACACCAAGGCCAGGCTGGACCCTGGGGCTGGAGCCCCTGGGACAGCGGGAGGGGTCCCTGCCATGGCAGGGGGGCACTGGGGGGATTTGGGGCCCCTCCAAACCCTCGGAACCCCCTCCTGGGGGAGCAACTCATTCCTCCCCCCAGCACTGAGCCCTTCCCGGGTCCTGTGGCCACTCTGGGACAGTCTCTGCCCCTTTGCTGGCAGGACGAGCTCTTTCCTCCCCTGAACGTCCCCAGCTGGGCTCAGTGAGCAGCCCCTGCTAAGGAGGGACTGACAGACACAGCACAGAGCTCAGACACAAACCTGGCACCGAGCTGGGCTTGACACACAACGCCGAGGTGCTGAGAGGAAAAAGGCTCAGTCACTTCCCAGCTGTTCCGTGGCAGCCTAAACCACCACATTCAAACCCTTAAATAATGCTGAGAGCCAGGGAACAGGTGGCAAATGGATTATATGGCAGATGGTGCCTTTTTTAATATTTGTGCTCGCTGCTAATTTACAGAGTCCATAACCACAGACTCATCTCTTACCTTCTTCACTCCCACATTAAAAACCTGCATGTGAAGAGAATAAAGACCCACTTCTTTATGCAGTAGCTGCAGAGGGGTATTGGAGATTACCTGACACCCCTTTCCTTAATTACTGCAGGTAAGAGCTGGTGTTTGCAAAGTTTAATGCATTTAGGGTTTCCTGAGACGGATTTCAGAGTGGCAGTGCTGGGAAATGCAGATTCCTCCCCCAGCAGAGCACAGGAAGGCGCAGCACAGCGAGGAGCTGCATCTCCACAAGCTCCTGTTTAGTCTTTATGTTAAACCTGGCACAAAATCCACACTCACAGCCAGGCTGCCATGAAATATTTAAGGGAACATTTGCCTGGGAGATGCACGAGCAGCCCCACCAGGAGATGCAAAACGAAGAAAGGAAATAAAAGCAATACTAACCCAAAATGGGGCTGAAATTGCATTGCTGGAACCTTGTCTGTTCAACTCAGTGGCGTGGGAGCACGGAGCACAGAAATGTGGGGCCGGGGCCCCTCTCCCTGCAGAGAGCCTGAGCTGGAGCCTTTCTAGCCACAGACCACTCCATGGACAGGCTCCTCAAGCTCCAATATTTTATTCCATATAAAACAGTATTTTATGTCGCTATTAAACCCAGGACTTTTATGCTGCTTCTCTCCCATACGTTTATTTCATCATTACAAGTTTTTCTAGGCTCAGCACAGTGACAAAACAATCCCCAAGAGCACCGTAGAGTGCAGAGCCAAGGCACAGCAACGTGCACCAGCCAGCACCTCCCAGCCCTGTCTGCTCAGCCCCATTGCCAGGGATCCAGCTGGGATCCTTCACAGCATCCTGCAGGGAAGGGCTGCACGGGCTTTTCAACTCCATGAACATCCCGTGCCCTCTCATAGCTTCGCTTCTGATTTCCCTTCACAGGATGGTAAATGAATTGTGTTAAAAGTGAATTTTTAAAAAATGACAACGCTGCATTGTGCACACTCTCAGTTCCCCTAAATTTGCTTCAAGGGAATTCCAAGGAATTTCCTCGCTGAGGAGGGAAAAGCAGCAGAGCCTGGATGCTCACCTGCCCCGTGCCCTCCCCACACCTCCCACCTCACCTCCCCACCCTGCTATTCCCAAAGGTGCTAATTAGGCTGCCAGGAATTAATTGTCAGGCTGCAAAGCTAACCATAATCAAAGGTCTAAAAAAATAAATATCCACTCCTAAGACTATTGATCGAGCAACTCCCTGTGACTAGAGACACAGGACTGCACAGGGCACTGATCTCTAAGAGAATCAATTAACGGGAGATAATCAATTAACCGGGGTAATCACACACACGACGTTCAGCCTTCCAGGCACCAGTAAACGTGGAGCCTGAAGCTGGAAATAATTTAATTGTGGGGGTTTTAAGTTCATTGCTACGGTGTGCCCATGGACCTTAGTCAAGGGCGATGTGGGAAGGTCGTTAACCCCAAGGTCACAGCTCGGGTCACGCGTGGATCAGGAGAAAAGCAGCCTCCCTTCCCCAGGGAGGGAGGAATTCCATCCCATTCTCCCATCCTGCAGGTCAGGCCACGGCCCTGGCCCCCCCAGCTGCGGCCACGGCGTGACGCAGGCAGTGCAGCCCACGCTGCGCCCCGTTCCTGCTCCTGCTCTTCCCCGGTTTCACTGCCTCCCTCAGCCCCCTCTGCCAGCCCGAGGACACCACAGAGGGCTCCCTGCCCACCCCGCCAGGGCAGCTGTGCCAAAACCCACCCCAGCCCTTTCATCCTCTCCTCCTGGGGCACAGCAGAACGGATCCTATAAACCTAGAACCCCATAAACCGGTTTGATGGCAGCTCTGCAAAGGCCCAGCCTTCCCCAGAGACGGGGATCAGAGAAAAGCGGGGAGCTGAGTCTCCGCTCAGGGCTCAGGCCTTCCCAGGCTTGCTTTCCCAACAAGCTGCTCTCCAGTCAGCAGGGAGAATGCCCCAGTGTGGGCTGGCCATGAGGGATTGATAAGGGGATGGGAACGACTGCCGAGGCAGTCAGAGTGTGCTGTTTGATGGCAGAGCACGGGGACAATTCGGGGACAATTCTCCGGGCACGTTTGTTGTCAGAGAGCCCGGGAAGCTGTGGGGGGACAGAGATTCCTGGAGTGACAGCGCCGGCTCCTCCCCACACTCCGCTGGGGACACGTCTCTAATGGAATCCTACTTTTCAGGTAAACAGAGGTTTTCTCCTCAGTTCCTTCCTCCTCTGAAACACTCCTGAACAGGCAAAATGTTTTCCAGGAGCCAAACAGGACATTCCAAGGGAAGCAGCACCAACTCCCTGCCCCACAGCAGCATTAACTCCGCTTTCTGCTCTAAGTTCAGCACCAGCCTTTTTCGGACTAATACAAAACCTTTTCAGGCATTCCACAGAACCCCAGCGGCTGGAAAACCCCTCCAGGATCAGCGAGTCCCAGCTGTGTCCCATCCCCACCCTGTCACCCCCAGGGCCACCTCCAGGGGTTCCTGGGCACCCCCAGGGATGGGCACTCCAACCCTCCCCGGGCAGTGCCCAGCCCTGAGCGCCCTTTCCATGGGGAAATTCCTGCGGTGCCCACCCTGAGCCTCCTTTTCCTGCACCTTCACTCCTCTGGGTCCATTCCCACCCCTGTTTCTGCAGGTGACTGTGCTGCCCCAGAATCCCTGGTCCATTTCTCATCAAAGCTCTCCCACCAACGCCAACCCAGAACTGCACCTCCTGCAGAATCCAATCTCCCTGTGCCTTGCTGTGCCACACTTCAATTACCAAAAGGATGGAAACGCAGCCTCATTTACATTTTGAGCTTAATTGGCAGGTAACTGTTCTAAAAATAGCCCAAGCACCCCAAGCCCAGGTATAAACACTGCCCTAAAGACTCCCGATCAGCCAGACCTGCCCAGGTGGGCAGGGATGCCCTGGGACCTCCTGACCTGATAAAGGTTTCACTGAACACCCAGAGAAAAGCAATGTTTCCAGGCAGCCACAGCCCAAGCTGCAGGCTGTGCTCTCCCAGCAGGTCTACAGACACCCAGGGAATGCCAGGGAATCTGCTGGGGACTGCAGCAGGTGCCAGCCCGCCCTGGCAGTGCCAGGGGACGTGCTGGGGGCTCAGAGAATGTTTCCCCCCAAGAAGAGGGAGGAACCAGCTCAGCCACCCCTAAACGTCTCAGGGACACTCCAATGACAGCCATCCACGGAGACACATCCCAGAGAACGCCTCCAAACTTCTCCCGAGCCCCCACTGAACACTGCAGGGTGCCCAGCAGCCCGACAGCACCCGCGCCCCCCGAGCGCTCCCAGGGCCCGGCAGGGACCTTACCTGGGAAGGGCGAGGCCAGGAGCGGGACCTTGATGGGGGACACGGTGAGGAGGTGGCAGGGCTGGAGGCTGGGCCCCGGGGGGCCCTGGGGGGGCTCGGG
>VWZN01006594.1:405784-417015 GCA_013396955.1 Regulus satrapa | reverse complement strand
CCGCTGCAGCCGCGGAGCCCTGTCGTGCTCCCGCGGGGCCGCCGCTCCCCGCAGCCGGCCGAGGACAAGGCTTCAGCCGGGCTCGGGGCGCCGGCGGCCCGAGGGGCTCCTCCGCCCGCGGATGGGGAAGCAGCGCCTGGGTAAGGCCCTGTCTGTGCCCGGCCCTCGGGCTTGGGAGCGTCCTCTGGGCCCTCGCTGGGGCTCCGCGGCCACTGCGCGGAGGAGGCTCGGGCGTTTGTGTGAACTTCTCCCGAGACGGGCTGCGAGGTGGAGGGGATAGGACGGGCCCTTTCAGGCAGGCGAGCCCTGCTTCAGGTCTGAAATGGAGGCAGCAGGTTTCGGAGCTGAGCGCATAATGAGGGCAATTGCTCCCAGGCTAATTAGATATGTATCAGAAGGGAAATACCGAGTTATTAGTGGAGAACGTGTCTTACGAAACCGTTCCTCGGTTCGTGATGTCTCAGCCTGACCTTCGGGAAGTGTTGTCTGTCCTCGGTCTGCTTTAAAGATGAATTGTGGGGCTCATAAGCTTCTAATTTCTGGAAGTGGGAGCCAGTGTTCCAGTATAGGTGCAACACTGTGGCCTGCCGTACTTTTGCCACGGGGTACAGGAAGAATACATATGGGGTGGCGTTTTTTTGTTTTGTTTTGTTTTTTCCCCCCCCTCCCACAGCTTTAGCTGCTGATGCTTTCAAAGACAGCAGTCAGCAGGACCACCCTGTGTTGTGTTCTCGCTTTCCGACCTGAAGAATGCGTCGGGAAGGCGTCTCCTCCCAGCCACGCCACCGAAAGCAGTTCGGGATAAGTCCCACCGTCAAGACTTCCTGCTGGCAGGCTCAGGGTGTCACGAGTGACGCCTTTCATCCTTCTCCCATCGGTGGCCCGGTACTTCCCTTTGGCAAACAGGATCTGCTTAGTGGGCAGTGCTGGCAGGGGCGGTCAGACTTTCCAGCCAAGTGTACTGAAGAGAGGGGCGAGGTCTTTATTGCTGGGTTTTGCGGGTCGCCAGCTGAGTTTCAGCCTTTCCTTTTGTTTTCACTTATACGTCCCTAAACACTTGGTCTCCTCACGGTACGGGGAAGTATGGAAATAACTGGGGAAGGTGATTCTGATGTTGGTGTAGATTTTTAAGAGAGAAGAGGAGGTTGGTTATAGTGACTCACATTTTGTGGTATCCACTCCCTAGTGCCTAAAGCCGTTACAGCACCAGCTGAAATTCATGTTTATACTGTGAATAACATTGCACAGAAGCTGTGGACAAGTTCTTCCTGCAGTTACTGGTGCTCTCTGATGGTAGCAATTGTTGCTTTAAAATGGTTTTTTAAACTAAATACAATATTCTTGTGGCTCTCCCATTATCTAACGTGGATTATTGCAAAGTTATGAGCTCACTGAATGCAGTTACAGTGGTGACTGTTACCCCGGCTGTTTAGTTGGAAAACCAAACCCAGGAACTGGTGAGCTTAGGATGAGGAAGGCAGCCCAGCAGATCCTTGGTGACAGACCCTTGGGTTTGTTAACCCTTGGCTGGGGAGGGGAGGCTGAGGGGGTTGTCAAAGGGCAGGATAAACTTCTGGAGTGTTGTTTTATGTTATCTGAACACGAGTATATGCTTAGCTTTGCTGGTGCGTTTCTACAGAAAGCACTGTCTTTATAAACTAGCGGAAGGTTGAGGTTGCCTGTCTGTGACAAATACCATTGAGTAACTGTGTGCAGAGACTGGTCTGTGGAGGAGAAATGAAGCTGGCCAGGGTGTTCCATGGAAGTTGGTCAGTGGGGCAGGGGACCTGGCATTCCCTGTGCTGTGCTCTTCAGCTCTGTGGCTGGCAGAGATCACCACCTGCAGAGTGCTGTCGTTGTGCCCCTTGTCACTCTGCCATGGGGTGACTCCTTTGGGAACATGCTGTCCTTGGCCTGCCCTCTTTTCCTGCCTGCTGCCAAGGGTGTGCTGACTTTGAAGGTGTGCCAGTGCTGGGACCAGCACCTGAGTCTACCAGGGCAGCTGTAGCACAAAAGGAGATGCTGAGGCCAATGCTGTGTGTGCCTTGACTGGCATGAGCAGCAGAGTGGAGCATCCAGGAGCCACTTACCTGTCCCAGGGCTTTGTCTTTGTTTGCTGTTACCCATTTCGGATGAGCAAAATCACTTCCTTGTTTCAAGTCAATGCTGGATTAAAACAGGACTTCAAACTGGCCTTAAATGCCTGTTTTTCATTTATAGTTTCCAGTTTGTTTGGTAGAGTTGCAACAACTAATCAGAAAAGTCAGTGGCAATTAATTATTTTACTATAACAGACCATGCGTTTACAGTTTAGATCTCTGACACATTTAGGGCATGTTATTTTAAGTTTTAATTGCAGTTTGACATAATACTGGAGCTGTTGGGCGCTGCTGAACAAGCATAAAAGCTGTTGATGAATTTAGTGTAATATGAAGAGATGTCTATTGTGTTACAGCAGTATCACATTAGGCATCTGTGTGTGTGGTGTTAATTTAGAAATGGACTTGGTATCTGCAGTTAAAGAAGCAATAGCTCAAGGATTTATGCAATGGTCACTTGCAGTCTGAAATTTTTGCTAAATTGCTACATGAATAAGAACCTTTTTTCTTTGGTTGAGAAAATGAATTCCCAAACAAAAAACTTTTAATAAACTCCTGTGTTATCTGTGTTCTCAGGACCTTCTGTGACTCGCAGAACTGTATCACATTTTTTGTTGTCTTCTGGTTATGTCCCTTTCCATCCCTCTCACTAAAATGTTCCCATATAACTGATATGGAATGTTTCATTGTGGATTTCAAAAGTTCAGCTGTTCTCAGTGAGAGCACGAATGAAAGACCCTGGAAAAATGGGATTTCCTGAAACCTCAGGTGACTGGCTCTAGCAGAGCTGGATGTCAGCATGGTGCCTTAGAATATCATGTGAAGTGGTTTATTTTGCTTAGTTTTTTTTTTTTTTTTTTTTTTTTATTACTTCCAGATAAATTGTCACAGGGCTCTCTGGAGATCACATGAGAGCCAGCCTGGAATCCCTGTGTTTTGAAACTCACCACTGACTGAATCTTCCTAGTTTATACAGGTCTCCTGCTGCAGTTAATGTGTTGCAAATGGACATGGGAAGCCGGTTCTCTCTAGGGGCTTCTTGCTGGATCTCATGATTTAACCCCAGCTGGCAACTGAGTGCCACAAAATTGCTTGCTGGTTTCTCCTGCCCCAGCAGGATGGTGAGAGAATCAGAAGTGTAAAGTGAGAAATCATTAGTAGAGTTTAATGTGATAGAAAAGGAAGAAAAAGAAATGAAAATAGGTGGACTATAAAATGGGTGATGCAAATTGCCACTTCTCACCCCTTGCTGTCCAATGCCCGTTCCTTTTGCCAGGTTTCCCCTCAGTTTGTACCCTGAGCATGATGCCACATGGCCATATCCCTTTGGCCAGTTTGGGTCAGCTGTCCTGGCTGTGTCCACTCCCAGCTCTTTGTGCCTCTCCAGCCTTCTCACTGGGAGGGCATGAGAAACTAAAACGCCCCTGACTTAGTATAAACACATTTTATCAACAACTAAAACAATTAATATTGTTAATATTCTCATCCTAAATCCAAAACACAGCACTAGGAAAAACATTAGCTCTATCCCAGCTGAAAGCGGGTCAGTGGAATATTAGAAGTGTTGAAAGTGTTTAAATATTTTGGGCATTCAGAGTGGAATCTTCAGCAGTTGTATATAAAATACTGTCCCTGTTGAGAGGAGGGTGATTAGGTTTTTCCTCCTAACCCTCATCATAATTGCATCTTGGCCTCCTGAAGTCTTTCTTTGCTTCTTGTGAAATGTTTTTCTCTGTGTAGGTTTTCTCATCGCTGAGACCTAAACATTGACAGTGCTAAGTGCATTAAATAAAGCCTATTAGCCAAAGGCTGCTATTGATAAGAGATTAAATGGGTAGTCTTAATGGAATTCATCTGCAGTGCCTGATATCTTTACTGCTGACTGGCAGGTCACAGAACACTGTTTTACCACTTAGTCTGGTTAATTTAGTTTTTTTTAAAAAAAGTTAAACTCTGTAAATAACTGAAAGCTAATTTTGTTGTTTGTTTGCTTTCCCTTTTTTTTTCCCCAGTCTGCCCTCTTCCCAGTAAGACTTCATCAAAATGTCTCTCTATCCTTCCCTAGAAGATCTGAAGGTGGACAAAGTTATTCAGGTATGGTGGACTTCAAAAAATATGAGTTTTGATGACCATAATATATCTGATATTTAATCCAGGAAAGGGGAGACTTATTGTACTTGAGAACTTATTTTATTAACTCACTTTGAAAGGGAAAGACAACCTGTTTACTTTGTAGCTTGATCTAATGTGATTAATGCTTATTGTACCACCTGGATATATTTATTTTGCTTGATATATTAATTTGTGTTCATTTGTCTTTAATATGTTTGGGTTTTTTAAAGTGTAGATACATGGTCTTAAGTAGACTAATGTAGTCAGTCTCTTCACATGCTTCAGCTCTGACTTGATGACTAAACTAATCAATCTGCTGCATCTCATTCCCAGTATCCAAATCTATGGCAGAAAATTTTTGGGGTCATTTGAGCACGAAAAAACCACAAACAAATAAACAAAACAACAAAAACCCCAAACAAGCACTGGCTGTGTTAATATCATCTGGAATCAGACTTGTCCTCTGGCAATTTCGTGGTAGTGACTAATTCTCTCAGTACCTCCAAGATGTACCTTTATGCAAAACCCTTTAAGTGTAAGAATATTGGTAGCTTTATTATTAGACATGATGAGGACTAAAAACATGTCTGGGAAACAAAATAATGAAAAACACTTTAATGGATTAAAAACTCTATGAGAAGTTTGACATGGATTTATTTCACAAGGAGTTTCCTTACTTTCTTCAGCATCTTACCTTTTCCTGAACTTCACCTGCATTCCTTCCTGGTTTAAACAAGATCAAGAAGTTACAGTGTGTTTTAAGGTGGCTGCTACTTCTGTCCTTGCTGTTTTCTTTGGGAAGCAGTCAAGCAAACTGCAAGAACAGCTTCCTAACTCTCCTGTGCTATCCCAAAGTGCAGTGCCTTGTCTCATCTGTGTTTGTTTGTACGTGTGGGGTGGGGCTTTTGAAGTTGTGGGTGTTATGTTGGGATTTCTCCTTGTCGTGTCCGCCCACTGCGTTCTTCTTATGTAACCACAGTTTTTTATCTACTGTCTGGTAATGCTGAACTAAACATTGAGTAGCCTGGAGCCAAGAACATGCTCCTTTGGCCTTTTATTGACCAACTGCCAGAGTTTGTATATTACAGTTGAAATTTGTCATAAATGTAATCAGTAAGCCATTCAGTTTTCACTGATACTTTCCATAGAATCACTGAATATTTTGGGTAAAAGTCCTCTGCAACAAGCAGGGACATATTCAACTCCATCACTTTGATCAGAGCCTTGTCCAACCTGACCTTGAATGTCTTCAAGCATGGGGCATCTAATATCTCTCTAGACAACCTGTGCTTCACCGTGCTTATTATAAAAAACTAATTTCTCATACCTGGTTCAAATCTAAATCTAATCTTCTGTTAGTTGATAACCTTTACCTCTTGTCCTATTGCAATAGGCCTGCTAAAAGGTCTGTCAGCATCTTTCTTATAAGCCCCCTTTAGTATGGGAAAGCGGTTGTAAGGTGTCCCCAAGCCTTCTCTTCTCCAGGCTAACAAGCCCCAGCTCCCTCAGCCTTTTCTCATAGGAGAGGTGTTCCATCTTCTGACTGCTTCTGCAGTCATTTCCTCGGGACCTGCTCTAACAGGTCCGTGTCTTTCCCGTGCTGGGGATCCCAGAGCTGGACACAGCACTCCAGGTAGGATCTCACAAGGGCTGAGTAGAGAGGCAGGTCCCTTGACCTGCTGGTGTCAAAGGCTAAATTATTTCCTTCTCCCCACAAATGCATTATAAAAATGCTGTCTCTAAATAAGTCAGAGCATTCTTAGGAGAAAAGGGGGGCAGAGTGCTGAGTTTCTGTATCTGCCATGAGTGAGTAAGACTCAAGTGACTGCTGGCTGAAGCAAACAGACTTCTTACATTAAATCTTATTCTAACTTGCTCTTTTTGTCCCTCGTTTGAGTTGGAGTCTGTGCTTCTAAATACACGTGATATTGCTAAATAGTGACTCATTCTTGCTGTGAAACCTTTTTTTTCAAGACAACTTCCTGGAGTGTACAGGACTGAGAAGTCTTCTATTTTTAAGAGTTCCCTTAACATAATGAAGTAATTTGACTGTCATGTTGTGTTAGAAAATTTATGTGTCCTGTTCAGCATAATGTTTCACTATGCATTGACTACTTCCTCCCACCCCCTCCCCCACCTTTGACGTTCAACGTCAGGAAAGTTACTGGGATAGCTGTTTATATCATGCTTAAGAGGTCTCTCTCTAAGGCTCTATTTTTCACCGGTCATGAGCACACAGGGCCAAAAAATAGAGCTGAGGTATTGAGAAGGAAGGAAACTGACTCACAAATATAAGAGAACTTAATAACGTAAGCCAGTCAGCAATACAGAAATAAAGGTTAATGTGTTCATTGTAGTGGCAAGTGCTGTAGAAAAATCTTCTTGGAAGAGCTGTTTCTTTCTGAAGATATTATACTAGTAGCACAGGATTGTGTGGAACTTGACACCTGAAAAGAGCTATGACTCCCATCAATAATGTCTGTAAATGGTGTGAAGAGGTAAAACTGCTGCTATACGGCTGAAAAAAAGTAATTGCAAAACACGCTGCCAAAGGTCGTACCTTCAAACTTAGTTATAAGCTTTGTTGGACAAAAGCAATGTTTCCTTCAAGGCTTTTTAACTTGCTTGATGACGTAAAAAGAGCAGGTTGGCAGGAAAGCCTTTCTGCATTATCACTGTAGCTTTGTCTCTGAGGAAGACGTGAGTTGATCTGCTAAAGTAGTTTTGATACTATTACAGCGTGTTGTATTGGAGCTATTTATTTCACATAAAAAGCTTTGTTACTTCAAGATGAATAGTAATTAGCATGTATAAGAAAAAAGAAAATACTGAGTCTCCTGCCTGCATAATTAAGATTTTTATTTTTTCTTATATAAGATGACATATGTGAGTTTCTTTGCTTTTAGGCTCAGACTGCCTTTTCTTCAAATCCTGCTAATCCAGCAATCTTGTCTGAAGCTTCTGCTCCAATTCCTTGTGATGGAGGTAAGTTCATGTGCTGCGTGGTATCCTAATGTTGTGGAAAGCAGTTAGGAAATCCTAAAGTTAACAGTACAGTCAAAAATGGCTATAAATATGTTACCCTATTTACAAAGGGAAATAAATGTTACCCTGTTTACATTTCCATTTTGGAAAAGCCAACCCCCGCCTTGGTAAGGTGCTATGGGAGGCATAAAATAGTGTTTGCTTATAAAGGGAAGTTGTGGCGAACAGTTACCCTTCTCTTTTTGCAACCTTCTCCAAGTGAGCCTAGCATAACAAGATTTGATGTTGGTTCCTTTGGGCTCTGTTAGCCTTTACCTCAGACGCTTAATTGTCCTTATTTATCACATATGTATTTGTAAGCTTTAGAGAGCAGCATGAGTCGGAGTCTTTCCTCTACACGTGAGTTTGCTCTGGGACAAAGACAAATCTCTGTCAACAAGAGCAGTGCCCAGGAAGCTGGCACTTAATATTGTTGTGCAATCAGCATAAAACTCCCAGCAGATTTTGGAATCAAAAAGCAGATCTAAAGCTGAGTGATTTGTACTTGTACTTTCTCCTTCTTTTTGCCCATGCACATGTACATCCACAAAGGTGTACAAGTATGTTTGAGGTTAGAGCTCTGCTTTAGTAAATTATTCTTGGTCTGAAAGGCCTAAAGCCTGTAATCAGCAAGGCCAGCAGCAGTGCTGGAATGGTGGTCAGGAATGCTGCTCGATAAGGTTGGTGGATGGAACTGTGTCTCCAGCTCTCCTCTGTGTGCTTTGTTGTCTAAGATGACTTTAAGGCAGATGTTTGCATAGCTCACCGGAGTTGCCTCAGGTAGATCCTGTATAGATTAGGTACTTATCTGGCCTAACCTTACCAGATCTGAGCTTGCTTCAGCAGTCTTGGCAGCATTTTTACTGCTGTCCATTCTCCTGCGTGTATTTTGCCAGCAGGAACCTAAACATAATTTTGACATCAGTTTGTGCGTGAATTGCTCTGGAATTCTGTGTCTGACAAGTGATTAATCATTCAATGTATCCCAAGTGGAAGCATGGCCTACGTCGTCTATAGGATGTGCCAGACCCACTGGAAATGCTTCTGTCCTGACAGAAACCGGAGACTGTGCAACATCAAGAGTTTGTGTTCTGCCATGTGTTCCAGTATCTGGAGCAATCTCTGTTTTAAATGAGAACGTAATTCAGCCAGCAAAGATACATCTTGTGTTGTGATCTTTAGTAAAGAACCAAACAGAAGAATTGGGTAGCTGCAGAAATCTTTTGCTGTGTTGTCCATAATCCTAGGGACCTGAAAAAGCAAGCAAAACCAGATTATTTATTCATCAAAAGCTTTTAAATTAGTATTGATGAAACTATAAGCTAGTATATTAGTCCAGAAATACAGTGAGACAGCTCTCATGCAAAGCAGCATATTAAAGAACAAAATTATCTCTTGTTTATACTGGCATTCACCTTGCAATGACCTTTGCTCTTTCCCAGAAAAGTTACTTTCCAGTGCTGGTCAGGCATGGAATCTTATAATAGCTGGTTTTATACATTTATTTATACCCATAAATGAACACTAGAAACCTAAGCTTTGTGTACTTGGGAGTCTGGTTGCTTCCCAAGCCTTCCTTTCCATTGCCTGTCACTCCAAGCAGCCTTTTCTGTCCCCAGTCATTGAGTGAGAATGTCAGGGAGACTCTTAAGAGCTCTGATAACTGGCACTTGTTAAATGGCAGCAGTTAATGGTCTGTGGAATGTCAAGAGGAATATCAAGTTTATTTCCAGAGCTGTTCAACTCAAGTCTGACAAGTTTGTCAGTTCAACTTCCTTTTCTCCACCCCTTGTGCCTGCCTCTGCTTGGGTATAGAGCGGTATTTTAAAGGCTGTGTGTGTTTTGTCTTGTTGAGAGGCATGTATAAAGACCCTTCAGTTTGAAGCTGGGAGAAAATGACAGCTACTTTGTCTTGAAGACTCAAAGCAGACTGTAGTGTGATCCTTGGAAGCAGGAGGCTTCTGCAGAAGCCTTCCCATGCCTTGGATCTGGAATGTCCTTGGCATGAATGCATCTTGTGAGTGCTGTTTTGATCTTGGTAGAAGATCTCTTCTTCAGCACACTTGGTTGGGGGTGGGGAGTAGTTCCCCACTAATTGCCCAGAAGTTCTAGAGTTTAAGGGCATGTCCTCATGGAATGCAGCACAGTGTTGGTTTTGGAACATCACCATGTGTTTATGTTGTAAAGGGTGAATAGAGTAATCGAAACTGAAAGTCCTCTGTAAGTTCTTTATCTCAGAAGTCCTGCTTGTCTGGTTATTCTTCTAAACCAGGCCAGAATAACAATTTTGATTCAAGTGGGTCTTCTGTCATAATTTTCCAATTAAATAATTACAACAGCACAAAATCTGTCGAAGTAATTGTGCATGTAAAAGCAGTTAACTGCTCCTTTTTTTTTAAGCCAACTGTTGAATTGATTTTTATTTTGTTTTTCTCCTGTAGGCTTGTACCCCAGATTGTATCCAGAACTTTCTCAGTATATGGGCCTGAGCCTCAACGAGGAAGAGGTGCAGAGAAACTTAGCAGTGGCAGCAGCTGCTCAGCCACAGGGTGTAGGTACCAGTCAAGCATATTCTAGAAAACCAAAGTGTAAATACTAAACGTGTATCTGGCATTCTAGACAGCATACTTAAGTACCATACTTGACTGAGAGGTGAATTATTTAAGTAGCAGTGCCTATTTCAGTCTGCTCTGAAACTGAGCAGTCCATTTCCAATGTTGGGAGGGGGTGGGGGAGACCTGCTTATTTTGTGTGTTGTTTTCTTTAAAATATGCTTCATACAAACTGATATGTCGCTATTCTTAAAAGTTGAAACTAAGTTGTCTGGCTGTTTTGTTTTAATCAGCAACTGGTAACACGACCTTCTACTAATTACATGGTAGCTCCAGTGACTGGGAATGATATTGGAATTCGCAGAGCAGAAATTAAGCAAGGCATCCGTGAAGCAATTCTGTGTAAGGATCAAGATGGAAGGATTGGACTTCGCCTTAAGTCTGTTGATAATGTAAGTGTAGAAGTTGCTTTTGCCTCTAGAGATTTTACTACTGGACTATATTAGAAATGAAGTGTGTGTGTGTGTGTGTGTGAGACAAAAATAGTTTTCTGTAGAATGGTTTCTTATCTGTTACCAGAATTTTAAAGTCCTTCCTTAGACATATAGCTAAATTTCTAGCTCTCTGGACCAGGATCTGAATTTACAGCCATAGTTTAATGCCATGTGTTTTATAAGGCCTGAAAAATACAATGAATATTTTTTGTTTCACTTTAGAGTTTGAATTTGTCCTTGCATAGTTGCTGTGAAAGTTTTTATCAGTTCAGGACTTCTTGCCTTTACCTTTGTGGAAAGACAGTGGTGCTTAATGTTCAGCAGTATGCAGAGAAGTGCCCTCAGCTTAAAAGTATCTCCGTTTTTATTAACTGTGCTTAAACGATTTAAACCATTTAACCTGAATGCTTTAAAAAAATTGTACTGAAGGTGGCATATAAGGTTAAAATACCGTTCTGTAGTTCTCTAATGCAGAAAAGGGAATTTTCTTAGGGTAGCATGGGGTGGTGATGTTTTTTATTTAACATCCCTCACTCCCTAATGTATTATTTATAATTTGTTTGATATGCTTTACTTTGATTTTAGGGATACTTTGACTAGAAATAATTTAGTAACACCTGTTAAAACAGACAAGGGTTTACTTACCCCTTTGCTTAAGACTTTAAAGTTATACTCATGCTTGGTTTTTGTCTTCTGTTTATTTTTTTTTTTTTAATATTTAGAAATCTAGACAAATTTGCTTGTTTTTGAACTTTGTTCTAGGATTAATTATCTGTCAGACTTTTAAATACATCTAGAAACAGACTGAAATTTCAAAAGTGCCCCTTAAGAGATAATTAGCAAGTCCTTTTGTCTTGTCTGTTTGGCTGATATTGTGTAGAATGGGAAACTTTAGTGACTGTGTGTTCTGTGCCTGGTCTTCATTTTTGAGTAAGAATTTCCCCTTCTCT
>VWZN01006594.1:386559-405749 GCA_013396955.1 Regulus satrapa | reverse complement strand
TCCCCCCCCCCCCTTTTTTTTTTATTTTTTCTCTTTTGTAGGGTATATTTGTCCAGTTAGTTCAGGCAAACTCTCCAGCATCCCTTGCTGGTCTACGGTTTGGGGACCAAATTCTGCAGATCAATGGTGAAAATTGTGCAGGATGGAGTTCTGATAAAGCACATAAAGTTCTGAAACAGGCTTCTGCAGAACGAATTTCAATGGTCATCCGGGACAGGTAAAGCCAACTGCAGATATGGATATGCCATTATCCATCTCTGAGTAATTCTAAGGGGTCTGGGTCTCCCCTTGCTTGAGCAGGTTTAACAAAATCTGTTTATCCGTGTACTTCAGTATTAAAACTCTTCAGAAGGGTTCCCTTTTGTGGGGAGCAATCAGAATCGTTCCTAACTTGTAAACTTCCTGGGCATGATGAGGAGTAACATTTTTCTGGGATAAACTAGGGAGTGAGAGATAGCACAGGTTAAATTTGAACTCTCAATTGAAGAGTTCTGTGCTTTTTTCGGATACAATTTTTCATTTAATATAAGTAAAAGTCAACAATAAAAGACAGGAACAGGATGTTTGCTGTATTAATTAATAAATTTGCATTTTATGTAGCATGATAGCTTTTCGTGTGAACTCTGTTGCTTACATAGGAATTAATGCCAGTTTTACGAAGAGCATGCTTGATGACCCAATATGTTTTTTAAATAATGATCTTGTAGTTAATGTAGCTAACTTGTATGTAGTAACAACAGGTCAGATTCTACATAAGGCCTGTGGGCTGCAAGAAGACAGATGATGCTTCATGTGACTGAGTATATGCCTCAGAGATTTTTCCATGTTCCTTCTTGCCTAAGAACCAAGCCTGACTTAGTGGAGGGCAGCTGCAGCTGCTTTGATCAGGACAGTTACTTCAAACGCTGAATTGAAATACTGTGGCAGTAGATTCCCTGCTCTGTCTACCACTTCTTTGCCCAACATGCCACCCCCTTCCTCTGTCTGCTACCTTTTTAGGACACAATTCAAAGGTTTCTTGGCCCCAAGGCAGTAGAAATGTTGGGGAAACCCTGTCTCAGAATCCTGTGATCTACCTACAGTTAAAATTGCCTGTGCTGTTTTATTGACCTTGTGATGTTTGTAGAGAGCTTAATTTTTAATGGACATTTGATTGGCTGGTATGGTGGGTGAGTGGATGTTGTATGGGATTTTTGTATTGTTATTAATCCAGATGATGAAACATCCCAGAACAGGGAAAACATGTAAGGTTTATAAACAAGTATATTATAATATGACAATATTAACAAAATGAAGTTATACCCAACAACTTTTCATTATAGAAAACATATGGGTCCCTTAGAATACAATTACTTTTTATGATCTAAAGATGCTAAAATAGGATGTATTTTTTTCTGTGGTTGAGTAGACTGAAGATATTGCTTTGTATTTTAAATGTCTTTTTAGACCTTTTGAAAGGATTATCACCATGCATAAAGACAGCACAGGACATGTTGGTTTCATATTCAAGAATGGAAAAATAACCTCAATAGTAAAAGACAGTTCTGCTGCAAGAAATGGGCTTCTGACAGAGCACAACATCTGTGAAATTAATGGCCAGAATGTAATTGGGTTGAAGGTAAAATAACTACGCTTGGGGGATGTGGATAGCTGTGAGCTTTTTATGTTTGTGTAGTATGTTTTGGAGAGAGAGAAAATGTTGTATTATATTGTTTAGTGTTCATAAAATAAAAACTTCAGTCATGATGTAACTTGACTGGCGAGACATAAGTGTTTTGGGCTTCTCTGCAGTTTCGTATTGGTTGTCAGGGCAGCTCATTCTCATCCTCTCTGCCTCTACCTGGCGAGGGTGATCCTGTTTTTATTTGTAGTCCAAAGTTGCTGGCAAAATGAAGTGTAACCTTCCTCATTCCAACCTGCATCAAATTTTAGCAGGAATTGTGTATGACAGCTGTGGCCCTTCTCTAGTCAATTCATGCAAGATACTCATAACCAAACATCTATAAAATGGTGTTGCAGTTCCCTTGATTTGTCCTGATGGCTCAGTGCTCCAAACAAGGAGTTGAGGGGTGGTCTCAAAGCCATGTGAGATGTGTCTAGAAAAAGGTCTTGAGCTGCTGCTTTCTTAGCCAGCTCGAGTTGCCTTGCTCATTTGGCTTCTTCTTTACTAACAGGACTCGCAGGTTGCGGACATCTTGGCAACAGCTGGAAATGTAGTGACCATCACTGTCATGCCTTCCAGTATTTATGACTATATAATAAAGAGGTGGGTAATATAAAGCAGCCATGGTGTTAATTATAATCAAATGGACAGTGACTGCAAACTGTATTCACAATAAAACCTAATTACAAACTTTACTTGAGAACTGGAGGAGGGGTGGGGGTACCTGAAAATTTGTTTAATCTCATGTTTTGGTCAAATTGGTGTGTGTTGGTACTGTTGGTAATCTGTTCTGTGTTTGTGATGATCCTTTGCCTTTTCCTCTCTGGAAAAAACCTTTCCTAAACTTCTTTTGACAAAGCCTGAATTTCTGAGAACTGGATGCTACAAGTATTTGTTACCTTGGAACTAAAATATTTGTAGTGCATCTAATTCCTATGGCATAAATGGAATTCTTGGCACGATGGTTTTGGGTTTTTCCTAATCTTTTGGCAACTATGGCTTTCTACACCTTAATCTGTCCTGCAAAAATATTTTTGAAGTTGGTAGACATCAATAATGCTTCAGGTGTCATTAAGTCTTGTTTTTTTCCTGTTTTGTTTTGTTTTGTTTTTTTGGGGTTTTGTTTTGTTTTGTTTTGTTTTGTTTTTTTTAACCTTAGCTTGGTATCTTCTTTCTACAAGGCAGTTTTTAGTCTAACAGCCACCTTTCCCTCTGCTCTCTTTCCCTTGTGCTTGTCCTCTGCTTACACACATCTATAACCTGAAAGATACCAACAACACAGCTCAGGTGCTGATAGAAATGTTGAGTATTGTGGGCTTCTCTTTCATCTGGGGGCGCAGTTGGCTGCAGCTGTCTGTAGCAACTTGCCAAAAACAAGTGGAGTGGAAGTCCAGCTTCTGGTTTGTATTAAAGGGTTGGCAATGACAAAGCTACAGTGAGCAGAAGCTTGAATGGTCTTCTGTAGTTGTCTTACAAACCTGAAATGCCTTTTCCTTTTCTTTAGGATGGCAACTAGCATCATGAAGAGCCTGATGGATCACTCTATTCCTGAGGTCTAAACTTGCACCAGGGATGTGTGTGTACATATATATAATGATGATTCCACTAATTTGGGCTACTATACTCAGTGATCTCTTTCTTCTGCACATGAGCCTTTCTGGAGGCTGAGAGAAGATATGCTGCATCAAGCATTTGCATCTCTAATGGCTGGGAATGTCACCGTTCAACATATCGCGTGTATTCACACACTGTAAAACTTGCAGCCTTACATGCTTGACAAATGTGAAATTCCAATTGTGTTATGACTTCTTTTTGTAGGTCTTTTATTTAGCTTACTACTACTATAAGCCATTGCAACTAAAGGAACCAGGTATCACTTGCAGAGCTGCATGTTGTTACCCAGGGCAGTGCTGTGCTTTGTATGTCTAAGACAAATGAGTATTTTTACTGCTTTTTTTTGCAAGAGTAGATTTGAAATAGTATATTAGAAAGGCTAGTACTAATTAATTTTTTGTTCTAGTAAATACTGTTTACACAAAAATGCCACCTAGCTGAATATAGCTCCAAGGCACCAGTCAGCAAGTAAGCGTTAATTAAAGTAGTGTACAGATACTCAAATCTTTTTATTACTTGTTACATGAATTGTAACTAATATGCTTATCTCTCGCCTTAACCATGTTCTTTTAAGGAGTCAGACATAACCAAATAAATGACCAAAACTTTACTACCTGTGTGTGTACATACTTGAGATGAGCTAAAAGAGGGTTGTTTTATTGAGGTCCCTTTCAGCCGACAACTTAGACAGGAAATGCAATGTAAAATATTTTTAAAAGCTTACTCCTTTTAAACTTTGACCCCATAGCAGGGTCTCTCAGGGCTACTTGAAATAAGATGTGTTTAATGGAAAAAAGATTGTTTTCTGTGGGAGTGGTAAGGCACTGGAACAGGTTGCCCGGAGAAGCTGTGTATGCCTCATCCCTCAAAGTGTTTAAGGCCAGGCTGGGTGGGACCCCAGCAGCCTGCTCAAGTGGAAGGTGTCCCTGTCCATGCCTGGGAGTTGGAAACTAGGTGATCTTTAAATCCCTTCCAACCCAAGCTCTCTTATGATTCTAACTCTCTTTATACCTTAAGCTTAAAATATGTAATAGCAGTCAGCTGTCCTGCAAGATGTACTAATTGCAGAGTTGCAATTTCACTGCCTGCATCTTGATGGGTGTGCTGGGTCTGGCTGGGATGACGTTAATTTTCTTGTAGGAGCGGGTTTGGGGCTGTGTTGGAGGCCTGTGCCCAAAGCAGGGCTGATAATGCAGCACGATCTTTTCTGAGTTGTACGTACACAGTGTCAAGGCCTCTCCTGCTTCTTACTCTGTCCCCTGCCCCCAGGGAGCAGGAGGCTGAGAGGGAGCATAGCTGGGACCACTGACCTAAACTGGCTAAAGGAAAAGTCAACACCAATTGACATCATGTCAGCAATAACAAGGGGGAAGTCTTTCCAAGGCTGCTGTTGGCCTGGGCATCAGCCGGCTGGGGAAATAGGGGAATGATTACCTGTGCATCCCTTGTTTTTTCTTCCTCACTTTCTATTTTCCTTTTGCTGAGTTCTCCCATCTATTGCAATCCACAGATTTTTGCAGCTCTTGCCCCTCTTGGCTGTGGGGCAGGGTGAGTGAGAAGCTCAGGAGGGGCTCAGCCCACAACAGGTCAGAGGCATGCTCAACTGAGAGTTGAAGTTTAGCAATTGCCTTTTTACTATTTTTCTCCCTCTCCTCTGTTCCAGGTTTCAGCTATGCAATCTAGGATTACTGAATTTCAGTTTTCCTCATAGTTTGCAGCAGAATGAAGTCAAAGCAAAGAACTTCAGTTCAGTAGAGGTATTATTTTGAAAAGATATATTTGGGGAATCAGTTCAGCTATTCCTGCAGAACTTACTTAGATCCAGAATTGGTCTGGGGTGGTGACATCTTAATTATTTTTTTGCTTGTCCATTTAAGGGACATATACTGCAAAAGAGTCTAAAAGATCACACCCAAAAAAACCAGACAAGCAAACACTTCAGAGTGTGGGCAGTCTGCAATAAATAGAGTCTCATCTGCTACTTCCTCAATAGCATATGTGGCTAACTGTAGGCTTTCCTGTTTGTAGGAAAAGCAGGATTGGGAGACTTGCTCTTCCAGGGAGGACTGAAGTTCAGCAGTCAAGAAAGGTCTTCTTAGATAGCTTGCTGTTTCCCAAATGAATTTCTCAGCTCTGGTAACCCAGAGGAAACCATTACAGCACTTCAGGCTGGAGAGGTGATCAAATTCCTCCTGCAAGCCAATTTAATGGAACTGTTTGGTTACTAAATGATGTGTCTCTGGAACCACTGTGGCAAGCCTACACTGGCTGTAATTGGTGGCTTCATGTAGCACCGGTATAATTCAGCCTCATGGGCCTAGCCCTTGTGCCTGCAGTGATCTCTAAGGGCTTTGCCAAGCTCCTTTGCGCAGCTGTGAAATCCCTAGAGGCCAGACACTGATCTCTGCTTCTAACCAGTTTTTACTTAGGAGCAGATGAGTCAGCAAGGGCAGATTATAGATCTAACTGGGCTTTAAAATGCTTTGTTTACAGCTTAACAAGTGGTATTTGGCTACTGAAATCTTGTGACTCCCTACTAAGAACAAATATGGCAAAAACTGAAAATAAAAAAGTAAACCAAGACCACAATATGTTGGGGGAATGTAAGATGACAATACTTTTTTCTTTATCAGCCAGAGCACAGGAACTACTGGGGCAATCCATTGGAAAAAACAGTGGTAGAACATCACTACAAGAACTTCCAGCTATAGCAGATAGCAACCAGAAGTAAAAGAATAATCAAAAAGCTCTTGTTTTAAGGCAGAAATTAGCTAGCATTGAAGAGTAATTTAGGGTTAAATGCATATACATAAATTCTGAGAAAGTGCAAGGAAGTATCCACTCGAGAGGGTGAACTTGACTGTTTTTTCCCCTTTAACAGACCACGGTTGCTTTAGGCAATAAAGTGGTAGGTAAGGGCTCTGTTTTGTGAGCATGCTTTACAGCAGAAGGTAAAAATCAGCTGCACTCAAGAGCTTTGCAGACTATGCATCCATGTTTAACGAAAAGGGTACATTTTCTGAGGTAGTTTGACCTGAAGCTTCTGCCTCCTCAATTGGATTATTTTCATCTGGTTTAGTTTAGCAGCAGGCCCTCTAGTGACAAAGGACAATCCAGACTTCACCCAAGCCCTTTCCAGGCAAGTGTAGAAAAATTAAATTCTATAATTTTTGCCTACAAACAGATATGTTTGGGAAATAAATTAAATTTAAAGGTGAAGAAACAGGGCAGACACCAAACATTCTGCAAAATTAAGATTGGTACAGCAGGTGTGCATGACATGGCTTAGTCTTTTGCCGTGTGTGACTTCACCACATACACTCATTGATTACATAAAAATCTAGTTATCTGCTAAGCCAAATGAGTAGTGCAGCTGAAATAATTACCACTTTGGTCTAATACCTTTACCTTACTAAAAAATAAGCTCACACTCCAGCATAATAGAAGACCGGGGGAATGAGGGAACAGCATCTGAGTGTGCACAGTTACTTACCCTGGACACAGTGCCAGGGACCCTCAACACCAGCAGTAGGGAAGAGCAGCAAAGAAATAAATGAATGTTCAGTCATACTAGGGCAGCATTACAAATGCAAATGCTTATTGCTATAAATAAACCATTTACATACTATTTCAAGTCTTTCACTTCAGAACAGCTCTTCCCAGAAGAAGATACCTTTAAGTCCTACAGAGAAAGTATCTTTGTGCAACACCTCTTTGTTCCTAGGTTAAGATTCCTGGGGATTGGATAAACCAAACTCTGTTTAAATGGCATATTGAAATTCCATCCCAGAGGTCATTTGAGTTAAAGAAGGTTGAGAACACTAAACAAAACATGAAAATGCTAAAGATTACCAAGAGGATAGTAATATAAATGAGAAAAGTTGGAGTGATAGCCTTTTATGTGCCAACTTCGAGCACAGGATTAGTGGAATATTTATCCCAACACATGTATGTGGAGCCGGTCTGTTAGGAGATTAATTTTATGACTGTCTTCAGACCAATATATTAGTGCTGTTTTTGAGTAGGAAAAAACAAGAGAGAATTTGTTCCTATTGTGTTCCATGCCTTTGCAAATATCCACAGCCAAGGACTACCTAGGAGGCCAGACTGGGGACTGCTCAGAGCAGCAGCTGCCACGGCCTTTGAAGCAGTATTTACCATCACATGCATCTCCACTAGGAAGAAAGGCTGACTGCACACGACATGACAGCATTAAGCTCCACACACCCTAAAATTAAATTAAATTAGGAATGCAAATGCTTCTTCCTCCAAAGTACTTCAGATAGCAAGCTATGATACATTCCATGTAAATCAAACAATGACTGCAAGTTAAGAGCTCTTTAATTACAGAAAAATAAGTCTTTAATTTCATATCAGGTATCATTTTACACAAGCAATTTCAGTATGATAGTCCATGAAAAACAAATGCATACTCTGGAAGGTAAGAGCTCTCAGTGAAGTCACCATAACATAGAAAGTTGTGGTTGAACAAAGCTTCCTAGCTGGTTGAACTTCAGCAGCCATCATTGCACACAGTTAAATTCCTTTAAAAGGTTTGGTTTAAAATTAAGAGTTCATTTAAATGACTGGAGGGAAAGGCACTTAGTATTGCAGTTTCCAGAACATGATTTGTTTGTCTTCCCCTCCTGTAATAACGCTGTTGCACTGTTCATTCATCCACATGGACATTACAGCACCTGGGAAACAAAATAACAAACAAGTAAATCCAAATGCAGATAAGTGTGGTACTCCAAATGACAGAACATGTATTTTTGAGAGAATTTAGTCCGATCATTGGATAACATTGACACCATATATGCTAAGAGGAATTGTAGCAGGGTTCTCTGTGGCTGCTCTTATTCATAATAATGATCTTATGCTCCATTGCCTCAGCTGACTTTTGGTACTAGAGCGGCAACATCATTTCAGTGTAGAATGGAGATGGCAACGAAGGAAAGCATTCATAGAGAATGAGCTTTTTCACTCTGCCATTTGGACTTTTCATGTTAGAAATGTATTCACATCTTGTAGCATATGCCTCAGGAGCCCACTTCTGAAAAGTCCCTAACTACAGAATGATCTCTCCACAGGTCAAGTTCCAGAGTAAAACTTACTCTAAGGAAAGTTTACAACAACTGCTCTTAGTTAAACAGCCTTAAAAACTTAATAAAATGTAGGTAGTTTTTCTCCATGCAGCCTGGTTGCTGATGTAGTGAGACTATATAGATACACTTAATCAGCACTTAAATCCCCATCCCAAACAAGTTTACCAGAGAACTTTACTTAATGTTGTTAGACTCAGCCTGGACAGACTGTGGCAAAGGATACAGCGCAGTCTATACTATATTTAAGGGCCAAGAGGGAGAAAAATGTTGATTTTTGCAATGTTGTGTGAAATAAAAAAAATTTAAAGTAACTTCCCTTTGACCAGTCTGGTACAAAGCAAAATTCCTGCAGTCTTATTTGATTTCCTAGGAGGTTCACATGGACCTACTTTTAATTCTGGTGTTTCAGTCTTAGCTGATATCAGGAACAGCCAGCTGGCTGAGCAGATGACTCTCAAACTTTTCACTACTAAAAGAGCTGGAAAATAGGAATCTCACATTCACAGTTTGAGAATGGGAATAATTCAGGCATACCTGTATGCCCTTTGATTCTTTCAGTAACTTTTCCTCCAAGAAGGTCCCAAATCAGTAATTCACCTGATTGAGATCCTGATAAGATGGTATTTCCATCCCATTTGAAGCACCTGCAGGTAAGTAATTAAGTCTGAAATTAGTTCATGTCAAGCTTTTGCATGATGACAGTCAAACACTTCCAAACTAGGTCAAAAAAGAAATGGAAATAGAGAAATGAAACCAGAAGAAACTACCTTTTAACACAGTCTTTCTGGAAAGATTATTCCCAAATTATTTTAAAGAGTCATGACCCAAAACTTGCTTCTGTGACTGCCCTAGACCCTGCCAGGTCTTCCCCTGGCAGAGTATATGAAACATAATCCCATAAGAGAAGAGGGCCCAGTCACCTATGCCTGTGTGTGGCATCCCAGTGCTCTCATGAGCCATCACTTTTGCCCCTTCTTATTTCTGAGACCATCACTTAAAAAGCAAAGGTGACTTTCAGGTAAATAACTAGTGAAAATACATATGTGATCAGCCTTTGATTTTAAAAGGCCCATCTTTAAGACTATCAAAAAGAAAATATTAAAAGAAACCCTCCAAAACAAACCCAAAAAAATCAGTATTTATTAGTGATGGAGATGATTCAAATAAAATTCAACTTGTTAGACAGTTTAGTAGCTCAGCTGCTGGAAGAGCTGGTTACCTACAGCTGTCATCATCTTTAAGGGATGTGAAAGTTGTTGAAAAGTTATTTACTTAGAGAGCTGTTTGATTTTGTCCCAGTTTGGAAAACTTGATCATAACATCCACAACATGCTAGAATGTCAGTCTTTGTTTTATTGAATCCTTTTTAGAGTGCTGAGTTCCCAGAATTACTTGCCCTTCCCACTCTGCTGTCACCAACCATCTCCACCCAACTCATAACCTGTGTGTTCTCAGCATTACCTCTGTGGCTCTTCAGCGGTCACAGAGGATACGACCATTCCAGTTTGTACATCTATTACTTTAAAACAACAGTCTTCCCCTGTGCTCAGTAGATGTCTGCTGTCTGTACAAAAGAAGTAACAAACAAAAGAAACAACAACAAAATAAAGCATGTTCAGACATTCAGTTCTAGTTACCAAAGCTCTTTACGATCAGTGTGTTGGATGTGACATTGCCCGACCTACTTATCTATAAATAATTTACTGGAAATCAAGTCTCTAAGCAAGCAAAGATAAACAAGATTGGTTTAGAGCCTAGACCACTGGTCTACAGTCTAGCATGGCCTTGTATACACTTAAATTCTTTACAGAGGAGATGTGTGACAATCCAAAACATCTCACCATCCCCCTTAAAGCAGTAATTCCAATAAGAAAGATATATTACATGGTATCAAGAATAAGATTCCCTTTGAAACTTCCAACAGTGCATATTAAGAGCTGAAATCCAACGTACCAGGACTAAAAGCAGCATGAAATACAGTCCCAGAATGACGTGGCAACTGGTGCAACACTGTTGCTGTAGTAACATCCCAAACACTAATGGTACCCTCTTTGGTTCCAGATGCCAGGATGGTATTTGCAGCATTAAGGTCAATTGTATTTACCTGTGAAGTTAAACAACCCGTGATTTTTCCTATTTTTTCACGTGAGCCATCTTGAGACAGATTTTAAACATGCACAAAACAAACCCAGTATCCCTAAGATGATACTTTATTTACAAAAAAGCTTTGAATTTAATTCTCAACATCCTTAAAAGTGTAAGTATGAAAAATCCAAACTATAAAAAGAAAATATAGGTCACTTTGAAGATATTTTAAAAAGCTCTTGCTTTGCAGAATCAGAAATGCTAAGTGACATTTCAGATTTCTTTTAGTCCCAATATTCTCCAACTGCCAGACTCTACCCTTAAGGGTAACAGTTCTTAAATGTTACCAGAACTGTTTCAGTATTTGCCAACATTGTGACCTATTAAAAAAAACCCCTAACTCTTAGGAGAGTTTAGAACACAGTCATTCTAAATATCTTACTAGAGGGATGTTAGAGGCTATAAACAAAAGTATGTCGGTACACATTTATGATTCATAGCATACAATGTGTTTGTATGTTTACAGTGACATTCACTAAGATATTTACCATGATAGCATGGTAAACAACTCAGGATTTCTTTTTAATTCATTTGCCTTACATTAAGATGAAGCTGTAATAATTAAAACACTTGGAAAAAAGACTAATCTGTTTTCAAAACCAAAGCAAACAAAAGCCACCCAATCCTTCCTGTTCCCCATAGGAATTCTGTGCATACAAGCTGAGCAAGACAAATTAGGAAACCTGTTTACAGTGGTGCTTCAGTCCCAAGAAATGGACCTTTCAACCCAGGAAGCAGGGAACACTGGTGCAGAACCATCAGACAGTGAAAACCCCAAAACAAAAAGCCCCTCCACACAGTTCCCAAAATACACCCCTCAGCCCCTAACCCAATCTCTATGCTTTACCACTAGATCATGATTTAAATCATCAGTTAATTTTCTTTTTCTGAGATACTGTATCAATATACTTACACTAACGTCATGTTCTAACTGGGCAAGCAGTTCAAAGTGGTGTTTTTTATTGCTCATGGTCTCTCCAGGAACACAGTGCCACACCTAGAACACAGATAGTTATGTTTGTTCAAGGAAGCAGTAGTATAACCCCAGATGAGTTCCTCCAGTGCTGAACTCTCACAATTTAAGGAGGGCTGCTTGTGTTCACTGTGGGCCTTGCCTACGTGACAGAATACAGCAAGAAATGGCACCTGAACTCCTTTAGCCTAAGCAGAGCCACATGGTGAACACAACTCTGCTGACTCCAGACAGCCTACAGAGCCTACCTAAGAATGGGTATGTCACTGCACTCAATGTGTACTTACCAAAGAAATCATACACAGCAGGCTTTGGGAAATTATCTCCTGTCTCTAGCTTCCACATTATCTTTCCACCTAACTGTAGGCATGCTCCTTAGATTTGAAAGTTTCTGGTGCTTTTAGCTGAAGAATGTGAACTACAAAATTATTAAATATTTTAGAAGTCTATTCCACCTGGGAAACAGAATGGCCAAAGTCATAAAACATTCCAGTTCCTCCAACAAATACAGTTTGTCTTTAGAATCCTCATTCTTTACAGTAAGTTAGAATGAATGAAATTTCTTGAAAAATAACACTTTAGTTTTGAAACAGTTGAACTAAAGCTAAATGAAGAATAAACTCTAGAAATGAACTCTCTGTGATACTAGCTAGATTATTACTCTAGTACAATAGGTACATCCACCCCAAAGCCTTTGGCTGGCTGAACATTACAAAGTGCTGGCTATAAACAGTTACACAACTGTAACAATCCCATCTACAAACCTTCACAGTGGAATCCCAAGATGCAGAAAATAAGCGCCCATCACGCCAACAGATCTTGCTGACTGCATCATCGTGGCCCAATAGGACATCTTGCTGTCTTCCAAATGCAATTGAATAAAAATATCTAACAGAGAAAGGTTATAAAAGCATTACATTTTGTAAAACTCAAGCATTTTTTCCTAAATAAAGTGACTAATCTCTAACAGAAACCTAGTGGGGGAAAAAAAAAGGAATATGGACACTATGTTTTAAAAATTATTTTCTGTATCATTATGTAAAACTATGAACAGAACAACCAAGGAACTCCACGCAATTCAATAAAGTCAACAGGAAATAAATACACACATATGATTGTCCCATGAAGAACTTATGACAGTGGTATCTCCTGGTAAGATTAGACAAGATGACAAAGCCTGTAAGAAGAAAAAAGTAATACTCAGTTTCTTACCCCAAATCCAATTCAAGTACATTAACATGCTTTTGGAGAACAAGAAACATTTTAATCTTCTGTAAAAATAACATGCAGATGTTATATGAACACTGATCAAAAAAAACCTTAAGAGGCACTGAACATTAAGAATACTTTATCTCCGTTAAATAAAGGTAGCAGAAGCATTCAGAAATACATGCAGAACTGATAGATCTTTCCAAAGAAACTGGTATTTCAAGCACATGGTATGTAATGCCTCACTCAGAAGTAACTGGGTCAGCTCTTCATCTTGTAAGCTGCTCTCAATTCTAGACACAGCTAACAGAAACTAAAAATGCACATTCTTTTGATCTCTTCTCCATCACAGGTACTTACCAGCTCATGTCTTTCAAAGAACAAATATAACTGTCTAATTGCTACTACTCTCAACAAGAAACATTATTTACAGACACCTGCTCAGTTACATTACTATCACTAGAAACAGCAAGGAAAAAACCAACAATCAGCCCAATGCTTCTATCTGGTATCATTACTGGTCATGTTTTAGGTCTGTTTGAAAAATCAGCAAGCTGCTGCACTGTAAACACCACTCCTTCTAGCATTGCTGTAAATACTTAGATCAGCTCTAAAACTACTAGGGAGAATAATAAGGGTATGCAAGTCCTCCCCATGAAAAACAGACTTTTAGCTTAGGAGTTAAACAGCTCCCTTTTCACAGTGCCAAAAAAGTGTGTTCCCGAGTTTCCCTTTGCTGAAGCATTAGGAATTGATGTATCTAGATGCACCTGCCAGTGTGTGCCACGGCAGACTATAGGGTCTTGATCCTGCAACTTACTTGGGCACCAGTCAGGCCATGCTATGGCTTCTGTTTGGGCAACACATTTGCCATTCTTGTTCTCTCTAGAGATGATGGTAGAGAGAAAACTGATATATCTTGGTGTCTTGCACCAATAGAAGATTGAATATGACAACTGGGAATGTATCTTTACAACCCAGGTCTGGCCACAATGCTCAAGCACTAGACAGAAAATTAAATTCAGAATCCCTTTCCCAGCTCTTTTGGGAGCAGGGGGAAAGCGTTGTTCACAAGTTGCTGAGATCATTGCTCATGAAAGAAGGATGGTGCATTTTCACTCAGCACAGATTCCACCCCGTGTTTGGTTTTCCTTTGCTGGCTGACTCACAGGCTTCAAACACTTGGGTGCAGTGAGGCAGTCCTGGATGCGAGCATGTGGATGGAACTTAAACTTTGCAATCCTGGTCGCAGCAGCAGTTAAGGGTTGCTCAGGAAGACTCACACCAGACTATCTCTGTCTACCACAAGCTCTTCCCTGGATAGCAGGGCAACTCAGAGCCAGTGTAACCACTTAATGCACCTTCCCCATGCTTGCAGAATGTGCTCTGTCTCTCTGCTGGCCTAAGAGTCTCAATTCACTCTGCTAAATTATTCACACACAATACAACTGAGTAGGCAGGGGAAAGTAAAGAGGCATTGATGGATGCTAAGAGCCATCTCATTGAGCAGCTTTCAGAAGACTGCAAATCATCTCGTTCTTATTTTGACAGCAGCTTACCATGTTTGAAAAGGACACACTTCTCTGGATGGTTTTGGACTCTTTGGAAAACATCTTCAAAGTTGAATCTGGAGATAATGGACAAAATAGAAGATAAAAGGACTATTTTATATTCTAGAAGCTAGTAATTTTGCTCCTGCTTGAATATCTTACTACAAAAAGCAGATGCAGGTTTCTCAGTCTCTGAGAAACTCTTTGCAAAAGGCTTGTGACTTGGGCCTGGAACTACCCTGTTTTGTACCAGTTACAGATGGACTACCTCTGCTCATCAAACTTTCGTTATTATCCATTATTATTGTTATTACTAAAATTATCTTCCAAGCCTAGGTAATATTGAAATGCTTGAGTCAAAATCATCTAAACCAGAGCAAATTCATATAGTGAAGATATTTAATTACATCAGATATATATTTCAATTTCATGCCATTTTGTTAAAAAACCCCATTAACCTACATTTATACTGCAGGTTGGGATAAATACCTGTGCAATACTTACCCTGGGATGTAGTGAAAACAGAAGACCCGTTACAAGTGACTGCTATTCCAGTAATTGCCCTGTTTAATACAAATAAGCTTGTGGTTGACTTCATAGGTTTTAGAACTTAACCACCATACTGTAAATAGACTACAGTTGAAATTTGTTATTTGAGCTCTGTAAGAGCTAAGCCATTCAAGGAGATTAAAAACACTACAGTGATGTGTTAACTGCCTAGAGACAAAAATATACCTTGACATAATATGTGGAACATCAGGACAGGATCCCCATAGTGTTCTCTAAGAACTCCATCAGAAGGGACTTGCCCGTGTGAGAGGATAAATGGTTTCACATTTAGTTTATCCAGTTCTGGATTAGCTACAAATAGTCAGGGAGCTGCCTACAAGAAGATACTGAATACCTCAAGTGTCAGGAATTGGAATGTGCACATTTTTTCTCCTTTAATTTGATACTGGCAAAGTCACTATAGCTTTAAATTTAGACAAAGTTTCTGTCAGGGAATTAGGAAGCACAGAGCATTCTGCACAGCCCAAGTTCTGTTAGACAGCTCTGCATCTCATTATTTCTTAGCAGTCTTCAGGAAAAAAAGAGTAATGAAAACAATCAAAAGCTGAAATTTGAGTCTCTTTCCAGAATGGGGATTTCTCTAACACTAACAGTCTGATAACAGATTTCTCACTCCAAATATTATCTTGTTTTAGAGACATGATAATGTTTTCCTAGATTGGATTACAGTTACCAAGAAAGTAGCTGAACTCAAGGCAGTAAGAAATCCTCCTAACTGGCCCAGTCACTAGGACAAGAGATGGAGCCAAAGCAAAACCTATTCTTTAAAACATAGCTGACATTGAAAATATCTAATAATGAATAAAGTTTACTTGAAAAGTGCCCCTACTGACTCTATACTCCCTTGGAATCTACCAGAACAATAGTTTGGTACCTGGATTAACTGAAAACCTATAGCTGGAGGCTTGGCAAACTGCTCATGCAGCAGCAGCTTGAAGCGTACAGTGGAACAACTTAAGTGTTTAACCTTTCAAATCTGAGGGGATGAAGTTGTGTCCTCCTGGTGTTATGAAAAAAAAATAAACTGAAGTCTTTATCTGGTTGCTGTTATCAGTTTTAGAGAAAAGTATTCAATATCTGCTTCAGGTACTAAAATGATAACGAACTTATACAGATCTAGGGGTAAGGAAAAATAGTAGCAAAAATCAAGCGGACAAATACATTCTCAGGATTCATAATCCATCATACACTCAAGCTCATCTTACATAATCAAATCACTAAGTCATCTCACAAAAAAAGTATTTACCTTAAAACCCTAACCCATCATTGAGACTGATACACAGATCTCCCACCCCAATTCAGTGGAAGAATTTTGACTGAAAAAATAGTACCTACTCTTTGTGAATTTTATATTGCTTATCTAATTTTAGTTTGGCAATATTGTTCCAGGCAAGTGTTATACTTTCTTCTGTCAAATCTTCAAATGATTCTTCATTTGGAGAAACTGTAATAAAATGCCACAATAAAATTCCATCACAAATAGAAAATAAAAAGACGTATTTCATATACTTAGGTAGCCAACAAATATGAAAGTACAGAAATCATGCAGAACTCCAGGAATAAGATCCCTAGACTAATGCAGAGAGTGACAAGATCACTGATTTTTTTTTCCCAAATCTCTTGCTGAATTTGCATAGACTTACACAGTCAGAAATAGGTTTTTTTCTCACCAAATCCGTGCTTTTAAACTGCAGACTTTACAGAATGCAATTCCAAAATGGAAAACAAACAAACCAAAATGTAAACCAAAAACTCTGCAGCACTGCTTTGATGCCCTTTGAAATGTCAAGGGCTTTCCAGATGGAAAAGAACTAGAAAATCCATTTACTGCTACAATAAAGTATATGCTTTTCTTATTCTATTGCATTTGTTAAGTGTCACAACTTCATTTCACTGTTGCAAAGTTAAGGTATGAGAAATGCAACAAAACTGAAATAATCAGATATCTATTATAAAAACGTCAAACCCAAGAGAAACTGTTGATGTGTGAATTACTGACTTAAGCAGCAAATTTATTTAATACACATGACCATTACTATCACCACATACAACTCTCAAAGCCCCTTCTTGCCACTGGCTGCTACAGGTTGCATGCTAAGTGGCATTCACTGTCATTCCTCTGCTTAAAAGTGAAAGCCATCAAATGGTAAGTGAATTGTAGACAATCAAATGAGAAAAATTCTTTCTAAGTGATACCTGGGCTGAATCTTCAGCCCAATTTATAGTTAAATCACTATATACATTATGAAGAAAATAGTATCTTAGTTTCAGAGAAGTGGCTTAAGTTCTGCCTTGAACAGAAGCCTGTGAGGGCATTACAATCCTTTTCTAGAAGAAAGCTATTCAAGCAACTCTGTCCCTACATTATGTAGCAGTATAAAGAGAAAAAATTTCCTTTCAGATTTTGATTCAAGTCATGGAAAAGAAACAAAAAAAAAAAAATTCAGATGCTTAATTTAAGTTCTTAGGGTTTACTTTGATCAAGCTAATGAATTGGGTTTTTAACAGGGATGTCTTAGGGGTAATCAAACAGAATTTCGCACCATTTAGAATGCCTGCAGATATGGTCATTGAAACTGCTATTACATCATCTTGAAGTGTCAGGAAAGGCCAGGGATGATAGCCCTTCCACAGCTTCAGAAGCAGAGGTTGAATAGTCCTAGAGGAGACCACTGGAACAGAAGGCAAAATACAGGGCTACACCTGTATTTTCAAATTTGAAACTGGTCTGGTTTTATTTTTCTTTAAGATTTAGTTCATAGATGTATCTTGAGTTGGCTTACAGGGAAAGAAGCCAAGAGAGTTGTCTAATGAGATCCTCTGGGAGAAAGATACTGTTTAAAATTGCTAATCCTTCACATTGTTAGTTTATCTATTAAACATTTACCTGGAGACTCAGCTATAGAAATGCTGTGACTAGATGTTCGAGACAAGCTTTTCAATTTCTGAATTTTCCTCTGAGGATGAGGGGTTGTAAACAACTGTTTTGGCGTCTGTCCAAACTCCAGGATTTGTGTCAGCAGGGCTACTTTTTCATTGGGGTCCATAATACTTTACAAAAGAAGATATATAATTAGGCCAAGGGGGCAAGCACTTGTATTCCCCTCCCCTTCCCCGAAAGCATGGAAGTGCATGTGCAGTTACTACAGCACTACAGGCCATCACACATTCTTACAGAACTGATTTACTGCAGATTTACAATCATATAACAGCTTCATAACTTTATTTATGTAAAATAACTATATTCTCAATGACTGAAAAAAAGAAGCAATTTCTCAAAAGCCAGACTGAAGAAATGCTTAAGCAACAATGTCACAATGCAAGCTAAAACTGAGAACATGATGCTGGTTCTCTGCAAATCCAGGAGGATAAAATGGGAGAGCAACACCATTCACGCACAGAGCCCTTTTAGAGACAGCAGAAAACTTGGAGAGGTACTGAGACTTAGCTAACTGCTTTAACAAAAACATTCAGATTCTTGTTAATTACCTGTTTAAATCCACTCCTCCTTCATAAGTTAATGGGTGAAACACTGGAAAAAAAAAGTTTATTTGTACAATGTAGATATACATGGCTAATTTTGTTAGTCTTCCTATAACAGAGCTGCATTTTTTACTCACAAATAAGCTATTTCAGCAGGCATTAGAGTTTGAGGTCTTACGTCTTACATTTTAATCCTTTTTTTTTAACCTGAAAAACCTTAGGACTCTCAAGAGATTTTTCAGAAAGTTTCATAAGGAATCAGTACTTTCACAAAGGAAGGACTGCTTATTTAAGCTTAATTAAATGCCTACCCCAAATAAATAAGTAAACAAATAAAAAAGCAAGCAAGCAAGCATAACTAGATCTCTGGTTAATTTCAGATAGGGAACAGAAAGTAATAAAGAATGATCAGAAAGATGGTGTTTATTCACCTTTCCAGGTGAAGTGCCGTGACGCAAATGTCTTTGAGGCCTCTGCTTAAGAATATTTACTTTGACCTAAGTTCATTCATACACAGATCCCTTCTGCCTCTCTTATCTACTTAAATGTCTGCAATTCATTATGCTAATAAAAAACTCATACTGCAACAGAAGCAGCACATTACAAATAAGAAGTGCTCTCATTAGTGCTCTCTTTTGAGAGCAAATATAGGTGCCATAATTTATATGCTGATTTACTGTATTTAAAGTCTGTGGTACATTGTAATTGACACTTATGCTCTCATGCTCAGACTGGATGCCAAACCCTAGAGTTCTAAAATATAGCCGGTCATATGTTAAGGACATGTGGAAAAAGTACACTGGAAAGAAATGAACAGCAGGAAAACAACCCAACCCACCCCCAACAAAAGAGAAAAAAACTCCCAAACCAAACAAAGC
>VWZN01006594.1:360429-384046 GCA_013396955.1 Regulus satrapa | reverse complement strand
TTCCATACATGAACTTGGGTTCTGGCATTTCCTGATAACGTGTCTGTAACATAGGAAGAAAAAAGAAAGGTCTGTTTCAAATCAGCACTCCTGCTTTCCCTCAATACTGAACACATACAGACTGCTTCTTTTGAAAGACACAGATTAAGACCACCCGCCCTCATTTACTTTTTTTTCTAATGATAAAACAAACTTATGTTCTAATATCCTTGCAGCTTTAATCAGAGCAGTAAATCAGTATGGCAAAATACTTGTCATAACTGATCATCCAGAACTACCAGGCTTTCAGTGTTTTTTTCTTCTCTCACTTCAGCACTGCAGTGACTCCAATTCAAAGAAGTGCAAACAAATGCTTCCTTTTTGTCTTTCACATCAAGTTTTATGAGAGCATGGAAGAACACACTAACTTCAATCAGCATGGAAGATTTCTTCCTGTCTGAAGCTCCTATGCATTACTCTAAAATGTATCATAATATAAACAGAACGACTTTCACTGCAGTAAGCATGAAGCCCATAACAGTTTCAGGAAAGTCAGATCTTAGAAGGAAGACTATATTTACTGTTACTATAAACACAATACTTCCACAACCTTAGGAAGCTACATGATTTTGAAATATTTCAATATTTTTTATCAATATAATGAAATTATTCTGGCAATCTTTTTTTCTTATGTTCTGTAAGTTATTTTGGAATAATTAACTTTCCACAGAAGACAATAATTTTAAAAAGTAATTAAAAACCAAGCAACTGATGACCTTTTAAGTCTCTAAGTATGTGTTTGACAGCTTATGAAAGGAAAGCCTGCCTACCTGAGTAATAGAAAAACTTAGTGCACTATTATAAGCATATAGAATTTTCAGGTAAGTGCTCTGCCCATCATGGACCCAAATTTCCTCCCTTTGAAGTACTCTCCTTGAAATTTAGTATTTTTCTTAAATGGAAATACTTAAGGTTTCTATTACTTTTTCTTATTTCTTTCTAACATGTGTTTTACATTACACATTTAAATCCATGGGTTTTGAAGTTTCATAAATCCATATACTGCATCTCAGTGCCACCATATATATATTAACTGGATTTCAGGATATTATTTTAAAAGTAAGGCAAAACTTTTAAAAGCATATATGCATGAAAAGGTAGTAAGAGAGAGGAAATGGATTCAAATAATCTTAAATTAGTACTGACAAAACTAGTTCTGATGAAATTAAGCTGGAAAATAAATGTGGAATGATTATAGGTATGTTTGCTTTTGATAAAGTTTATAGTTAACTTTTGATAGACTAATTCATAAGACATAATTCCCAAAGCTTGCTGGACAAAGCTCCTTTTATTGCCAATATTTACAAGGCACAAATTGCTCTGCATATAAATGCCAAGATATACATACCACAAGTCTATCCAGCCTTTCCTTATTCAGGGCACCAACTGGTTTACTAAGGTCACGAAATGTTTCAGGCTTTGTCAGATCTTAAAACAAACAAACAAACCAAAAGCTTGGTTATAGACACGAAGCATTCTACTAGAATCTAAAGTATCATAATCATTTTTTACAAACAAACAAAAAACCAATTAAAAAAACCAAAAAACCCTACCTATCCAAGCAGCAACAAAGCAAACAAAAGCCAATACAGAACCCCTCCAGTAATTTTCTCCCTCCCTATTAACTTCAATCCCCCAAAGTCTCACTATCTTCCTTCCAAGTACATATAACCTCATACCTCTTGCTTAAGAACTAAAAGTTAATACATGGGACAGTTATTACAAGCAGTATCACATAGTCAAAGTAGTGCTACCAAAGCAAAAAAGTAGCTGGCATCATCTTTTTCCTACTCATTACCCATTCTGTCAGGCTACAGTTAAGTCCCACCATACAATCAGATTGAAGTGTTTGAGCAGGTGCTGATGAATACCATGAGATTCCCCTACTCTGTTTCTGGCAGAGGGACACAATCCTCAAAAGGACAAAATCCCAACACAAACTGCACTAAGACCTTTAATCAAGGGGCCTATTTAGGCACAAGCCTTGTCAGCCTCTTGTATTCAGTCTGCAACGCTAAGAATTATAAAAGAACACCTGGATTCTACACATTTCAGTGTGTCAAACTTGTTTAAAAAAGTAATAATTTTAGTGCTTCTTTTTCATTTGTAAGAACCACAGAAAGTCTCTGAATGCTCAGTACTGCTGATCTGCAAAGCAACCAAGCAGATGTTTGGTACTTTTTATCTGAGGGGTGCAATATTAACAGAAAAAGATGAGGTATTTTGTCCACTAAGCTAAAGAGGAGCGTTAAGTCCACAAAAAAACATCCAAGACCACTAATGCCAGGTTCATTTTGATGTAACAAAGTTTATCCAGTGTAAAAGCCCCCTCCTCCCATTTCAGGCTGGTCATGATGCATTAACATGCTTTTTTTTGTGTACTCATACCTAACACTGAACTCGAGTAGTCTGCTATGATCCAAGGAAACACAGGATACTGGGAGAGGTCGTTGCAGCTTCTATCAGCCAGGTTGTTTAGATGGAGAAGGTACTGGTAGTTTGATATATGTCCTCGCTGCCACTGCAACACGTAACTTTCGGCTGTGTGCTCTGCAATATGATTTTCTAAAATAAAATAAAACATAAGGAGTTGTGAGGTTTGGAGTTTGGTCGCCAAATTATACTGTGATTAACATTATGCAAGATAGTATAAAATAATTAAGGGCACAGTCTCTTAATAGAACAAGTCAGAATTAATTGGCAACTTCATGTTATCATAGCTACCATACTTCACACATTTTTTAATATCTCTGCAAAGGGGTCTCAATTGCATTTGGTCAAAAAAAACCATAAAGAAGGAGTGCTGAAACCAAACACAGTAAATATGGATGAATATTTACACAGGAATGGAAAAATATTTGCAGACTCTGAACTATGAGCAACTCTCTCAGAAATCTGGTAACCTTTAAGATTTCAAATTTCTAGAAGCAGTTCTGCTTAAGTCAAGAAGAAAATTAAATATATTTTCCTACTGCAACCAAGGACGCCCACTATAGGAAAGAAGTAATGTTTGTACATTGACAGGATTTAATTTCAGATACACTGAAACAGAGGGTAGAGGAAAAGAAAACTTGACCCATACTCAAGAAAGTAGGAGCTATACACCTGGAGTTCTCTTTGAAGTATAAGGAGGAGCTCAAGACATTCAAACTCTGCTTATTAGCTGTAATGTCAAGATATGCTACTGGAAATCTGGAATATTTATTTGTTTTTAAACTTTCTTCCATATACAGCAGCTAAGCAAGTGCCTGAAATACTAGAATTGAAGAACTGCAACCATGACATGATGACAAGAAAGAAACTTGAATAAGATTATGGCAGGCCTCTATTTTAGCTCAGCATAGGGTGGAAAGACATATTCCAATCTTTCCTTCATTTTAGTACTCAAAATTCTGCACGTAAAAAGTGTCAGCACCTTTGAAGAGAGGCTCCTCTGCTGCCAGAGATATATCAAGGTGTTACAAACACTTTTAGGGAAAGGGCTCACCCTTTTTTTATTTCTAAGCACCAACATCACCAGCATTTTCTCCTACACCTTGAAATTTCACCTTAGAAAATTATCTCGAAAAAGTCTGAAGCAGGGTAACAGCATGCAGCTATTTCGATAACAGAGAAAATTATGTCAGAATCTATTTCCTTTAAAAAAAAAAAAAATCTAAAATGCCAAAGCAATTCTAAAGGAAAATTATCATTCCTTCCTGGCCTTTCCACTTTTCTTTGTGAAGAAGGAGGAAAACATCAACTGATAGGTGAATTCGCTGAAACAGAACTAAAGTCCTGTACAATAAAAAAACAGCACAAACTTTACATAAACATTTTCAATATTGGCAGTAATATGAGTTTCAATGTTTTAAATTGCAGAAAAACTCAGCCTTTTTCTCCCTTTTTTCCCAGGATACACACATTTTAGGAAGATTCTATTTACAAGCTGCAAAAAAACCCCCATAATTTTCTAGGAATTAATGCATACAAGATTTAACAGAAATGAGAATTCAGCTGTTTCAGCACAATAATTTTCATCAACTGCTCCTAAGACTGAGAAAAGTTTGGGTACTTATGTGTGCACTGGAAATCCACCTGTTACAGGAATTTTCTTGACAGGGTTTTAACTGAGGACTTGGGGGATCCACACACAAGCTAGTCTCTATTTTTTCAGCAAAACACAGTTTAGCTGAGAGGATCTTATTTATCCCTTGATCTGAAGATAGTGTTTTTTGGCTTTGTTTGTTTCATTTGATTTTGGTTTGTGGAGTTTTTTTGTTTTGTTTTTGAAGGGGGGAGAAAGGGGACTGTTAAATGACAGTGCATATCACATGGCAAATCAAAAAAATCAGTTTTGCTTCAATAATGCCACCTCAGCTTTTACCCTCAGCTCTTCAAACACAACTAAATCGGTGCCATTTCACAACATTCATTCTGATCTTTGCTTATTTCTATTTAAATTTATTACAGCTTATATCAGTTTATTTTTCTCATTCTTCCCACATATCAACAGAGCAAAATCCAGAATTTCCCTTCAAAAGGTACTACACACTACATTAATAAATAAATACTGCAAACCTATGTATTTTGCAATAAGGCGATAGACCTCATCTCGATCCTGACAGTTGTAGAATTTCAAGTAGATGTCAGAACATAGATCGTTTTCTGTGCAAAATACTTCAAGTCCCTGAAATGTTAAAAAGGGGGGGGGGGGAAGAGGGGGGAACAAATGAGAGAAATTATTGACAAGCTTCAGTACTTGTGTTTTTTAACAGAATGTTCCAATTACTAATATCTAAGACTTATGAGTCTATACTGGGTAGCAGTTTTGCCCACAAAATCTAACATACTACATTTTCTATTTCCAATCATAACAGCATTGCAGGATCATAACAGTTTACACTGAGCCAAGAGATTGGCTCTGTCTGGATTGATTAAGCCTAGGTAACAGACATTTAATTTTTTGCATCATTCCATTCACTTAGGCAAAAAAAAAAAAAGTATATTTGGTTTAAATGTATTCTGAGACAAAAAAAATTCTACAAGATTGAAATTTCAGTGCTAACACTGAAAGCAGACAACTGAGATTTCACTGCAGAGCTCTTGACATTCCTCAGTCACATACAGTGGGAATCATCACTCCACATTAGTCTCAATATGAAACAGTGGCCAAACTTCCTCTACTAATCAATTCAGAGAAAATACAGCAAGAGAGAGATTAATTCTATCCTGTGATAGGTGCTTGAGATAAATGAAATGAATTTCTCCCTAACAGCACTCTCTTCTGCTATGCTGACTGCTTATGAAAGAAGTTTTTCACCTTCATCAGAATTCAGTGTTACCATCTTTTTGACAACACAGGAAAATAGAACACTTAAAAAAACCTGGAAAGGATCATAGAATACTGTTTGCTATTTCACACAGAGTTTTTAAGAACATATGGCTTTTACCTAATGATGCAGACTGTTTCAGCTGCTCCCTTTAAGAAACCATATATACAGCAAGACAATAAAATAAATACTTGAGCTTACCAGTGGCATCAGCCCATGTCTTCTTTTATAGATGCGACGCACATTTTGCAGTGTTATTTGTACTACTGGTTTCTGTGGGGGATGAGGGAGGGGGAAGAAAAGATGGAGATATTCTAGTAGGTTTATGTTCTTCTACCTTACCCTCCTCAGACAAGCTGAAGTTTGTCTTGACTACAGATACTAGCAATATGAAAACAATATCCATCCATGTAATTTTAGCTAGCAGTGGAAGAGCGGTGGTAAGCAGCTATGTTAAAAAGAGGAAGCTCGTCTTTGCTGCTGTTTTTGCCCGAGCAGCAGAGCAGCTCAGATAAGTAAGCAGCAGTGTAGTATCCCCGAGTGTGTCGCCGGTAGCAGTACCCATGCAGCAGAGAAGCAGAACACACCAGAGTGCACTGAAAGGAAGCCATTGTGCTGCGGGCAAACTGTGCCAGGGGTGCCACCTGGCGGGGCAATCAGCACCGCACCCCCTGCAACACCTTTCCCTCGCCTGGACTTACTTCCAGCATGCCAGAATCACAGGGTAATTCAGGTAGGAAGGGACCTTTAAAGGCTACCTAGTCCAACCCCACTGCAGTGAGCAGGGACACCTTTAACTAGACTAGGTTACTCCGAGTGTGGTCCCACCTAACCTTGAATATTTCCAGGGACTGGGCATCCACCACTTCTCTGGACAACCTATGGTCAGTGTTTTACAACCCCCATTGTAAAAAAGCCTCTTTTCCTCCCTCTATCTAGTTTGACTATAGCCTGTTCTAGTTTAAAATTTTTACCCTTGACCTATAGCAAAAGGCCCTGCTAAAAAGTCTGTCCCCCAAATTCCTCCTTCCTGGTAAAACACACTTTCTCCAATTCCGGTTTCCATTCCCTGTACTAACTCCAAACATTTAATCCTCTTGTCACAGACATGTTCCTTTCAGAGCACTCAGAGCTTTCTTTTTATTTTCCCCGTATCTGAGTGTCCAGACTCCACTGAATCTTCAGTTTGTCTTTTCGTTTTTCCTTAGGGCACTCAAATTAGGCAGATTCCTTTCTTTCCCCACAGGGTACCAGTGGATGAGAGCACGAGATGTATGCTCCAGTCCTCAGCCCTGTGGAGGTAACTGGCAGTCCAGCATTGGGATTAGAGGATGGGTCTAACTTGGTACTTGGTGCTCCACCAATCATACCCAGGACCAGCCACACCCAGCTGGAGCAAAACCAGGGCTGCTGATGCAAATCTCATGTGCTGACAAGCAAATTGGGGAAAAAAAAAATAAATCTGAAAATTAAAGTTTTCTGGTGATCATGCTACTGCCATGTCCATACTAAAGGTATTTCACAGAATTATAACTAAGTCAGTGGCCTGCTAAGATGATCACGACTGTTTCTGTGACAAAGTTCCAAAGTAGTAATCCATCTGCAACATGAACTCAGCTTTTCTCCGGAGAAAGAAATGATCAATTAAATAGAAAACCTAGCTAAGAGCTCCCAAAGTAAACTACGTGTATATAAAGCTCTCACTAAGTTGGAACAGTATCAGACTAAGATTGATAAGTTTATTTTAAATGAAATGTTACAAATAGTCATCTTCAAATATTAATAGAGAATGAGCAAAGAATATTTTGTGCTTTGTCAGTAGGAGGTATACTTTAAGCAAGTTAGCACAGAATGAAGCCTCAGAGGAAGAGATACACTGAATGCAGCAGAGATCAAAGGGAAACTAATGACCTTCTAAATATAACTGAAAATATTCTTCTTGGAGAAGTGCTCTATGCGCATTTCAGAGAAAAAGTACAGAAAATTAAAACTGTCCACTAGCAGGGCAGCGTGCTCACATTGTATGCAGGACCATCTATGAGGCACTTACAGGATATCCATTAAGAGGCTGGAAGTACAAGTTAGCATCACTAACGCACACATGCCCTGGATTAGTCACCAGTGGTGTCACCATTTCTGCTTTACATTCCATATGCAGCGTTTCAGAAATGCTTTGAAATCTACAAGTGAAGAAAAGGAGTAAGTTTACCTCCAGTTCTTACTTTGGTAGAGGCACCCTTAAATTATTTAGAAAGGTTTTAGTTAGCTTATAGCCTTGGGACATCAAAATGGGGACTTTGCTAAACCTATTTTTCACAGGAATAAAGTTCTTTGTTGCCTCCACTTTAGCAGACACTCCAGAAAGGAACACTGCTACGTTCTGCTCCAGTCTCAGAGTAGTAAGCCAGTTGACTTTTCTAAAACTATAGTTTATTTGGTGTATACTGATGCCCAATTGCAACAAATTCACAGAGAAATGAAGCATTTTGGAGACAAAGTAACACATTCATCTTCACAACACAGAATTCCCCACTCTCCATTCCAGATGGATCATAATACAAAGAATCTAACTCTCTGAATTAGACAACTTACACTAGCTCAACCAGCCATCTAACTATCAGTGCAGTAGACTAATCAACCAACAAGATGAAATGATTTCCCAGTAGAAAGTGATTAAAAAAAGTACCTGTTTTTATCAAATGAAGTTCTAGCCAAGCGTGATTGCAATATAGCAGTAATCTAATTTGGAAGGAAAGAAGAATTAATATGGTCTCTGATGCAGACACAATGAGAACTTAATTATTAAGCAGTGATATCCCAATTTCATTATTAAGCAGGGATATTAGAAATAATCAGATACTCACCATGGCAGCTTGATCTCCCATCTTATCTAGACAAGAAGCCCTGTAAAGCTAAACAACGAGCTTTAAGTGAAATAGCACGGAGATGTCCCACACAGGTCAGAAGTCAACAGAAACAGGAGGGGCTTTAGCATTCTTGGTGATGGCATACTAAAAGATCTGTTACTGTCTTTCTAAAGCAGGACATATTTATTCACTGCTATTGCCATGTTACTTTGCTTACTACCACCCTGCATACTAAAAGCTAATATGGGTCACTTACTACAGCTGTCAGAACTAGCTGTTGTGTTGAAGTCAGCATTTTAAAAACAGATACTCCAAGGTTTTTACTTTGAGAACAAATAAAGCTCTACACTAAAAATCAAAGGATGTGATGAACTATGCAGGGATATCAAATAACCACATACCTGATGTAGAGTTTGCACAACATCTCCTACTTTCCCAGCAACATCCAGTTGGAATAAGTGTTCTGTTCTACCCTAAAATTAAAAGTACACCACTTACTACAAATCAATTTACAATAGAATNCAAAGTAAACTAAATTATAAACCCATAGAAAATAAAACTCTAAAACCCAGTAAAACTATGCTATTAAAGATTGTGTTATATCTCAATGATTCCAAAAGCAGATGTAAAACCTAATCTATTTTCTTTACAAATATAACTTCATTGAGGAAAGCTCCGGCAGTATTTTTGTGTGTTGTTTAATACAATACAGCACAATAGCTTTGAAGTGAATAAGTTAATGTATTGTAAATATCAGTAAAGGCAGAAGTAGTACCTCTTCTGCCTACTTTAATACCTATTTTAAACACATGCAAATATAGAACTAACACATGGCATGCTATATTTTAGCTACTGTATTTCTTTGAGAAGAAAGACACCAGCCCATCAAATCTTTAAAGACTAGGTTAAAAACTTAGTCATTGTCATTGACATGAGTAGTTTCAAGCTGAAAAGACCACAAATCAAATCACAACCTATTTTGACTAGTCATTTACAAAAGCCTCACTAACACATCAACCAGCTTATGTGGTACACTCATTTTTCCCCTACAAAGTTTCCCCAGCTTTCTCAAGTGTGATTTCATAGAAGACATTCCTGGTTTTAACTTAAGTATATTAAAAGTATGTGTATGAATCAACCGGTACTAACTTTACACACAAACTCACATTTAGCAAAGGCTGTTGGATCCTTTCATGACCCCCAAATGTAGTGTAAAAGTATATCAACACGTTTCTGTAGTGTTTTGTGATTTCACAGGCTAGACTTCAAAAAATATCAACCAATGGTCAGTAAGAGTACAGCAAGACATTGGTCAATATATACAACTGGATTAATTTTAAACTGACAGAAGGAAGACACGAAAATCTAGATGATCTTCAGTGTAGTGTATGTGATCTGATCTGACAGCAATGCAAGAGGAAACCATGATTCAAAAATAAAACAGGACTGGATTATAGGGAGACACGAAATTCAATAGCAATTTAGATAAAAGCCTTGCAACATTTCACCCAGAGCATTGTTTTTCTTCAACAGGAAAAACACAGCTCTCAGAAATCCTAGCAAATGGTCTACAAGTATTGCTTACAGCCAACAATGTGACAGTTTTTGTGAGCAGTTGTCTCTGCAGCTCTCCAGCCATATTTAAAGACAATAGCTCAGTATTTTGTAATTGATCTGAAACAATGAAAGAAAGACATGGAAGATAAAATGTATTACTCAATTCCAGCACTCAGTGACATATATGGAACCGGTAACAATTCAAATAGAAGAGCTTCAGCAGCAACAGAAAAAAAAAAAATCAAAGAAGATTGAAGGTGAACTAGATTTCTTGTTTTAAAATGCAGAAACATAGCTGCACTTTAGCAAAGTAAATTGTGATGGTTAACTGTCAGAAGTGCTTTAGCTGTGGAGGAATCATAACTTAGGAGAAAATGAAGTGAAAAGCTTTCCACACAACCCTCCTGATTCTTTTTATTTTCCACTGTGTTGACAATGAGATAAGGTATTTGTCTGATACTTAATAAATCTTGCACATGGCTGCAAAACAGATAATGGAAGAACTAGAAGATATATGAAGAATTACCAGAATAAAAAAGGAAAAAAAAAGGAAAAAAAAGAGGGGAAAAAAAACCCAAAAACTTTACAGTTCTAGTTTAAAATCAGATCTAATCACAAAACCAACCCAAAGTATTTGTTGAGAGAACAGATATGCTCTCTTGCCTCTTTGCTGTTCACTACAGTAATACAAATTTATGGACTCCATCATTCTTGAATAAATACATTGAAAAATATAATTCTGTCCTCTTCAATTCTTGGGCAAAATGTGAATTAACTCTACATAATAAAAGCTTTACATTTGTGTATTAACTAATCTCAAAATTTAGGCAAAGAACTCTTACTTGTATGCATTGAAGCTTCCAGGCTCAGAATTGGAGCAGATTGAGTGCATCAGCAGAAAGCAACCAGGAGTAAGCTTTAATTTCTGCTGTGAGCAGCCCTATCTGCCATTTCCTTGAACTGTGAAGCATTCAGCTGGGAAATATTAATTAGCAATCTCTCATCTCAGGTCTGAGCAGACCTGAGAAGTCACTCAGCCAGGATGCAGTGTCCACTGTACATGAGCAGCCAGCTGATAGCTCTGACTGTTGAGCCCATAGCACATCAAGGTAAATGGCAAGTGTCAAGTCTGCAGTATGTCCAAGAAGTATCAGAAAACCATCACAGAAGAATTCAGACATGGTTTTCCAATATGCAATTAATTTTTTTCAAAGCTTTATTGTCATATTCCTCAAATGATAATTACCTTACTCTTTCAGAAATGAGAACATAAAGCTTTACAAAACTCCAGTTTGCTAAGAGCAGCGAAAAAATATATACTTACTCTTATTGTTTTGTAGGGTGCAATAACATTTCTTTCTTTAATGAGAAAAGCCTGAAAGAGTAACATACATTACAGATTCACACCTTAAAAAGAATTAATCAGAGTACTAGTAAATGCAAAGCTAAGAATACTGTTTAGGCAAACAAGACACTGGGTTGTAATATCCTGCTTAAACTTTTTTAAGTTTATCCCAGATAAACTGCAGAAAAACAATGAGCTTTTATAACAGCTAACTGCAAGGAGGGCAAGAGTCCAATTTAGTTCAGAGGCTTACTTATACAGTTCATTAGTGGGCTTTCATCCTAATCATATGACCTTCAAGGAGCTGCAATACTAAAGCAAATACACACAGCGACATTCAGTGGGACAGATCCTCCCCTTCTTTTAGTGGCTCATGGCTCAAGGTTCTGCCCAAACAGGAATTACCCCAGACTGGCAACTCACAACATACACTGTGCAAACTTTCTTAAATGAATGCCTCTCTTCTGCTGCTCAACGTTTCACTTCCAGCTCCAACTGCAACGAACACCAGATTTCCTCCCTCATCCAATACCAAATGCTTTTGAACAGTTTTATTTCTCCAGTTCCAGCCTCATCTCTGAGAACATCTTTCCTCTCCAAAACCCACATAAAACTACTCTCCTTTTTCAGAACATTCTCACAACTCCTATAAAAAGACCCGACTGCAATTTGCATGCTGTGCCTTACTATCCACCATCTCAAAGGCAACATGCCAGACGCAAGTCGTGGTTTTGCTGTTTGTTGAGAAGACTCAAAGCTGCTAAATCTCAGGCCTAAGCTCAGGACTCGTTCTGAACTAAACAAAATACACTGGACTGCTGTGACAGTGTGACAAGAGTGACAACTGCATAACCTTCAGTGTTCTACTGCTGGCCCAAGAGACTTGGTTGACCACAGGTCCTTTCCCAGTGCCTTAGTTTCCTTCCCACAGGTAGCAGACCTGCAGTTCTACACTCCAAGGTATCACAGCAGCAGCCCCCAAGCAGGGGCAAGTACTAAACTCACAAGAACAGATGTGCATGATGCTCTCTATGCAGAATCCTTCTGGCTGTTACATACAGCCTTCCCCATTCCCACCAGCTGACAACAGAGCCGATTTTCACCACACAACTGCCCCAAGAAACATCCAGCTAGAAGAAAGGAAGTGTAGGCTTGGAAGACCATAAGCTCAGCTTGCCTCTCTAAGTGCTACATTAAAACACAATGGTAATTAGTGTCTTTCATCTGACATCAGCATGTACAGACCTGAATCAGGCCATGGGAGAATCAGAATGAGAAACCTACTTCCATTCATTGCTCTTCTGCAGGATAACTATACTGGGTACTCTACATTACAAAAGAAATGCTACAGAATGCTTTGGGGATTTTTACTTGTAAGCTGAGCAAAAACTTAAGCATACTGTATTAATTGCCTATTTTGGATGATTTGCCCCAATTTTATCTCAATAAAAGAACAAAAAACTGAAATAACCTCAAATTATTACTCCCATTTACTGTATTTTAAAGCCATTAGTTCTAAGCAGTCTGTTATATAAAGAAATGCTGCTAATTTCAGCTATTTACCAACAATTTTTTCTGAGTCTAAAAGCAAAGACATTGAAGGTGTTCCAAGTATTCCCTATGTGTGGTTTCCTACAAGGCCAAAAGTCCATTTCAAAAAATATTTTAAATTAGATCATAATCTGTCATAATTACAGCTAGTGACTACTTGACACTCAGATGTCCATACGTCCTTTATATAAAATATCAGCATTTATGATGCTAACCAAGTATTTGAGAACATTTCCTCAGAGGCAGGAAGATGACAGGCAAGCTACAAATGTGAGGAGTGGGGGGGTGCTAATCACACTTGCCATCTTAAAACTTAATTCCTCTTTCCTACAAGATGTTTCTGATAATCACTTGCTCTTCAGAACGTAATGATGTATGGTAGAAGCATTGCTTGGAGCAGTTAGAAATACTTTTTAAAAAATCACTCGGTGCACAAGAAAACCTGCCAACTCAAGGAATAGATTACAGTATTTTTCACAGAAGGAGATCCAAAATTAAATTAAATACACTGATTACTTCAGCACGAACCACAAACTTCTGGCATAGATAATATTAAATTCTTGAGTTTGTTTTTGACTGCAGCAGCATGTAACTGAGCAAGACTATCAATTTTGGGCATTGGTAAAGAGAGATTTTAGAAATATACAATATTTTAAATGGCATTTCCTCAACTCTGTTCTATGCTGAAAGGAACATGTAAACATTTAACTGAAAAAGAACCACAGATTGTAATAAAATTTGTTATTCTAAGGTTTCCCTAAGGCTCCATTATGAAGTGCACAGGGCAAAAGTTCAGTTTATTGAATTAATGACTTAATGAAGTCATTAACAGTTTGCAATTTCCAGCATCAACATTTGATATTAATGCTAAGGTTTTGACACTAATTAGTTTTGTTTTCAGTTAACATCCCACTCTTGGACTGCAGCTTTGAGAAAAATGCCATTAAGGAACATAAGCTTGCTCATTTATGTAACCTCACCCATTTGTACATCAAGAATCTATTGCATGCAGGTCTTACCTGGCTACATACAACAGAAATCCCTCCAGATGTGTTCCTAAAATATAAATAAGATATTTGAAATGATGGGCGTTTGGCTTTTAAAGGAAGTTAAATACATACTGTATCCCGAATTTACCTACCATGTGAAAGGGTTATTTGCTTCATTATCTTCTTGGGCTTTTATGCTAATGCAATCCCTCAACGGTATCTGCAGCAAGTTATAAAAATACATAGTCTTTCTTAAAAGCTTTTAAAAGAGAATCTTTAGTTACCAAGAAACTTAAAGTTTGCACTGCTTACCTTGATAATGGGCTGGATATTGTCATCTGGTTCAAAAATAATTGACTTTGAACAGATTTTTAGGGAGCCTCTGAATTTTCTAAAAGGAACAATAAATAAAGAAAAGCTGTGTATGCGTTCAAGATACATGAGCCTTGAAGGACTCCAGTAAATTAAGGTACATAAGAGTATTGTACCTTTCATCTTTGCAATCTTTATTTATAATATGATTAGCTGTGTGCTGTTCAAAGTAATATTCTTCCAGGTTAAGAAGAAGCAGTGAAAACCTATAAATAAAAAAAAGTAAATATTTTATTTTAAGAGAAGATACCATAAACTATTAGCACCCTTAATAAAACATATCAGGTGTTTGGAAAGTTTTCACTGATCTCTTTGCTGCATCCCACACCCCAATAATGAATTAATTTGGCTTTTTAAAAATAACAACCTATATGGAAAATTTGTGTACATGTGAAAAAGACCAACTGATGTTCTTCCAACACATATAAGGTCAGATATTTTATTCTGATGTCTTAGATGGAAACTATTATAAAACAGCCAAGCTTTCTCCTTTAGCCCTGATCAACATATGCCAGGCAAAATATGCAATGACACAATAAGGAAGGGCAGGAACTAATCCCTTAGAATGGATGGAATTGTCTTGAAGCCAAGCAAAATCACGTTGGTCTAAAATGTTAAGTGAAAACACTGGCAGAGATTTTACAACACGACTGAATCACTCAGTGGATGCCCTCTGAGAAAGCATTACCTTCCTCACCAACCACATTTTGTACTTCCTCTGTACCTCCCAGTGCAACCCCCAGGAAGCCTGTTCATGGACTAATGTGATTAACAACAAACCTCAAACAACAGAAACATAGGAAACTGGAGTCTTCAAAAGTATTTAACTGCAGGATCATAGTAATGCCAGCAGTGGTACCATGTAAATGCAAATAGGCCAGACTAGGGAGAAGGTGAAAATGCTTTCTCCACTAATTTAACTAAAACTCCTGCAAGTGATCAAAACTCAACAAGTTTAAAACAGAGTAAACACTCCGTCACTGAGTGTTTCAGCTGTAGAGAATGCCAGTGGACACTGGCACAGCAGGAGAAGCAAAAACAACTTCAATTGGAAGTACAACTTGTTTGCATGCAGCACTGATCTGATCTGCACAAGTCCTTAGTATTTATTTACACCCACATTTTGAGCTTTTTGCACTTTGCTCATGATGTGCTTCACTAGAAATGCCTGTGAAAAACGAGCAAACATCAAGTATCCCCAGAGCAGTATTCAAACAGCAGTAAATATGTCAAGAGTTCACAAAATGAACTGAGTGAATCGAACAGCCTGTTCATCAATAAAGCATATTTCACAATGGAAAAAAATAGCGTAATTGAAAATACATATTCTGCACTTAAAGATTGTGTTGTGGTTGTTATCTTAACCAGAACAGAACAATAAAGGTTTTACTGCAACTACAATTAACAGTGGGTCTATATACTCAAAACTGCTTGTGTTTCCAAGACAAGCAGTTTGTCCTACTGCTCTACTGCTTTTTGAAAACGGCCTTATCTTTACTTTCCTCCCTGAAAAACAGGGTTTTTTATGAACCCATTGTGCTGGTTTTGGCTTGGTTTTCTTTGCAGCATCTACTATGGGGCTTTGTTTTGGATTGGTGCTGAAAAATGTTGATAATTCAAAGATTTAAGCACTGAGTGTGCTTAAACAGAGTCAAGTCCTTTTCTGCTTCTCACCTCACTCTGCCAGCAAGAGGCTGGAGGTGCACGAGGACTAGGAAGGGGACACAGCCAGGACAGCTGACCCCAACTGACCCAAGGGTTATTTTGTGCCATACAGAACTATACTCGGGATATAAAACATAGCAGCTTCCACACAGTTACCATTAAACCCCATTTTTCAACATCTCATCCAGGACAAACTTCAAATTTATGATTTGCAAACTCAGATTTGCAAGTTCTAGCACATTTTTAAAGCTTTTTAATAAAGCTATGTTAGGATGCATAAAGAGCAATTCACCAGTAAAATGCTCTTCTTTCTAGTACATATAAGCATGTACATTTATTATCCACAAGACAATCATTATTATTTAAATAATAAAGAAAAAAGTCACAAACAAAGGTAACAACAAAATTAGTTTGAAAAAAAAAAATCTATTTTATTTCATCAGGAAACAGCCACTATTGATATTGATATAGGGAACATGAGCTTCAGAGAAATGGCATTTATGGTCCCAGAATTCTTTTTTTTCTAAGGAAATTATAATGCCTGTTCAATAGAATTAATTTCTGAAATTCTTCATTCTTGGGCTCTTTCCTTTGTCTCCACCTATTCTTTTAACAAACTCCTCCCATTTTTATATTCTTTCCAAATTCACCTGTTGACAGCATTGGTACCTACTAGATTTTTAAAGTTTTTGGTAAATGCAGGCATCCCTCATGTATTCAAGACAAGCCTTGCTTTTATATCAAAACACTGGCTATTATCCACAGTAACTATAATATGCTCAACATAAGCCAAAATACATAAACTAAGAAAGCTCTCCTTGAAATTTTTCATTAATGTGAAACTGTAAAACTATTGTATCTTTATACTTTTCATTTTATAAATCAATTCACCTTCCCAGAACCAGAAGCTGTGGGCAAGAATTTGAGGTATTCTTTCCCTAGCATAACACTTACTTCTGCTGAGCCAGATGATTTCATGAAGGGGAAAGAAAAAAAAAACAAACAAACAAACAAAAAAAAACCAAGGTATGCACAAAAACTCAAGATAAACACTCAATATAGGCTAAATAGGTACTCTTAATATAGGCTAAATAGGTACTGTGGGTAAACTGTAGGTCTACTCTTCTTTAAATACCATGTTTGTTAGCAGCATCCAGTTTATCCTTATGCTATCTTCTCTGTGTTGCTTCCACTTGAGTACTCATTCTCCAGGCTTACAGGGACAGCATCACTGTAGAGCTCCTTACTGGGGACCAGGGACCTCCTGTGCATTGATCTCCTGCTCACTCTCCTCAGGTTTTCTCTCTGGAAAATGGGTTGTACTGCTGTGCTGGAAGCTGTTAAAGCATTTTTTCCTCCAACACTGTCCATCATATAGGCTAAGTGCATTTTCCATATTTATCTTTCCCTCCCACCCTCCACAGAGTCTTGCATGTAGTTCTGAAGCCTCTCCCTAGCATTTCTATGCTTGTTGCTATTCTACTTGCATTTACTCCGACTGCATTTTCCTATATTTTCAGGCAGCAACAAGTCACTTCTGCAGGCAGACAGAGCCCAGATATGAAATCTTCACAAATGCCATCACAAGTCTCTACTTCTCTCAAGCACTGCAACTGGGACAAACTTAGTGCCTGTCCCAAGGCTATGTCACAAAAGCTGCCCCTTTTAAAATTAATAAAATAGCCTAAGTGAAAGCAAAATTTTCAGACTTGCATTTCACTACTGGCTAACAAATCTAGATCAGTTCAAGTTACTGTTAATAATGAACTCTGAAGATTATGATGTGTGATCTCTGGAATAACCTCCTGGAATTTCTCAAATCACCTCAAGTCATTTCTCAAGTCAGCAGCATTTAAATACTGCTCAGTATTTAAATTTCATTTGCCTGTGTTAGTGATCCATAGAGTTGTCAAAGAAAAGTCAAGTTTCATCACATGTTACTAGAGTACAGTCAGAGCTTTTTATCTTCACAGAAAAAATATCTTTCATGTAAATAAACAGAGCCACTGATAGTTACTGTATCAACAGGGTCCCTCTTGAGAACCATCACTGCACATGATGATACTTCAGGCTTGCCAGGAGGTTTAACAAACATCTACAGATAGCAAAGATCAGTCTCTGGCATGTTGCATAAGTAGGCAAACAGTGTTGTGAAGGCCTGAAAAAAACAGGACATCAATCATAATAGCTATAAAATTACAGCACCAGGGATCTTCAACGTGCAACTAAACAGTTGGGCTTTGGGCTGACTGCCTTCCAAGGAGCTAAAGGAGGTATTCCAAAGGCGCTTGTGATATCAAGATGACTGGCATACCAAATTTATATACTATCAACTGCTGTGTGGTCCTACAACAAGAATTTGTATGCATGTTTAGCACAGATTTAAAATGGTACTTTAATTCTGCACATGACAGGAAAAGTTAAAAAAACCCCAAAAAAACCCCAAAACACCAAAAAAACCCCAACAACAACAACAAAAAGGTAACAGTAGGCAGAGAATGCATGAGCTATCCTGTATAAGAAACTGGTTAAACCTGTAAGAGTTGAAGACTATATTTTGGTTTTCAGCCACTAAGCAGCTGTAGTGTTCCCAGTGCTACGTAATTAACAGCACACACTGTAAGCCTATGACTTTATCACACTGGAATAAATACCAGTGGATATTTGACCTGGAATAGCAGCCTGGATCAAAAAATCAATGTCAAGACAAGTAACAATAAGTCTGTCCCCAGTCTACCCTTCTTTGCCTTCAAGTCTGATCCCCAGACATAAAAACCCCTCAATCTAAGCAGTTAGTCAGGCAAATCATAAGTTTTAACAAGATAATGTACAAAAATGCTTTGGTATCTAAAATGAAAAAGGGTTTTGATTAATTTTTTTCCACTTTAAAGTTATCAGCAAGAACTAGCATCTTAAGAAAAACAACCAAATAACAAACCAACAAACAAACAAAGCCCAGTTCTGGTTCTTGCATATTTGTAGGAGGTCCCTCCGGTTTCTGTTAAACACCTTTGCCTGGTGCTCTAAAACTTTGTATTCCTGTAATACCGTAATAAACAAACATAATGTAATTATTTTTCAGGCAAACAAAAAAGGATAAAGTTTGAGACATTTTTCTTATTACCAGTAGGTGGTTAATTTTGATTCATTTTCAAAATTAATAGCCTAATTGTTACCTGAAACTTTCCAAGTATAAATCATTAATGAGGGTTTATTAAAAATCTCCTTAGAGAAAGGTAATGCTACAGTTTGGAAAGCCACTCGAATATCTGTTGACACAAAATCCTTTGAAATCCAGCAATAAAACTCACACCTTAAAGCTTATTACAGGAAATGTTTATGCTTGTGTCCTAATAAAGACAGGTTTATGCCCACAAATGTTGTTGGGACAATGACATTTAATGATTTGCAACACATTAATGAAGTTAGTGAGCCACAGGAATCTCTTCAGGGATCACTGACCATTTTTTTCCTTGTACAATGAACTTGACACACTAGGTTACCCCAAAAAAATTAAAACCACACCAATATATTATCTGAAAACAACAGAGACAAATTAGACAAGATTTTCAAAAAATATGGAAACAGCTATAAGGGTTGAGAGTCAGCAAAATGTTCAATGCCTTATACTATAGCCTCTTTACAGTCCAGTCTTGATCCTCAACATCTCACCAAGAGCAAACACACCTTCAGAGAATTTCCAAGATGACTGTATTTTCTTATTACATGTAATATTTGAAAAATGGAACTCAAGGGAAAAAACCAAAACAAACACTGCTTCACTAACTTTGCTGGTCCCACACACTTGTAATGCCTCAAAAATTACTTCCTGTTGTGGAGACGGTCAATTTTGACTTCAAAAGTTCTCCCATTAGCAGAGCTGCCATAATGCAAGCCTCTATTCAGAACTGTGGAGTTTTCCCAGGATAGTTCTGCACATGGAAGACCAGTAACACAACCATGTGGAAGGGTCAGGAACAAGACTTTACCCTTTGGAAAGCAGCAAACTCACACAGCAGCTCTGCTGTCAAGAGATGCTGGGAAAGAGGCAGTTTCACTTCCCAGGGTAAAATAAATCTGCAGCCACCACTGCCACTATGGCAAAGCTTTGAGCTTTAGAGTGGGTGGAAAGGAACTTACCCTGTTACATCTCAGGTTTAATGCAAGTTTTGCATTCAAAAATCAACAGCAGCAGCAGCTTGGAGAGGAAAGAAAGACGGAACACACTAGATAAGGGAATTTCTTTTATCATAATAACTCACACAGCTGGAAGAAAAAGACACCAAATTAAATAACACAGGGAGCTTCCCAGATCCAAAATGGAAAGATTTTCAGCCATATTTGTTCCTGGATGATCGGTATAGCATAGGCACACACATCTCTACATCTGCCCAGATAACTTTAACAAAGGCTTTAAGAGCTTTTTGATGTGAACATCTTTAATCCCTACACAGTGTTAAAAGTATTCAGAACCTGGTGGAGTAAAGAGTTAATCTTTTAACAGTCTATGAGGAGCTTAAAACGTAAGCACCTACACTTTAGAGGAGAGGTAAATTTAAACATGCCAACATAATTTTGCCTGAAGGTTATATTAAGAATAACTGAAAAAATCATATGCCAGTCAGTGGGAAGGTATTTTCTTGTGAAGGCAATCAGTATTCCTTTGAAAAGCAGCTCCAGGTAGAAAAAAAAACTAGAAGGCAACCATCTTGCCAAGAAAAAGAGAGCTCACTTCCTTTTTCAAAGAGCTACCATATAATTGCCACTCAAAAAAGGCCTGAGGAACATGAGTCAATAACACACCCAAGACATATAAGAAAACTCAGCACTAGGTACCATGAAAACACTTGCAAAACTTCAGCTGGTATGATGTCATTCCCAATACACAGGGTTTGGGATAGGCACCCAAACATTCCTAGCATTGTTCTGAGTATGCAGCCAAGAAGCCAATCACCTTTTACAAACTACAACCTGGAATTTATAGATCCTGCCAAGATGCTTCAAAACACCCTCAAAACAAAAGTGTGTTGCATCAGGTTTCATCTACGTGAGAATTTCACTGTTACTTTGCTTGATGTGCATGCCCCTCCATACTTCAGTTTGAAGTATAGAAATCCCTAAAAAAACATGGGGAAAAAAAAAACCAAAACAAGTCCCTAATTTATTTTATATCCCAATTTCACCTAACAACTGAAGCACTGGACTTAAATAAACTGGACACAGGAATGACCATGCAGGGACCACTGCCTTGGCAAAATCCTATTTACACCACCCAGGAAAGGCACCCACTGACCCTGCTTTAAATTCATAATCTGTGATTGAAGTCCTACTATTTTCCTCATTTCATCAGAAAAGCACATGCTGGAAATCTACTCGGACACAAGGGTGCCAAGAGACTGATCCAACACACCTTGCACCATCCCTTGACCTGAAACTGGAAGTACAATCCTGATAACAGCAGGAAAGCGTCAGGGATGAAAAAGCAGGGCAACCCAATCTAGCACCAGCACGCAACTATGCAAAACCAACTCTAAAATTAAACCTCTTCCCAACAAGAACTAATTACCTATAGGCCAGCTGTAGGACACGCCTGCTGATGTTAGGATGAAAACTGTCATTATGCATATTTTGCCTCAAGAGAGTAAGATAAGGCTACTGATTTTATATATATATATATAAAGTATATATACATATATATATATAAATGCAAATCAAGCAACTATCACACCAAAGACCCATGTGCAGCTCCTACCTGCTGCCAGTAGGTTGCTTCACGTGAGTGATGTGTCCAGCAGAAAAGATGAACCCCTCACACAAGAAGCTGAGCAGGGAGCAAGACTCGAGTGCAGCAGCACTCTATAGAGAGCCCCTCTGTCAAGTGTTTACACTTGACTGCATCTGGGCACACTGCCAGCAGAAGTGAGAAATCAATTTATAAAGAAAGCAACGACCTGAGCCAAACACCACATCATCTAATTTGATGTTTTATAACTAAAATTGTTTGTAAAAAAGGATTGCTGTTCAGGAAGGATGAATATTTTCGGGATTAAATAAACTGTCCTGTGCCCAGAACATTTCAACATTTTGTTGCTTTCCACTAGAAAATGGCAACTAGTCAGAAAAGAAGGTTTATATAACTAGTTAGCCCACTTTAATATCTAGTTAAGAAGAAATATATTTTTTTCTGATCACTTAAAACTAATCTGATCTTCCTCCCCCCCAAAGCAACTGCAAAGAAGATTAACTTCTTACTGGCCAAGTTTCACAGTACTCTTAACTGGAACTTTTGTACCTTAAAGTTTTGTAGAAAACAATGTAAAATTAACAAAAAAACAAAAAAAAATAACAAAACCCAAACCAAAACACATATCAAATGCAGTTGCCACCAATTTTTTAAAAGTCCTGGTCATTTCCCTAGGAAATATCTACACCAAAGATACAAAGATCAAGCAAGGCTTTCAAGCAGAAGCTGGTGTCTCTAACAGTAACCCAGCACCTAAGTTAAAAAAAATTTCTCAGAACCTGTCCTTTCAATTAAGTCATGGCAAGCTGGTTTAAGGTAGAGCTACAAGGACAACATGCAATAAAGATACAGAGTTTCTGATCTGATATTTCTAAGCTCAAAATATTTTAAATCACTAAATGCTTTTAAGATTTACTAATTGGGAAAAGCACAGGAAAAGAGGGAGAGGAAGGGACCTGGTATAGGGTACAAAACACATAAGTTTACTTGGATTTTATACTAAGATCAATTGTTAGGCAAGGGGAAGAAACAGAGAAATCGGAAAAGCTGCCAGTGCAAATGAGAACGAGACTGATCTTTCATGAAGTGCTCAAATTACAAGCTCATATAATAAGATCCTGGTATGCTTCCAAGTACAAACAGAGAAAAAAGTTCTTATCAATAACTGTAGATCATGCTGACACTGATACACTGAGTTTGTTCTCAGGGATTTTTAGAAGTACTTTAGATCCCTCTTGGGTTCATTGGGACAAGTCTGATTTTTGGCCTTTTCTCTGCTTCTTTTTTGGGGAAAGAAAAAAAATTACCTTAAATCCATACTAGAATTAACACAATAATTTTACTTGTTTTCCCTATAATTAAGATGCTTTACTTTACAACTGAAAATATTTCTCTTTTTCTTCTTCAAAGCAAAAGTTTATCCTTTCTGCCTGCAGCCCCTTACACACAACTGAAACCACAGCAGCCCCCCAAAGCAACAAGACACACAAGAAGACAAAACGTGACCCAGAACACATCTGTACTTGAAAAAAAAAATCCCAAACCGAAAACACTTCAGAGGATGTGGTAGCTTCATGAGCTGTACAGCTATGAATCAGAATTTATATGGACAGAGTGAGTCCAGCCTTTCATCATGTGGTTTTCTCACCAACAATAAACAGCGCAGAGACCTGCACCAAGAACTTGCACAGGGCTCTTTGGGGACCAGGCTGCTGCTCCCCTGGTTCCTGCAGCAGGAGACAACGGGGAATCGCTGTTCCCGAAGAGTAGGGGGTGTCCTTCTGCTCTGTGTCCTACTGCTCTCAAAGAGACTTCCTACTGGGAAATATTAAGCTTGCAGAAGATTTTGAAACTATTTGACAAGTACAGCTAAAACAGGCAAAAGAAAATGGGGCACTACCTAAAAATAAGAGAGTAAATTCAGGATACACTCAAGCATGTGTGATAAGCCTTTGTTGTACGTTCAGAAACAAAACAAAGATTACAGTCAGCAAGCAGGAACGGGCTAATTGAATTTAACGCTTTAAAGAGACAACAGACAGAGTCTGTAATTTAAGGGCTGACAGTACACTGACTATAATGCTCAGGGGAAAAAAAAAAGGCAAAAAAATCCCAAGAAAATACAGTGAAGCACAGCTCCATACCACAAGCACAACTGAGAACAAGCTAACGTACAA
>VWZN01006594.1:349794-360374 GCA_013396955.1 Regulus satrapa | reverse complement strand
AAAAAAAAAAAAAAAATCTACGAGACGCTTTTCCCCATGCAGCTTATGCAAGGCAAGCAGCATTCCTATTTTCCCGGGTCCCTTCCACACCCTTCTCAGCCTTAACTCAGGGGAACCATCAAGCCCCCTGATCTCAGCAGGAACAACAACAACGACGAGGAGNAGAGGCGGGGGAAGGCGGCCCAGGGAAAAGGCCGGGGGAACGGCGTCAGGCGGCGCCCGAGGGCTCTGCGACCTCGCCCGGGCTGCGGTGTCTCTGCGGCCCTGCGGGGCCTCCGCGGCGAGCACCGGGGGAGGCCCGTGCTGTATTGCACCGTGAAACAGCTTCGTTACGCGTATTGAAATGAAAGTTTCAAATGTAGTGCCGCTGCGGTGAGATCATTGTGCCCGTGATGCGTGTGACAGGAGCTGTCCTGGTCAGGAGGTGTGTTCAGAGCCTAGAATCACAGAATGTGCGGAGTTGGAAGGAATCCATCAGGATTCTCCAGCTGCCTGCCGTGCACGGGGCATCCCCAAGAGTCACATCTGAGAGCATTGTCCAAACGCTTCCACAGCTCTGTCAGGTTTAGGGCTGTGACCACTTCCTTGGAGAGCCTGTTCAGTGCTCAACCACCCCTCTGTTTGAAAAAACCTTTTCCTTGTGTTTAGCCTAAACCTCCCCTGACTCAGCTTCATGCCGTTTGTTCAAGTACTGTCATTGCCTAGAAAGACCTCTAAGGAAAGAGAAGTTAAGTAAAATCTCTTAGTTCGTATAAAAAACATTCCATTAATAGAACTGCCATTGTATCTGAACAATTTATTATCTGTGTACGGACACATACAGACACATCTCATGTGCAGTAGAAAAATGCTGGGTTTTGCATATTTATTAGATAGGAAAATGGATTAATGGAGATGATATCATTTTTCACATGGGAATTAAAAGAATTAGAGGCTTCTAGACCTCAAGAGGTTATCTAATATACTCTCTGCGCTGAGGTGAATTCAAGTATATGTTGATCAGTGTTACTCAAATATTTTCAATTAGTGGACATAAATATGAGAACAGTTGTATATTCAGAAGGCAGGTTTACTTTGGCTAATTGTCTTTCAGGGTACTCTTTAGAAATACTTCACAGAATATAAGGAGGCAGCAGATCACGCTTTGAAAACCACTTCTATCACCTACATGAACTATTTCTCTAATCAAAATTTTAAATCCCCTGTTTGAAGAAAATCTGCAGCATTTGCATGTAGCTTGTACAAATTTTTAACAGCATCTGTGGCTATATACTTGCCCAATAGCCAACCTGATTTTTCTTTTCTGCATTCCTAGTCATACTTCCAGTGGAAACCATGGAATCAGAGAATCGTGGAAAGGCTTGGGTTGACAAGGACCTTAAAAATCATCTAGTTCCAACCCCCCTGCCATGGGCATGGACACCTTCTGCTAGACCGGATGGCTCTGGGCCCCATCCAGTCTGGCCTCAAACACTTCCAGGGATGGGGTATCCACCACTTCTCTGGGCAACCTGTTCCAGTGCGTCACCATCCTCACAGTAAAGAATTTCTACTTAGCATCTAATCTAAACTTTCTCTCTTTTAGTTTGACTCAATTATCTCTTGTCATTGTCACTACATGCTCTTGTAAATAGCTCTCCATCTTTCTTGTAGGCTCCTTTCAGGTACTGGAAGGACACAATTAGGTCACCCCAAAGTCTTCCCTTTCCAGGCTGTAGAATCCCAGTTGTCTCAGCCTTTCCTCATAGGAGAGGTGTTCCATTCCTCTAATAATTCCTAATTCCTTTAAGTCCAGAGGTGGCCTCCTCTGGAGTTGCTCCAGCAGGCTGATATCCTTCCTGTGTTGAGGACCCCAGAGCTGGATGCAGTACTTGAAGGTGAACAGTATTTATGTGCCTCACATATGTTTTAATAAATATTTGTGTAAAAATATATACTTATTCATATAATTGTTTATATGTGAGGATATGTATATCATCCTCTCCCAGACTAGACTTTTTTTTTTTTTTTTTTACTTTTCTTATAGGCTACACTCATAAATGATTTATTCTTCCAGCTTTATTCTGCCTTCTTTGCAGTACGACTTTTGCTTTTATATTAGGATGTAAGGCATCAACACCAACTAGAGTGCAGTAATTATGCCCCATGTTACACATGAGAGGAACATTCATAAATACATCTCAGTAAGAACTTGCTTGTCTCCTTGTGACAGAAATTTCTGCTCAGAACTGATTCTAGCATAATACCATCTAGTTCTCCATTTTTCGCCTATATCTGTAAGTTCTTCACACATATAATATTTTGCTTTAGCCATGCTGATTTCATCTTGCTAACTTTAGCTAAGAAAATGGTTTTGAAATTTGATACTTTCTTCTAGCTCTCACATTGGTGAGAACCAGGTTTTTTAATATATCCATATTCTGATGCATCTTGCAAATCACTAGTGAAAATACTGAATAGAACTGAAATGACAACAGATCCTTATGGGTTCTCATTGCAGCTTCTCTCCAAGTTTGTTTTTTGTAAGTAGCATGACAGTTGCTTGATGCTTTCATAAAAAATTAGGTTTATTTTGCTTTTTGTTTTAATGAAACTGTTATGAGACAGTGTTTAAATGATACTAAACTCAAGATCTATTACTGTTTCTCTTTTTCTACTGAATCAGTGAAACGGATTGTAAAAGAGGGCATTAGAGTAGTGTGAGAGCATCTATTCCTGAAAATCTTACGGTAACTTCTTAATCATGAAATTTATTCTAGATTATTCCTTGATATCAAAATAAATCTGTATTGCTTTAGACCAGCTTTCCTTAGATGGATGCATTTTGTCCTTTTCTCTTTAAACCTATATAGCAATTCAGAGATTGTTTTTGCCATATTATTAAGTAAATTTCTTAAACCCCTATTAACTTGATTACATAAAATTTACATAGATTTTTACTCATTCCTTCTTTAAACTGTAAAGTAAGATAGATTTAACTAAGTATCTGGGCACTTCTAATGTATTTCCAGAACATTTTCTTGTTGCATTTTATACTCTTTTTTTACCCGTCACTCATTTTGTACTGTAGGCTTTGTAATTTTATTCTTTTATTCATATTCTTTTATGTTACCCTTCAGTTATGTCCCCTTATTGTGACTTCTTTCTTCAAATCCTTGAAGAGCTTTTAATGTGGTGTTAACACAGTCTACTTAAGCTTCCTTTCCTTCCCTTTGTTCACATCAAGATAGCTTGCTATTGTATGTTTAATTAAAAATGAGTCTATTGTTCTCCATAGAAAATCTAGGTTAGCTTTAAATGACTGAGCTCAGGCCTAGGCTGTACAGAAAGGAGGTTAATTAACTCATATAGAATGGCATGCTGTTATGATGAGCCTGCTTTTAGTACCTAGACTAGCTTGATTAAAGCTAGCTTAACTATTTCTTCATAACAATGCAATCCATAGTTGGCAGTGCTGACATGCTTTTTCTTCCTATTTTTTCGCAGAGTAGGGAAGTCTATTTTGGTCAAATGTGTCATGATCACTTTCATTCAGTTTACTTTCTGCCTTTAAAATCAAAGTGAACTCCTTTCTACTTGTCATGCAGTTCCATTTGGCAGCGCCTCTTGTAATTTCCTCTGTACTGTGAAGCAAAAGTTAATCTCTAAAATAGAAGAACTTGATGGACATTTTGTGTCCTGGCATATTGTTCTTGAAACTGGTATCCAAGGGATTGAAATCCATTGTTATCTCATGGGCAAGCTTCTTGAATACCTTCATTAGTTGCTCAGAATACATCAGAAAAACTACCAGCTTCCTCCTTTTGAATACAGCTGTAGTCTATTATAAAAAATAGACCTGAATCATAACGTAATTTTGCTTCCTGCTTTTAATTTTCACCAGGAACAGTATCTTTTGTCTCTTCCTGAATTCAGTACACATTGAATCTTCATCCTCTGATTTACCATGCCCATTTTCCCTAGCATTCTTATATACAGCTATCACTCATCATATGCTAGCATATCTCTGGGGTGACAATAAACCTGTATTGTTTCCATAGGCTCATTAGATCCCTGGCATTTGACTTCAAATATTCCAAGTTGGTTTTAATATTTTTATTTCATTTCTTGTTTCTGGCAGATATTCCCTGTGGTATTTAACCACTAAAGCTTTTTCCTTCAGCTATCTAAAAAGCTTCATTAAATACAATGCTCAAGTGTTTCTTGTCAATCCATTCTATTCTATCGGGCATTTTTAAATGTGTTCAGAGTAGGCTTAACCTCAACTGTGGAAATCAGTGGTGAAGTTCCTGTTGGGAGCAGAAAAGACTCCCGCGTGTAGTTCAAGGATTCCTCCAGTAATATATTTATTCTGAAAAATGTGTCAATAGCCAACCTATGACTCATTAACTAAAGGAACACCGATAAAGAGTTCTTTAGCTTATTGTTAGTAGAACTAGTCAGAAAACAGAGACATATTTTTTAATGGGGAAAAAAACATCATTGTTACTTCTCATTACAGTGACATTTAAGCTTTTTAAAATAAGTTTGCATTTTTGCAAATAATGCACTTTTTGAAAGACATGAGTGAACAGTTTTGCTTTCAGGAGAAGTTTAGGACGGACTATCTTCTTCAAGGGAAACACTGACCCAAGTTTTCTGTGACACACACTGTCTTTTCACTGTGTTTGTACTCAGAGCCTAGAGTAATAAATAAATAAATCCTTAACTAGTACATCTTGCTTCTATCACAGTCACAATAACAAAACCAGCAACAATTAGATGTGTCATGGCTTACTTGGTGCCCTGATCTTGGTGACAACCTGGAGGTACATGCAGAAACTCCACTAGATTAAATACAATCATGTAACGTTTACCCTTATGATAGAATTGCCAGCTCCATTCTGAACATATTAAAACTAGCTTTTAATCATCTTTCTTGTACTAAAGTCTTCTAAGATTTTTTTTTTTGAGCTAGTTGTAAGCCAATTTGTGTGCATACACAGTGTCTGTTTGATTTAAAATCTATTTTAATTAAACATTTTTATCAATAAACAACTCACCATTTTACATGGAGAAAAAGATTATTTGAGAAACAGTGTCAACATTTAAAGATGTTCTATAAGTCCAGTTGTAAAGGCAAGGATGAGAGAAACTGACAGTACAATTATTTTACAAGTCAATTTATATTGAAGATTTTATATAAAATTAATGTTTCCAGTGAAATCCCTTTGAACCACACCCATTATGAAATATAGTACTTGATAATAAATTGGTTTGGTTTTAGTATTCCTTGAAGGATTACATTTCCTTTAGGTCTCTGTACTCCTTTGTTAACATTACTAAGCTCATTTTCATAGGTTAATCTCTTTAGAATTTGAGGGCTGGATTTTCAGCCACTGGTTTGGTACACACTGCACATACAGATCCCTGCACTTCATTTCGGAAGTCTCCTGAAGAAGACTCATAAAATACAGCAGAGTGCATGGTAATCCAGAAATAATCTGGTACACTTTTATATATCTGCACTGCTGGGAAATAAAAATAATACTAATTTTGTCTCTTTAAAGGCATGAAAATTTTAAAGATCAGAGACAAATTTGTAACAGAAAAGGATATATTTACTCTATTAAAACAGATTTGGAGCAACTATATGGAAAAAACAGCCAAATGTGTTCATCATCTAAGATACTCCCACACCCCTTCAGTGTGTTCCAGCTACGTTATGGAGCTGATGACTTGGCTCCCCTCCAACACCCATACATACTTCATGTCATTAGATGCATGAGTCACTCTGCACTGCTGTAGAGCTGCTAAATATGGTGCCACAAATGTTCATTTGAAAAATGGATGAGCTCTTGAGTAATTTTTCAGTATAGCTGGTGTTTTAAGGAAAGGCCTTTCAGTAAGCTTATCACATATAGTCCACAGGACAATGGAGCTGTAATTTATATCATAGTAATGAAAATAAACGTGGATAGTGGTGGTGAGAGAAAACCTGAAAAATCTCAGGGAAGGAGGGAATATCTATTAAGGATAGATATTCTATGCACAAGCAGTATATAATGAACTGTACAGACTAAATGCCAGTTTCCATTTTATCTACCACCTAACATATCACTTAAATGCAAATTTCAAAAGTAACTTTTAATGTCATTGGGTTTTCCCTCTTTTTGAATCGGCTCAGTTAGGTTGTTGGCAGAACATTAGTTAGCTGATGAATACATTGTTTTATTTCTTTATTTATGAGCAAGTGCATGTGACTAGATCTCTAAGAGTATATGTGCATGAAACTCAAAGGGATGTTTAAATTTCATTCTGTAAATGGTAAAATCACAAGTCTCCCTTTTTTGGTCTATGGGTTCAGTACTTCGGCAGAGGGTGCTTTTCTTGGATGTAGGGGAGGGGAAATAAAGCAGAAGAACTGAGATGCAGAAACTGAACTGTTTGATTTGCTTAGGTAGTTGGCCTTTAAAACTCTTAAAATACTTCAGTGAAGAATATTTTAAATGCCTATACTTTTTGCATAGGTAATAGTCCCAGATATGTTAGGCCATTTATCCAGTAGCTACTTCAGCTTTGTGTCCAACTGCATTCTTGCTGCAAAGAAGAGCTGTGACAGAATAATATACATTCTTCCATTTTAAATCAGTAAAATAAATGCATAATTTAGATTAACTTTCAGACACACATGCAAATTTATTATTTCTTTGACATATATTCTTGTGTATTATTTTATCCTATCTTCCCTAAACCAGAAAAGATAAAGATCAAACCTATGTAATCATAAATCCTATCTAATAGTTAAGACTTGTGATCCACAAGATCAACATAGCTAAGGCCTGCATAAACAAATTAGACTGTTTTTCTTATATTGAAGAACATACAAAAAATATATAATTGCCTTTCCTTCTTCTTTCCCATCTAGAAAACTTGGCATGCTTTGTATGATGTATAATAGTCCTATGACTGTATTTTTGAATGTAAGACTAGATTTTTCCTAAAGTGGAAAATCCTTTCTCCTCTGTCACTAGTCAATAGAGTTTTATATATATATCAGCTGGAGAAGTGACAAATGAATACAAATAGCACTTCTATTCAGAGCAGTTGTTTAAAACAGATTTTTTTTCAGGAAATAATTGCACTTGAAGTGCTAAGGATGGATTCTTCTCACCTAAATATAGCCAAATATGCAAGTTAAGCCTTTAGTCTAAGGTAGTCTTCCATGCTTCTACTGTGTGTCATGGAGAGAGATGGGTGATTCACTCTTCTTGCTTTGGACATCACACCTACGGGGGATGGATTACTTCATACAGCATCTCTGCTCACACTGGGGAGAGTTCAGATGTCTGTCTTAAAATTAAATGTTTGATTTTAAGGTGCAGCTACTACAGCTGAGTAAAATGAGCCATGTCTGCATTATTTGTTAACAACAACACCAAATATGCCCTAAAGATTAAACGTACCCATTGCCATATTCACACACGCATGCAGGAGTAACTTTAGCACATTTTCAGCATTTCAAAATCTGTTACCGTGTTGATCTCATAATAAAAAGACATGCATGGACACCAGGCAACACTGTGGAGGGAAAGTTTCCTGGACATGAAGCACACTGCTCATATAGCTGGTTTGTAAGTTGTGCTTTTAATAGTGGTGAAACATATCTGCTATCAGCTGACTGGTTAGAAGAGGAGAGAGGAAAATCAGTCTTTTGCATTTTAAGAGGAGCAGAGGTGAAATTCTGGGGTTTTGTGTGTTCTGAAAAATTTCCAAAACCAAGCTAGAACTTCTGCTCAGTACTCATAGGCATATGGTAATTTTTACAGGATCACATTTAGAATTCCCACTTGGTATGATATGAAAGAGAAAAATTCAGTATTTGATATTGCTGCCTCATTATAATAGCTTGACTTCAATAGCCTTCTGTTCAAAGAATTGGAACAGAACAGGGTGTGAGAAACTACTTAGGACTACATCACTCAGCAATATGCAGAAAATAAATTGAACAGCTCCTCATGCTATATGTCTTCTGATGCTTATATATTTTTGAAATTCCTAAAGCTAAAGACCACTAATGGAAGAAGTTTAAGTCACCTGATTGCTTCTTTTAAAAGGTTATTGGAAAGATGGTTTAGACAATGAAGGAGTATTTGGCTTGTCGCTCTTGAATGGTAAAGATTAAAGACTTCACATGCTGCAAAGACATACTTCAAGTACCCAGTAATTTTTAGAAGTCTAAAGTAAAAGGCACCCACCCTTCTCTCTGAAACCTCTCTGAGATTTTGAACCTGAAATCCATGCTTCAAAGGAAGCATGTATGCTCAGCATCTATAATGGTCAGGCATTAAAGGATACAGCACTCTGGTTGACATCTTAGGCAGTGAGCTGTGGTGATTTGGGAAGATGGGAACAGATGAAAAAAAGACGGTAAGGTTTTTCATCACTATGTGGATCACCATATTTATGTCCTACACGTTGCTGCATTCTTTTTGCCAGTTGTACCTGTGTGTTGGATGTTTTGACTTTGGTTATTTTCATTCATCTGACTGTTAGGATTTGTTGCCTCTNTCTTGGTTGCATTTGTATAATATGTGACAGGATATTGTGATAATATGTGACAGGGTATTGTGGCCCACGACATTAAATCAATTACAGTAGTAGAGCTACATTAGTCACTGATGATGGCACCTGGGTGATAAGAAAGCCAAGGAAACCAGCAAGACTCCAGAAGTCTAAATTAAGTGATGACAGCATAAGCAAATGGCATTACTAAAGGGAAACGTGATGGATAGGGTAAGATTCTACTACTCAATTACTGACAGAATTTGATTGACGTTCAAGTTTTCCTCTACTCTGACCAGTCCTTCTCAATCAATCACAGCCCCAAAACCTCTCCACAATTTGAAAGCTTATAATTTAGGAATGGTGTTTAAGGGAATTTTTCTTTTAAAAAATGTTTTTCAATTTTTGCCAGAAAATGCGTATATCTTTGCAACAGGTGTTTCTGTGGTCTGTGCTGTTCTCTGTGGTCTTGTCACTGTCATGTGTCTCCAGATATTGAACAACTGTTTTCTCCCTCACCTTTTTCTAGAGGTTTTTAGATAGTGTATTAAAAAGGAAACAGTTTTTAACTTATAAATGTTTATAATTTCATAGGAAAGTCAGAAACAAACCATGAGGAAGTACAATGAATAGACAGGAAGTTATTTCACATTTAAATATGCTCTAGTGTCTAAATATATGAATACTGATTAAACAGCTCTCCTGCACTTAAGACACTGCCCCAAATAAAGGAAAGCACTTTAAAAACTAGAGGATATGTGCAGAGTTTTAAAATCTTGCATGGTTTTTCTAACTGTAAAACACAGGCTCTTGTGAAGTAACAACACCACAAAGGTTTGTTCTTCTTTATATTTCACCAGAAGCTGTAACCACAAGTGCCAACTGTCTACAGATGATACAGGAATTAATTTGTAAAGAAGATGCAACAAACTATCAAGAAAATACCTTTAAAAATTCACTTGTGGTTTTATTTCTGCTTTTGGTATAACCAGGTTAAAAAAAAAAAAAAAAAATTGTAGTAATATTTTGCTCTGCTCTCAACCAATAGCAAGGCCTGACAGACCAGTAACCTTGAAGCTTATTTATTGCCCACCATGGAACTTTTTATTTACTGTCCTGTCTGTGGAAGCTCTGCCAACTCCTCCCTTCACTCTCCAGTGTGTTTATTAGAGCATTTCCATTGCTTTTCTGCCAGCTCTAGACCTTAAGTTTACCTGGTGGCTGATACACATCTGTGTCTTCTGGTGGGAAATCAGTGTGATACAGACAGGAGAAAACTCACTCGCTCCACCTCAGACTGATGCTTCGAAGATTGTTGCCATCCTAATAAATCAGAAACTTAATATGTATTAATCTCCTACATTAATGAGGGTTTGAAATTTATTTACATTGCTTTTAGGCAAATAAAATCTGTAAAAATAATTTCCAGAAATATTTTTCTTAGAAGTTTATCTTACCTGTGCTTGTTTATGCAAAGTTTGATCATACTATAAGTATGCATATTAAAACCTACGCATTTTTCTTGGTGCATCCATTTCCGTCCATTTAAGATTCTTGTTTCTGACAGAGATAGCTACTGCATTTCAGAACACAAAATAAAGATTGATATGCACAGTTTATATCATCCTTCATTTAAAAACCCTCTCTCCAAGCCTTTGGATACCACCACACAATAAAAACTATTATGAGTTTTCACCTTGGAGAGATCTCCTATTGAGTTGTACACAGCAAAGATTTCAGCCAGAGGTGACTGAAGTGCATCAAATCTCATAAACTGTGGAAACAGAGGTATCAAAGGGATACTTGATACTTGATGTATCAAAGTGTGGAGGAAATTTTGAAACTAACTTTGGAATTCTTAATTGAAAATTTCATTCTTGAATTGCCTTACATGTAGATAATAAACTGCTTGTGAGGCTATTTACCAGTGCTTATATCAAAAGGACAACATATCAGCTTTTTTTTAGATTAAAACCAGAATAAAACCAAAAAAAAAAAAAAAAAAAGGAAAAAAAAAAAAAAGGCTCTTTTCATTT
>VWZN01006594.1:233797-349749 GCA_013396955.1 Regulus satrapa | reverse complement strand
AGTGCTCTTTCATATTTTTGGTCACTTGATGGCACTAAACTAACACTGTATACATATTAATCACCAATAACATAAGAATATTTCTGTGCCAGTGTGGTTTTTGGGGGGTTTTTGGGTTTTTTCTGGGGATTTTTTTCAAGGCTTGGACTGATCAAATGCTTTATTTTGTTGAGGGCAGATTTCAGACACAATGGAGATTAAAATAAACAAACATAAGCCCAAGAAGCAGTAGTGAAATCTGGCTGACTCTGTTCCGTCTGTCTTGTTAAAGTTCATGACATACTACAAATACCACGATGGAATGGAATATGTAGCATTTCTGAGAGGGAAAAAAAAAAAAAAAAAGAAAAAAATGTCTGTTTTTCAAGGTAATACACCAAAGACCAAACCAAGCCTTCCACTGTAAAATCTGAGAGAAGTATCTGCAAACTTTGGACAGTGGCATTTACACCGTCTGTGGCCATCGGGTGGCCATTCACATGAGGCAGAACATATGGATATCCTGGACTTTTCCATATTTCAGTGTCTTTGGGGAAATTGCCAATATTTCAAGGCTAAATGTTTGGTTTATTTTGTGAATTGGAAGTGGAGCAGGGAGAGCTCTGCTTGGATGGTCTCAGTCATGTAATAGGAAGCCTCTCCTGTGATACATGTGTGAAGAAGGGATAGCAGGACCACTTTGTCTCCTAATAAAGGCATCTCACAGACTGTCCAGCAAAATGTCTGTATTGCATTTATTTGTTCTGAAATCTGAGAAATCCTCAGTTCGATGGATCTTTTGGGAGGACTTCTCAGTATCTAATAGATCAAGGAGCATTTTTTCTAATAGATCAGGGAGCAAGGGAACATTTTTATTTAATTGTCAGAAGTTTTGATCTTTCAATGTTTTCCTTTTCTACAAAAGAAACAAACCCACATTTTTTAACAATCTTCACAGATCAGCAACCAGAAAAGTTTTGTTGGAGCAAGGAACATATTTTCTCCTGATAATGCTATTTCTCTGGATGTTTTTAACTTCTCTTTCAACACAAAGTTACTTGCATTTCAAAATCACCAACTTAAGTCCTACCCAGACTTTGGCCCTTCTAATTTTCTCCCTGAAGAACCTCATAACATCTTTGTAGTCCTCCTGAGTTGCAAACCCCTTCTTCCAAAGTTCATAAAGTCTAATTTTTTTCCTCACTTCCAGTCAAAGCCCTCTGTCCAGTCAGGCTGATCTTCTTCCCCACCATCTTGTCTTTTGGCCCATGGGGACAGCCTGCTCCTGAGCCTTTAAGATTTCCTTCTTGAAAAAATGTTTCCAGAGAGTGCGTTCCCTAGTCGGCTCCCTCACCAGCTCTGTCAGCAGCTTTTCTTCCCCACAGTCCAGGACATTCTGGACTGTTTTATCTCTGCTGTGTTGTATTTCCACAGACATCTGGTAAGTTGAATTTCCCCATGAGAACAAGGCCTAGTGATTGTGAGACTTCTCCCAGCTGCTTATGGAATATTTCTCCTGCCTCTTCATCCTGACTAGCTTGTTTGTAACGGAGTATCATGAGGATATTTGCTCTGTTGCTCTTCACTCTGATTCTTATCCAGAAACACTCAACCCTATCAGCACCATAATTAAGGTCTAGACTATCAAAACCTGTGCTATGTGTTTTCATTCTTGCTACCTGTTACATTTTCATCTATGTGCAATATGGTAAACTTGGGTGGTACTCATCCTGAAGGGTAAAATATCCATGATTTCACCACTTTTGGAACACTGAAGCATTTATCTGCAGTTTTGTTTTGTTTTGGTTTTTTGTTTGTTTTTTTTGTTTTGTTTTGTTTTGTTTTTTAGGGTTTTTTTGTTTGTTTGTTTTTTGTTTTTTGGTTTCTTTTTTCATTGTGTTCTGATTTAACTGCTGCAGAGATAAGGCCATGATAGATTTAATTTTCTCATGTACTCATAAGCTCCTATCTTCAATGATTCTGCAACTACTGAGGAATAGATCACAAATCAGAGAATATTCTGTGTTGAAAGGGGACCGCAGGGGTCCGCTCTGAAGGGGCTAAGCCAACAACCTTTGTGTTATTAGCACCATGCTCTAACCAACTGAGTTAAATAAATACGGTGTTTTCTGGAGGTTTTTTGACTTTACAAGGTGTGTAATTAAATGGAAGATTTTCAACTTTCTGGCCAATGAATCCATGGTCAAAATTGTGGTTGCATTTGTCATTTCATATGCTCTTAACCATGATAAGCTTAAGGAAAGGAGTTGCAAAGCATTGAAGCGATTTCCACAGTATGCAAAACCAATTTCAGCTCTCTTTTCTACTCATGAAAGTTAATGGCTTTCCACAGGAGGTAAATGAGGACAAATTTGGCTATCGTGACTTTAAAAATACCTTGTTTTCATGGCTATCTGCGCTAAATTTAATCCAACTACAACAAATTAATCTATTCACAAAGTTGGATAAATGTGAGCTAAGCTAATATAAACCATGTGAAAAGTCACCCTGTTCTATGCAGCACCAGTCAAATAGTATTTGAACTTTATATGAAAGTACATAAATAAATATTAAAGTATTCTCAGAAATAGTAGATGAAAGTGTAGTTTTTAGATGTATGTCTATTTTTACATGATAAATAAAATCATAGAATCTAAATTTGAATTTGCAAACTTGCTGCCAGAGAAGTGAAGCAGTGAAATGAGGAAAAGCTCAAGAAACTGTACTTTCAATATTACACACTGCCATATAAGTTTTTCACTATTGCATTTCTTATAATTGCATTTCTTATAATTGCATTTCTTAGTCTCTTATGCTTCCTATACATGTGCTGGAATCACATAGCACAAATCCTAATTTATTATAGGCCTGGTAAAAAATAATCATAATTTTTATTGCATGTGAAGGTTTGATTATGGTTATAAGTATGTAGCTCAGAAACTGCCCTCTCCTTATGTTGCTGTTTTTCAAATCATCTTTTGTTCATGCAGCATAGAGTTGGTTTTACTTCTATAAATTTCTAAAGGTTTTTTAAAGCAAAATTAATCAGTCTATAAAAATTTTAATCAAAGGTCTAGCCACTCTAGTCATTCAATGAAGGAGATACTAGAGGGACTTTCAGGAGGACAGACATGGAAACTCAGTAGGTCTGCCTGGTGGAGGGGTGAGTGCACTGCCTGAATGGCATGGGCACTGCTGCCTCGCCTCTCTGTCTTCATGGAACCTCATGATCTCTATTCAAACAATTTGGATACCATTTCTACCGAATAAAAAGAGGTAAAATGCAGAAATGACAGTGATACAACCGGAAACATTCCTGGAAGCTCCTAGGAAGGCTTCCCATGTCCACTCACTTCACTGCTTATTCTTTTTAGTACTGATCAGCCATTAGCTACCTAACAGGGCAGACCCATAGCTCTGCTGCAGTTCTGTCTTCTTATAATTATGTACATACAGATAGGCAAAGATCTATGCATTTGACAGATCTATAGCCTAAGTAATTGGATATAACTCATTAGAAAAAGGTTTTTGGTATAGGCCATCCTCTTTTGGACAATGGGCAAATGAAAAGATGAACCTTCCCTTCAGAGAGCCTACTAATTTTCAAAAATTAACAAGCTATATTTTTGATAATAATAGTTGTTAAAAAATCATCAAGTTACAGACTACAGACAAATTATTAGTACATGAGTACTGAAGGCTGAGTTGAATACAAAGAGGAAAAATTTTGTGAAGCCAGATATTAAGATAATGCAACCTGACATAGTTCCCTTAACATTAGTGGAGTTCTTTCGATTTACATGAACTGAGAATCTGGCCCATTAAAAATTTTTTAAAAAATCTACAAGTACCTACTAAATTTGACTTTTGTACTTTGAAATATAAAGCAGACTTACACACAGGTCTGTGCAGTCCTTGGTTAAAATCCACTGGAATGAAGACATATTATTTTTGGCCACTGGAATGTGCTAATATTGTTCACTGAGAGCAAGAGAAATATGTTGTTAATTCAAAAGAAAAATTAATAGAATTAAAAAAAAAAATTAAAATAAAGAAGCCTGTAGAGCTCAAGTGAATTACATTCCTTCACCCCAAATTAACAGCTGTGTGCTTGAAGATCTGCTCAAGATATCAGACTTAATTAGCTGGCTTCCCTTAGCACTTAAGTATGATAAAAGGAGCAAAGACTTTCTTTCACCTAGTAGGTAACTGCTCATGCTCCTCTTAATCTCTCAATTCCAGTCCTGAATAGTGTGTGAAATTTTGGAAAGACTTAATCCTTAACAAAGAACTGCAATTATAGTTGTGTGCATTCTTGGTGATCATCATCCTCTCTCCAATGAAAGCCTTTGCAGCTTCTGTGCCTGGGGAGAACCCCTGTGTCCTGCAGCCCCTCCTACAAGCTGCCTGAGGGGAGGCTGTGGGGTCCCAGAGGAGACCCTGGTGAAGGGCAGACAGGCACAAAGCCTCTCTAAAGATTATGGAATCATAGAATCATTTAGGCTGGAACAGACTCTTCAGATTTTTGAGATGCAACCATGTAACCTACTACTGCCAGACCCACCACCACTAAACCATGTCCTTGAGTTTCCTACCTTGAGGGTCCGACCTACCTACAAGTTTTTAAAATAATTCCAGGGATGGAAACTCAAGTATATCCTAGGAAATGTTATACAGACAAAAAGAAGTGACTTCGCAGACCATTAACAACAGATTGGGCATGTCTATGAGACCAAGTAGAGCCCCAGAATTCAGAGCTGAAAATAGGTGTGGCTTTCCAATTATCATTAATTTAACAGAATGGAAGGTTTTGACTTTCAGTCACCAGTGGAAATCAGGAATAATTTGATCAAAATTAATGGCCTCATTTGAAAAACTGACCCAAGGATGTTCTCACCGGAATAAATGCACACACCCAAATGCTGCACTCTTGAAGCACTGGAAGCCAGGGAAGTGTGTAACACACACCTACCCAGCTACGTAGCAGGAGTCATGGAGAAACTTACACTTGCTCAGGTGTAATCTGCGTTATTTCTCAGTAGCCTGCTGGTATGATTTTGTCCTGTGCCACCTGGCATGTTCTGCCATAAAATCAGAGTCAGATTTGGGGTTTGAACTAATTTAAGACCATTACTAAAAGGGCTGTGTCAACAAGAGTGACATAACTTGGCTCCCTCCACCCTCACCCTCCTCCCTCCACAGTTCTACCAAGCTATGAAAGCAGCCTTTTAACCTCAAACATATCAGTATATCAAACAGAAATTGTGTAACCCTATTTTAATTTTATTTTCACACAGCAAAAGCACTGTTTTGGTAAACTGCAGTGCTCTCTGTATTACACTGAACACTGTGAGCACACATGAATAAGATGATAATCATATGTTAGAGCCTCAGAGGTATCACACTGGCCTGAAGGAGACCTGAAGGATAGGAGATACCTGGTGTAGACAGACTCAGGCCAGGACACCTCACTTCAGAGCTATAGAATGGTCCCTGAACAGGTGTTATTTGGCAGTTCAGCCACAGTCACAACCACTGCAGTATCAGGGACAAATAATGAATGTTGCCAAGTAACATTTCTGTGAACTGAAATGCCACCTGACAAAACACAGAAGGTAGAAACTTAGGAAAGACCTTTACCCTGCACATGGTTTAGGTGACCATATTAATGTAAAGACATAAAAATAAGCCATGATATCAAAGTATAAATCGGGCATGCTTATCATTATGGTAATTCTTAAAAAAAAAAATCCTTTTTAAACAAAGTCTTAAATATTTAACAAGCACATCTCATTGATATGCTGTATTGTGTCTACAAACCAGAACCCAACAATAATAAAACCCCCTGTTTTATGGAATAGAATGCATAATGCAAACTTTTCCATCTAGAGAGGTCCTTTTTTTCTCACTGGGATGAAGTAAGAATATGAATAATAAACCAGGTGGTATCTCTAAGAGACCAGTGTTCCTTCTTTCTTGTGTAAGTTAGAAAGGAAAAAAAAAACCAAACAAACCCTCAAACCAACCAACCAAACAAAGACAAAGAAAACAAAACAAAACAACAACAAGGAAAAGCATCTTCTAACTGAGAGACGGCTATTTTTAAACCATTAAGTAGGAGCCCATTCAAGTCCAGGTAGTCATTACTCAGCTATGCTCACACAATTCTTATTGCCTTAAATGTGTATTTAGTGCTGATCTGTGCACTACAACTTCTAAATATTCATGTTCAGTTATTGAGAGCAAATATTCTTGAGACAGAAAACTCAAGGCCCACTATAGAAAATCCACTTCAAGTATAGCTGGAAAACCATTACAAATCCTGGGCCTGGAAAGACACAAAACATCCCAACAATGAGAAATTTATATTAACAATGGTCTTTAAGTTAGTTCCCATTGTGATGGACATTCTAGTCTAAAAGGGTCAGCTTTTCTTAGGAATTTGGAATCAATCTGACTATGGGCCTGATCCTCATGGTACAATTTAGATGAAATGGTGTTGACATCAATACAGAGTGAAAGTCACATTTTGTCAGTATAAGGACCAGAGCAAAGGCTCACTACATCTGTTTGGCAACTGGTTTGGGCAATGATTTGACTATTTACTATGTGTGTATATGTAAATGTGCTTAGAAAATGACAAAATTCTGTTTGACATTTTATTTGAGATCTTCTGCCACATTGCACAAAAACTTTCCTAGGACTGCTGTCTGCTCTCTCCATCTGCAACCTGCAAACAGCAAGGAATGTACACAGAAAAGTGCATTGGGAAATTAAACTTTCTAATATACTTTCCCCTCTCAGGGGTAGATGAATAGGTCAATTAAAAAAAAAATTATCTCCTAAAGATAGGCACCTGAGTTGCCTAATTTTAAGATTCTTAGTTCTTGTTTCCCCAGTGAATTTGAGAAGAATCAGTGATACTGTCTAAGGATTAGGTGACTGGTCCTTTATTGCCTGGATTTTTAAAAATGCAGACATGCTTCTCCACTGCAAGATGGCTCACTGTTTCGCAGATTAAGCATTCCTAGCAGATTGTGCATTCCTAGCAGATTGCATTTGGCCTTCAGTTATTGATTACAAAAACTTGAAAGCAAGTGAGTTTACATATATAGGTTTAGCTAAAATCTTTCTTAATCTTGTATAAGGCAGTAAACGTTAACTTAAAAAATTTCCATTTGCCATATGGTCTTCAGGTGATTTGATGTAATTCAAAACAGGCATTCAGTAGCCTAATGGTTTTACTGTACCACAGATGTGTCATTCCCTTGAAATATATTTTTAGTTTGCTTCTCAGGCCTTGATTCTGCTGGCATTAGAAGCCCAATTGCATAAGCAAAGCAAATTCCAAATTCAGTCCACAAGGCTACATTATCAAAACCCTCTCCACTGGAAAAATATTCATGTCAGGCTTGAAATGCCTAAATCATATTTCTCTTCATTACCCAACACACTATATGAGGATATAATGTAGAAGAGCTAGAAGCTACTCAGGAAAAGCTCTTCCCCTGTTTTGTCCAAGTCATTTCAGAGAAGTGTGATTTGAGCCTGAGCTTAGGCTCATGGGGTCGCAATTTTAACATGATTATGCACATGCATGACTAGCACCCATACTCGAGTGCACATACTGCAGATTTTAAGTCAGTGGTTCCAAAACATTTTAGTTTGTTTTGTTGCTGTGCCTAAAGCAGTAACGAGAGCTCTGTGAGAAGCTTTAGGGAAGATGGATTTTTTCCTTCACTGCTTTCATTTCTTATAACAGAAGAAATTAGAATAACAGAAGTATTAGAAACATTTAAGCTCAGATGGGAAAATTCTTAAACCAGATGACTATGTGTTCATAGACCGATGAAGTTTAGATACCTGTGAAATATGTGCATGAAACTTTGGGTGAACAAGTTCACTTCACTTTGTTCTCATTCAACCATATGGATCAAAGGTTAGTGTAACAGACATTGTAGAGGGCACTCCCCTAAGAAATCTTTTCATTCAGTTGCTTTTCTCAGCATTATATGTATTACATCAGGTGATTTTGTTTTAAATGGCTGGGATTACTTCAAATGACTGGAACAATGGCAGTGTCACTGGTTCTTTAAAGAATTTTCAGATTCCTTCTCAAAAAGCTCCAGAACCACCATTAACAAAGTGGGACTTCACACACGCATCTCACCAGGGGCAGCAGTATATACTAAAGCAACTGCAATGAACTGAACACTGTTTCTAACCTTGTATTAATGAGATCACAGTTGGTAGTTCAAAGCAGGTGAAACAATAAATATGTAGTTTGTACAGAGAGAGTGAAATGGTATACGGAACTACTTATTACATAAAAAGCAAAAAATTGTATCGCAGACGTTGCTTCTTGCCACTCTCTTGTGGGTGTTCCAAGAAAATTAATAACTGACCTACTATAAAATGCTATTATTTTATTACTTTCTTGAAGCTTTCATCAAAAATAGATATCTCTTGTGTGTTGGATATTTCTGGTTCTTTTGAGGATTTGCTGTAATGTTAATCTCCACAGTGTGGTTGTGTTAACACCTTCCTGCTGCTAAACCAAATTTCACCTTCAGACACAGGGGGACTGAATTTTTAGACGGGGATAATCCAGGACTCAGCAGCAGTGGATTTTGGAAAAGTGAGTGAAATATGACCCAAGCTGGGCTGACTCGGTTGGCAGGCTGAAGCTGAGACAGCTTAGCAAAAAATGAGTCTTTAAAGATCCCATGTGTTGATATTTCAGGAGTATGTTACTTTTTCTGAAATTTCCAAGGGGCTTTATGAGGAATAGAAAATGCTATTTCATAGCTGCAGGGCAACAGATTTTTTCCTTAAAAACAAGGATGTACATCTCAATCAATTCTGCCTCATCAACTTCTTTGACAGGAATAATTATTTGAGGTATTAAAATGTCTGCGGATTCTTCTTTCTTCAGGAGTACAGAGAAGTTAGAGTTGAATGTTTGCTTATGTATTACAAGTTACAGACACTACATTGTTTTAGATTGATAGGCAGGCAGATAAACATGTAAGTGTTCTCAAAAGTTGATGCCATCAGTATGTGTATGACATCAATTAGATGTAGGTGAACCTCTCCTCAGGCTGCTGTCAGGATAAGGGATTGCTTGTATGAGACTCAACTATCCGAACTGCAGGTTGTTCACTACATAAGAGCAATTCCTGAAGGACACAAGGGAGGTGAAATCAGAATTCAGGTATTTCTAAACCTATTGCAGATGAGGAGGGATTTTGTCCAGTTACTGGTACCTTAGCTCTAGACACAGTGATAAACTGCTACGGTGGTCCATTGGCATGGAAGTGTAACTTTTCCATTCAGCTCTTAGAACAGTTCGTTATGCTCAGACACAGAATCACAGAATCATAGAATAAGCTGAGTTGAAAGGCACCCACAAGGATCATCAAGTCCAGCTCCAGGCCCTGCACAGAACCATATATATATACACATATATACATATACACAATAGATAGCAATGTGTTCTTTGTTAGCCTCTGCCTGGCAAAAAAGTCTAAGCAGAGACTCCAACTACCAACTTTATTTTGTGTACCTTGTATGTGCAAAAAGTGTTCTTGCATTGATTTAGTTTATGAAATAACAGATTGTCATTTAACTTGAAAAGCTCTTTCCTCTGCATATTTGCCTACCTTAGCAAATATGCAGAGGAGTCCAGGAGTGGCTCTGCAGACATTTTAATTGTATACATTTCAGAAGGTGTTACTTCAAGCTTATTCTATTCTGGTCATATAGGTTGAATGCCAGTCAGTGACTGAAGTGCATTAGGTGTGCTGTGGGAGGGGGTTTGTTTGGTTTTTTGTTTGTTTGTGTGGTTGTTGTTGTTGTTTTTAATAAATTCTAGAAGTATCCGCAGTTCTCAGTGTTTAACCACTATCCTTTGGACATTTGATAGGTGGATCTCAAGGAGCTCTGTAAATCTTTCCAGTTTCAGAGTGGTAGAAATAAGTGTTGTTATTACATTACAGCCAGAGAAAGCAACATACTGAAGTATTGCATAACTTGCCAACAGAGAAAGTAATTGTTTGGACTAGATCTATATGCCATGTCTGTTGACTTCCAGCTAATTTTAAACTTCTCTTCAGTAGTTTAAGTACAGCTTCTTTCAGAGCAACAAGCCACTATAGATTAGTACTTCAGCCTGTGCAAAACAGTACTGCTTATCACCTATTGAACAAAACGGGCAAGAAATACCTAGGCTGTATATCAGATTTGTTCTTTGTGATGATATGATGTGAAAGCAAATGCCAAGCATAGCCAAAATAGAATGGTATTTCAGTCAAACCACATTTATCTTGTGTACTCTGAGTATCTATGCAATGTGTAGGGTTATATAAATCAGGCATGCAACTTAAAAGGAGAGATATTTACCAGCAAAATGTAGCAACTGTCATATTTTAAATGAATGAATAAAAAAGAAGCAGACTGGGCAATAAAATAAGACAGATTTTCAACCTCATAAACAGCAGTGACATACCTCTGATTTGCACTTTTTTATAGAGGATAAAAAAACCCTTTTAAATCTTGTCGATGTTAAAACTATACATGCAGTAACTTTTTGTCTTGTGCCAAAAAGCCTGCCCTCTATTAGATCAATGACATTTCCTTTGAAAAGCATCTGGCTTCTGAGACTACAATGTCCATCAATGAAATTCCTGGTTGTGAAAAAGCAACAAGGAAGTGATATTGCAGATAAGGTTACTGACATATCTCCAAATAGGATTTCCTCTGTGGCAATTCTGAATAGTCAGTTTTGAACATTTATAAAGAATTTTCCAAATAGACAGTGAAACTTTATTGACTTCAACTGGTGAGGAGATAGAGTATTCTAGACTAAAATAGATGGCTACCCCATTCAATCCATCATTCTGCCTACACATGTGTTCATTGTCTGATTGTAAAAAAAATGTCTGCACAACAAAACCAAAATACACCTGGTCAGTTGTGAAATGCTGATTTCCTAAAACATATTCCTTCCTGATTTATATAAGTAATATGTTTATATCAAGAAACATGATGTTTCATTATACTTAATTATCTTAGTATAATTATAAATGCTAATGGTCACATAATTATCTAGATATTTTAAAAATCCAATCACTCAACTCACTATTTCACTCGAAAAGTCTCTTGGGGCAGTAAATCCAATGCTTTGCATGAAATAATATTTCCTAAAACTTGTTCTTCATTTAACTGCCATTAATTACATCATATAATATCTCATATTTTGGAATAGAGAAAGTATGGGTGCTTGTCATAGTTTTATATTAATAACCCTACATTTCTTTGCTTGTTTTATAAGTTAAAACCATATAAGAATACATAAAAACCTAGTGAATAAGATTATTACAATCACAGAAAATAACCAGCTTTATGAGCTCTGTTACAACTACTACCTTAAATCATCATACAAGCATTCCTATTCAAAATATATCAGGTCTGCAATCAGCCCAAAATCAAAGTGAGTAGGTGAATACTGAAGAGATGAGTCCAGAATTTAGGACTGTATGAGAAGCATGTTCTGCAAAAGGCACTCTAGAGAGATCCTGCATAGTCTGAAACTCTCAGGTAGTCCCATAGACCCCAGACCATCATAATAACAATTTGATAGTTAGAACATTTTTACTCACTCCTTCATTTTAGTGTCTCCTTTCTGCATAGTCCTCCTCTTGCACCACTGTAGATAATGGTGTTGCACTTCCTTTCCCCCATGGCTCAATGACACCACTGCTGTCACCACTCAAATCTGGTTCATCCCCACAGGTTATTGAAATAACAACATTTTTTCACTTCAGAAATCTGACCCTTACCATAAAGTCCACTATAGGGTCTCTTTTCTTTAACCAGCAGTACAGAGATCTGCATCACGTAGAGTAGCTAAGTCTCCATGCTGTCCTAAGTTCACCATTTTTCCAGTCTGTGAATGCCATCCCTGTTCTCCTTTCACTCTTAATAACCACCTCACCTCACCTCACCTCCTCTTCCCCGCATTCGTGCATGTCAGCAAGCACACTCCCTGTCACCTCATCCTTCAGCGAGGCAAGGCTCTCAGAAAGCACTTCTGAAAACTGTCTAGGCCAAACCCCTCCATGCTGAAGTAGTGTTGACTAGAACAGGCTGCCTAAGACCATGACCAGATGGGTTTTAAATATTTCTCTCTGCTCTGCTCTCCTATCTTCCAGAAAGAGGGATCTTATTTGTAAGTTAATAGTCTGTGAGGCATCTTGATGCAAAATCTAAACATTAATGCAATGGACAAAATATATTAGCACGGGTTTCACTTATGATAGTTCATTGTTGTTTTTAATATGATAAAATGTTTGTGAATGGTTGTGGATGGAGTCCATGGTGTCAGGTATAGATCTTGAAACTTCTTTTTGAAGAAGAATTTGCTTTTTTTGTTGTTTTTGTTTTCATGTAAAGTTGTAACAGAGGAATAAGGATTATGTATGTGTATATCTGTTTATATATGTATACACATATCCATATCCATTTGCACACATATATATACACACATATATGACTATAAAATAGGTCTTCTTTGTGTACATGAGAAAAGTATTGTCAAAACTAATCTTACCGCTTTTCTCCCTTTCATCAGAAAAAATTTTAAATTGTTCCTCTGTACACAAAAGTACAGTAAAGACCAAAAACATCTCCCCAAGCTGCAAATGTTGAACCAGTTAAACTTGGAAGTAAATTTCGTTGCTGTGCTTTGAATAGCATAAATGAAAAAATTAACTTTTCTTCTCCTGATGTCAAGCAGATTGCAGAAGAGGTATGTAAGCTACAAATGCAGGTTATATGATTAAAATTAGACTAAACGAAATAATGTAGACAGCATGAGAAGAGCTATTAAACATGTCAATACAATGTCATCATTGCCACACTCACAAGTATGTACATTTGCATTTCCATATTCTGTGGGTTGATCTCTACAAATGGTGATAACCTTAATGCCTTCTCTACAGTGAGTAAATCTTTGACACTAATGGTGTGATAATTTATTGACTGCAACCTCTTCCCATGGACAATCTTGGTACTCAGTTGAAAGTTATTTTGAAGAGTTTTACTGAAGATAATTTTTTAGTTCTGAAGAAGAATTCAGCTTTATTCAGAACTTATGTCACTGAAGCTAATTCTGATTAAGAAATATCTAGTCAGAATGCAAAAGCTGCTTTCAGCTATATATTCTTTCAAATATACTCACCTCTCACATAGCTGCACTGGCTCCACTTTTGTTTATTGTGTTGAACATAAGATTCTTCTATTTGTCTTCATGAGTCTCCCCAAATTCTTTTGATTTTTAGGCTATCAATAATAAACTGATACAAATACTTTGCTATATTGCACATTTCCTCTTTATTATATTGCACAACTGTGTAAATGTACAGTTTGAGGAAGCCTGACATACCAAACTAAGTAATTTCCAAAAATTTGTAAAAAAGAGGATAGTAATTGATGTAAATTAACAATTGCAAATTATTATTAATATTGAAACCAATAGAAACCCCCTTTTCCAAATGAAGAAGAAAAGCCTAAATCAGTTAAGCTTACTTAAAGAAAGGATTAAAACTGATCTTCTATATTTTGTGAGACAGGAAGTATTGCTAATAATAAATATTAATCATAAATATTGATTTCTGAATTGATTACAAATTAAAGGCTAACATAATTCCTTCTGAAATGTATTAATGTAAAAATGTCAAATTATGACAGTACTATAGTACTGTAAACAAAGGGAAACATTTCTATTTTTATGTAAGTACCATATATAGTATAGAATGAATCAATGTCAAATATGTACTCTCCAATTTTTATTGAAGAATATGTCCCAGAACAGCTGTGGAAAAATATGGAAGGTGGTTTCAAATCAGCAGTTCGGTCATTCCCTACACATGACGTTAAAAGAGTTGGCAAAGGTAGTCAATGAACATGAATGCTGAAATTTAGTCAGTATTGAAGCACTAAAAAGTTCCATTAGACATTTTTAACGGTGCCCATTGTATTTTAATAGGCAAGAGGTAACAGTCTAGGCAATTATGGACCTCTTAGCCTCTTCCCGGTCAAATAATAAGCAGCTGACACAGAATAAGCAAAGCTGAGTGCTAATACAGTTCTGTGCTATGGTTCCTTTAAAGTGTTAATGTGGTACTAATGACGTTAACATCAATTCACATGCACAGATGGAACCAAGTCCGGTCTGACCAGCCTGATAGGTTTTTTCAGGGAAGCTGGGCAATAAGCATAGTGGTGCTTGACTTTTAGAAATTTTTGAGAGTTCAGAGCAACCTTAGGGGTGAAAACTGGAATGATAGAAAGTAGCATGGCATATATAACTGAATAGAAAATTTCCTACCTAGTCCTCGCAGATGTGAGAAACATGTTGGGCAGAGTTACTTCTTCCCACTGGAATGTTTCCTGTGCCTCTCGTTGCTGATTGGGTTTGCAGAAATCAGGGACCCTGTGGGAAAAGATGAGTGAAGAAGAGAAAGGGGTGATCTGCTCATTGTAAAGAAACTTTATTTTTCAGACAGTCACATATAATGTCTTTCAAGTTAGTCCTCTTTGTGCAAATGAAATCCAAGTGGTGAAGAAATAGGTCAGCTCAATAGAAGTGCTTATTATATGGCAGTGGGCTGAAGTGCTGATGTGATCCTTGGACTGTAAACAGAGTGATCTTAAGAGCTGGAAAAATATATTCCCTCTTCATTTGGCATGAATCTGACTGTTACTGCAATCCTATGTTAATGTTTTCTCTGCAGCCTGAGGAAAATGTTTGCAATTTGGAGAGCATTCAGGGAACAGTCATGACAGATACAGAAGGACAAGTAAACATACCTTAGAGAGGAGGGGGGGGTGCAAGAGCTCTGTTTATCTTAACAAGGAGCAGCTAGGAGAATGCCTTTGGTCACAGTCTACAGCTGACTGCAGAAGGAAAATAGGTTAGAGTAGAGGGTTCTTTGGTTTGGATATACCAAGATGCATGAAAACATCCAGCTTTGAGAAGTTGAGGACACTCACACTCCATGGTAGTTGAAGACTTTAATTGTTTACCAAAATCCATGGTGAAATCATTTGGTCATATCTAAGCTGAGACCACATGCTCTTTAAATTATTTTTTGTTACAGGCAGAAACCAGCTTTGTGAAGCTACAGTGGTCAATATCTGAATGTTGATCTATAAGTCAAACCCTATCCCTCATCCAATCAAGCGTATTTATTTCACTGTTTGGCAGGAGATGAAAACTGGCCATTTCAGTACCTTCTCCTGCACACAGAGAGCCTCTGAGAGCCAGGAGCTGTTACATTTGCTTGGGATAAGCAATTAGTACTGGAGTCATCTCCTGTGCCATCTGCTCATGGCTCTGCACTCAGGACTGTGCCTGCATTGGAGTGTAGATCAAACAGGCTTGTACCACACCAGCAGGAGAGCAGGTTGAGATACCATAGTGGTATCTTCTCCCTGCATAATCTTTCAGTCTAGTTAAATGAGGCTTTGTGACTTTCTTTAGGATAACCCTTTAGCAGGACTGTGGATAGTGGGTATAGGTTCATTCAGTCAGTAGCACCAGAGACAGCTTTATTTGGACAGTCTAACAGCAAAATAACCTTACACACAACAAAGCACTTTATGTTTATCTGAGTGCACCAATGGGTCTTAGGTGCCCTTGCTAGACTTAATGACTGGAAAACATTTTTCCTGATAACTTTTCCCTAGCCTAACCATATCTTGGGAGATGATTTAGAGTCAGTGGAAAAACCATTTCTGGGAAAAAAACCAAACCTCTGCTTTTAAATCTTCTTCACTTTTATCTGTACACTTCCACTGTATTTTTCTTCATTTATGGGTTTCAGAAAGTGTTTTATGAGAGTTTTCCTCTCTCAGTGTCCAGATCTGGTTATCACCACATTTGATCTTTGTACAGTACATGCGAAATAATGTTTTGGGCATTTAGATTAAGAACTTGCTGCTAGTTATCTAGTCCCATCCAATATGCGTTTCAGGGAAACACTTAGTTGTTGGAATAAAAGGACATTTTAAAAAAACCTTCTTTTCTCTGAATATTGAGTTCATAGTATTATAAAAGCCTGCATTCTCCTCAGCTACTTGTCTTTACTGTTGTAAAGTCCAGCTGTTCAAAAGACACTAGACCATAACATAATATTGTTTCTCTAAATCACTCAGATACAGCCACAAAGGATGGCACACACACCTCATTGCTTTAGTAAAGGCTTTAATCTCAGAAGGTTGGAAAGGGATCTCTTGAAAAGTTCGGCTCTTTGGAAAAAACTGTAAAAATTCAGACTGAAAATCAAAAAAGGGAGACTACACTGAATTTTCACATTTGGGAAGGAAGATTAGATGTAGGTAGAAAATGAGGGTAGATTCCCAGTCCAGCCTTATTTCCAGGTTAAATGCAGCTGTCAAATATGGTGATGATACTGTCTAATCCCAAAGGTACCTGCACACTTTTCACTAATATTTCTCAGAGCTTTCCTTCAGGATCATCATCTTCACTGAGGGAAATCTTTCAGTCCTGTGTTTGGGACATTGTGCAACAATGGGTTGATGTTCTCTTTGGAAATAGCAGGAAATTGACTCAGGTTTTCTGCTCTCTGGACAGAAGGTTATTGCTGCTGCTGTCACCTTAGAAGAAGAATTGGTCCCTCCTGAATGCTTTTAGGAAGCTGTTTGGAGAAAACCCAGAGAAGTCAGTGAGTGTCTCCTGGCAGCACAGAACCCCGTGTCGTGGGGCAGGAGATGGAAAGATGTACCTCTATCCTCAGCTTTTCCCAGTAACTACCTGAACTCTCTCAGGTTGCTGACTGCTGTGGAAGCTGTTCTGAGACACAAAGCTTGCCCTGTGATCTCGCTGAGTGCTTACTGCTAACTCCACATGAAGGCTTTCATTTCAGGAGACTAGACACTTAAAAAGTCAGAACCTACTTTGGCAAACTGCTGAGCTTTGTAGTCTCAGTCTTCCTCTACATCTCATTAAAAGCGCTGTAGCAGAAATTGTGCTTGCTTGATATATCAGCCTGTAGTTTTTCTACTGTTCAGGTGAATAAAGTAAAGCCTATAATCTGGACAACATTTATTAATATTCTGCAAGGGAATGACCACAGCACTGAAATCAATGGCCATGACATTTCCTCAAATATATCGAAGTGCATGAAATCCTTAGAGCTCTTGTAGAACACAAATCAACATACCAACTTCACTACATGGAAAAAAATTCAGCCTTCCCTTTTCTCACTGTTTTTCAGCTGGGTAGATTCTTTGCTCAAATTCTGCTTTTTGTTCCAGTAGTTTCCTGAAGCTTCCTAAGTTCCTCAACCTCTATGCTCTCTTCCTTTTTATGATCAAAATGTAGGTGTCTATGTGGCATCTCACCTACTACTTATGTTACTATCAAATTTCCACATCACAGTACAAATAGGTAATGAAATCTGTTTTGTTTCTGGGGTTTTTTTGTTTGTTTGTTTGTTTTTGTTTTTGTTTTTGTTTTTTTCCTACACTATGGGTGGGATACTTAGTGTGAGAAATTTCCATACTGTAACCTTTCAGGAATATATATATGTCCTTCAAGAAAGCCATGGAATAGATAATAAAAGCCATGGAATAAATAATGACCAACTTTGTCAGCCCACACTTTTTAGACTACTGTGTACTTCTTAAGATTAGGTTTTATGTCCTATGATGACTAATGATTCACAAGCACACAATTTTTTACATTAATTCTTTACCCTTGCTGCAGCACCAAACCATGTGCTATGTGACACACCCTTGAGCATAGACATGGTGCAGCACTGTCTCTCAGTAACAAAGCCATTTCTGCATGTGGTGATGTTCCCACTGCACAGCCAGGGAGTTAATTTTTCATTGAAAACTACAAATCTCTTTATTTGGATCAGGCTTGGATTAATTTGTCAAACTAGACTCGCAGGGCTGGCTATTATCCTTTCCAGAGGATGGTGATTAGATCTGTACATAGGTTGGGGGTCTAATCACTGTCTTATACAGTAATAATAAATATTATAACCTTCTTTGCTTTATGTTTTTTCTGGCTGTGCAATCTGTCAACCAGTTTATCTTCTTCACTAATTAGGCTGGGGTCTTTGGGGGAATTATACTGTTACTCCTAAATCTCCTTTCTGATTAGCTCCATGTTTACCTTTATGATTTGATTTGATAGTTCTTACTGTTATTTTAATACAGAGGAATATAATTATCAATATCCTAGGAGAGAGGGCATTGGTACCTTGACTGGATAACAGTGGTGTAAAGAGCTACCCCTCTGCTGGGCTCTCCTAGTGCTGAAAGTGGCTTTGAATGTCAGTAGGAGAATGGTTTCCCTGTGCTTCCAGTGTTTATAGCTGTCAAGGATGGCGACTGCTTTTTCACTGGCATTACATTTTGGAATAGCGTAAAGAAACAGATTTGTGTGGTAGATCTGTAGATTTATCCTCGAAAGTGTTAGCAATGGTAGATCTGTAGATTTATCCTCAAAAGTGTTAGCAATGGGGAGTGAAAGTCTTCTTTACTCTGCCAGGAGACAAGTTTTCAGAGGGAGTGAAGGCACTGCCCACCAGACTGCACAGTCCCTGATATAAATACTGTCCATCATTTAGCTGACCATCAGTTGGTGATAATGGGAATCTGCCCTTTGAAGGGAAGTACAGGAAAAGTTTTCCAAGCATAACTTCTGTCCTCTTTCTTTGGGAACTGAGAACTGTAAGCAAGGGACCATATTAGTCACTGTTCGAGGAAAAGTAGAAGACAGAAAAAACACTATGAAAATTGCATTCTAAGTTTAAATTCTGAGTTTATGACTGAAAATAAAAAATAAACTTGGAAGAAAGTATTTTCTATTTTTCAGGGGCAGTGTTTTGGTGAGGTAAGGAAAGTATGGGTACCATAAAAGTGCCCCATAACTTAGGGGATCATGTCCAAAGAATCAATACTTTTCTCAAATCAAATAACTCTTTTTTTTTTTTTCAAAATTTTAAAAAATCCAACATGAACCGGGAAATAAAATGCAAACCTACAAAATCTGCATAAGAAAAAAAATAAAAACTGGAAATAAGTGAAAATTACATTTTTTAAAGAAGCAATGCCTTGGCTGAAGAAGACATATACAAACTTTTCTCTGTGCTCTTTTTCCAGTAGTATCTTGATATGCTCTTTTTGTGTGGTCAACAGCTACAGGAAACATAGTTCAATTATATTTGAATATGAATTTTAGAAATCCAGCACAATATTACTAAAACTGCTTGGATTTAATAAAGATCTGGAATGACACAGCATCAGATGAATTGTGACAAGGCCCTCTGAGTGGTGCTGATCTAATTTACAGACAAAGGAAATGTAAAGAATTTGGGGAGCACAAGATCTGAAAATCCTAATTTGGGGAACTTTAGATTAATTGTGAGCTCAAAAGTACCACTGGGGTCAGGGGCACCAGTTGAATGAAGGGTTTGCTCTTTCTTAAAGGAGTTCTTTAACTCTGCTAGTTTCCAGGAGCAAGTAATTTTGGTTTGGCAGCAGCAAGGCTGGGGAGGGGGCACAGCTGCAGTCATGGGACTCTGTGGTAGAGCCAGTGTGAGTATATGCAGGATACTTAATGCTGCTTTATTCAAAGGACTGAGAAAAGAGAAAAAGAAAAGTTCTTTAACAACAAGAAAGTGTTGGACACAGTGGATGCTCAGTAGATTTTAGAAAATTTCTTCCTTGGGTTCAAACTCAAAAGGATTTGCAATAATTTCAGTCAAACCAGCTTAAAAAATGAGCAGTAGAGCAAGGCTGGGTGTGGACTGATCCTGGAAAGGAAAGAGGAGAAAAAGTTCCCAAGACCAGCTGGAGTGTACTGTGCCCAGCTCATTGCCTGTGGCAGGAGCTGAAAGGGAGGTGGGAGCCAGAGGCAGTACCCTCCTGCAGGGCAGCCAAAAAAGCACCTCTGGGACCAGACAGGAACAACAGGACTGAGAACAGGAAGGGCACCAGAGGGGGTGCAAGCCAAAAGGAGCTGAATATTCAACGCTCTCTGTTTTACTGCCTTGACCACAGCCAAATCTAGGGGTTTCCATTTGAAACAAAAACCAACCAAAAAACCAAAACAAAATTAAAAACACCTCCCAAAAACAAACAAACAAACAAACAAACAAACAAACAAACAAAAAACCCCAAACCAACCAACTAAACAAACAAACAAATCCAGAGAGATTGAACCATCTACATCTCAGTGTCTGTGATAACAAGGTTTTGGATAAACAAACAGTTTTGGGAACTTAAGCTTCTTAGAGCATTAGGGAGAAGAAATCCTCAGATGTCATCATAATGTGTTTGCTTTTTTTAAAATGTAATATGTCACGTAATTGCAGTGGTTGGCTACTCCTGAGTGTAGTTCAATAGACTGGCATGCTGAGATGGCCATATGTGGGGAAATAAACATCTTGGTAAACTCCTTGGCATGTGACCAGCATTGAGTATAAATCTACAGAACAAGGAAAGGCAGCCCTTTGTGTCACAAGATTATTTTGAACTCAAGCTTTCAAGTAGCTATCAGAGATTACCTCTCATCTTTCACAGCATGAATTTCATGTCCGTATTGTTAGAGAATACAGAACAACATGGAAAGCAAGACAGAAGAAAGGAGGAATTAAAGTGCATAAATCAGTTGAGTCATGGCTGAAATACAAAAAGGATTTCTGAAGGGTTGAGATTGAAAAAAATGAAATGAAAAAAATCCCTCATCTATAGCTATGGGGTTACTTACTACAGTGTTTTTGATGGGCATTATGACTCGATTCCTGGGGACTATCTTGCTTCAATTAATTAAACTCACACTGAGAGGACAATTTCAGCCCTGCAATGATTATTTCTTTTTTTTTCCATGGGAAAGTAGGAAAAGTGATTTGAAAATAATTTGGTGACCCTTTTCTTTTTCATTTTCTGATGTTGGAGGTCTTGAGTGGAAACTAGAACTGGAAGCATGGACCTGAGTCTGGGAACAGAGCATGAAGGGAGAGGTGACAAGCATTGAGGGTCATCACTGCAAGAAAACATGGACAAAATCTCTCTAATAACATCACCCCTCATATTAATTTGTTCCCCTTTCATATTTCTTTTCTGTATTCCTACTGCTTTTTTGCTTCACTCTGAATTCCTTTTTGTTTCTAAGCTCCAAATTGCTATTTCAAAAAAATATGAAAATTGTTTTGGTTCACTTATTTATTTTAAAGTAAGGCAAAAGGGTGAGTCTTCCTCTCTGGGAAAAAAAGGAATCACACTGGCTCCAGTGAGTGCTAGGCAGAGTAATAGCAAACTCATTGGAGCCAGATGGTCTTTCAAAAAATTCTGCTATTCTCCAAGGTATCAGTTTAGCTCCTACAGGAGACACCGCTGCCCAAATTTTGCTCCTTTCCCTTTTCTCAGAAGAAAATCAGGTTGTATGGAACTATATTCCATTTTGAAACAAGTCACCCATCACTGCAATATTCTCTCTCATTGAAGTTGTACATACAGTAGTGCCTCTGGTAAGTATGAAAATACCACTGTGTGATAAGAACCCTACAATTAAACCCATGAGTGATAATGAACAGATGCTTTTCTGCCACAGATGCTTTCTCATATCAAACGAAGTGTGGCTGCAAGATTTTATCAGTTTGAGGTGTTTACTCAACTTGAGAGAAAAAATGTGGCCTACCTTGATAATCCCCCATATGGTTATCTTTCGCCCCAGGGCTTTTTTACCTTTGTCAGTAAGTTTTTATTGCTTCTGTTAAACTGAGTTTTCTGATCTCAGAAAAATTAAAAACAAAAAGGCATGTGATTTCTTGTATGTTTACAATAGATAAAATCACTGCACATGTGCTATCTGATGATGGATCTTTCTCTGCACTCTTGCTAAACACTCTTGAGACATTTTTCCCCTAATGGGAGTGGACAAAGATAAAATCTATCAGTTTGTATCAGTAACAGAGCAAGGAGATGCTGGAAAACTTATTTGTCATCATTTTTATTACAGGGGTGGCCAGGATAAGATGGTTTCCAGGAACAATCTGTCTTTAACATGTTGAAACTTCACTCTGCCCTCTGGTATTGCTACACTAGTGCTTTCTATGGCACAGCAGAAGGAATCCCAGCACATGCCTAGGAAGTGATTTAGAGCTTTTGCCCTGGGACCTATGCAGGTCTCAAGCAGGCTGGGAAGCTGTGAGCCCCTGCAGGTGTGGGGTGGTCAGCGTGGCCAGGAGGGCAGCACAGCATCCTCCAGCTCTCCAGGTCTGCCCCTGCTCTGCTTAGAACCACTAGCCAACCATTAACTTCTCTGTGCACCTGCTTCCTTATTCCTTTTTGTCTGTCCTGAAGTTTTATATGGGAACCTCTGTAGGTGAAAGATGCATTTTATCATGTGTCTGTCAAGTGCCAATTTTGGCTGGGAAATCTCAGCACTCCTGTGATATGAATGGTAATTCCAATAATAAAGGCAAAGCCTGGCCATCTGGCTGCTATTATGGTAATGTGTTGCTCTGTGACAGTGGGACAGTCTGTGCAGCTGCTTCTCTGCCTCATTCGGTGTTGGAAAAGACTGCTCTAAGGCTTTGGGCTAAAACCACACGGCCTGGAGATAGAAAAGGCCTGTGGTAATGCCACCTGACCTAGGTATAGAGGCTGAAAAGAACCCCACCATCTGGAAAGAATCACTCAGGATTGTTTGTTCTATGGTACTCAACTCCAAGCAACAGCTACACCACTGGGTTTACCTCCAGAGTGAGTGACAGTCACTGCTTACAAGTGATCCTCTTCTCAGACCATTCCATCCACGCCTGTCTAGGCAGATAACTTTCTCTATCTCCAAAGAACTTTCCTGCTTTTATTAAAACATCTATAGATAATGAAAGGAATCTCACTTAGTAGCAAACATCTTCACCTCCCAATCAGCTCCAGATCTGGCTGTGCACCCTGCCCACCTCACTCCATTTGCTGCTTGCAGAGTAGATGCATTTCTGGTTGGCATATAGCAGACTCTTCAGTGCTTTGGGACTGAGATATCACTACAGCCATGAATCAAAAAATGAAACAAAATATAAATGTGAAATTACTTATAAGCTGCATAATTTATGTTGATCAGAGTTTTCAGACATGGCCTATTTCATGTTACAAGATGAATCATGACTAGAGATAATAATTCACAGGGCTGAATATAGTGCTACTAGTAATAATACTTAGTAGAGAGAAACTATCAAATGCTAAGCCTTGGTACACTATATTATGTTCTCCCATTAGCTATTTTATTTTATTCTATCTAGTGTTTCCTTCAGTTTGCACGCTATGTTTGGCACAACCTACATTAAAGAAATGCTATTGCACTTACAAAATTATTTCTACTATCTCAGAGAAATAGCTTGCACAGTCAAAACTGAAACTAAAACTCCTTTCCCCTCACGTGTACATACAACTCCAGAAGAGGCAGGGACCTTAAGCATAGCTGGGCGAGCAAGAATAATATTAGCAGTCTCTTCCCTGCATGGTGTGCAAAGCCCAGCACTGCTGTGAGGCTGATGCCTTGCTCGTGGTGCTGGGCACTGTATTTGCTGAGCCACTGAGTCCAAGAGAGTCCCTGTGTGTGGGAATGGGAGCAGGCTCCTTAGGGGTGTTGGTCATTGTGCAGATAGTGCTGGGGTTGGTGCAGGCTTGTTCATCCTCAAGGACAAAACTCAGGGGTTTCTGCAGGGAAATGGGATTAAAATCATACTTAGGCCTGGAGCAAGGAGAAATTTCTGGACTTCAGCAAGGACATGTTCTGCCTGACCAACTTAGTGGCCTTTTATAATGGAGTGACTACAGCAGTGGACAAGGGAAGGCCTGCAGATGTCATCTACCTGGACTTTCACAGAGTTCCCCACAACATCCTTCTCTCTAAATTGGAGACACATGGATTTGATGGATGGGCTGTTTGATGGATGAGGAATTTATTTGCTACTCCATTTCTGGAAACATTCAAGGTCAGGCTTGATGGGGCTTTAAGAAGGAGTTAGGTCTGGAGCAACCTGATCTAGAAAAAATGTCCCCTTCCATGACAAGGGAGTTGGACTAGATGACATTTAAAATGCAAACTATTCAAAGATCCTATGATTCCAGGAAAGAACCCTCAAGTGAGAGGGTTAAGGAGAAACTTAACCACTTAAGAAACAAAGAGATCAGGCTCCAGGACTGAACTGGTGAAATTAGTTGTTTGGCAGTGCTGCTATATCTTTTAAATCCTGAAGATGTGCTGATGCAGATGTAATGCAGGATTTTTTACATGAGTTTTTTACCACTGTTTAGGCCAAACTTGCTCATATCCAGAAATCATCACAAGCAGTAATTTTTTTAATCCCCATGGAGATCTGGCTGTAGCAATGTCCTCTGGAAAGAGGAAGGTTCTCTGCGTGGCCTGAAGCAGGTGGAGCATTCATATGTCATTTTGTAAATTGGATGCTTATTCCTTTGGGAGCTCTTCCTTTGTGTGAGGCAAATTAAATTTCTGACTTGACTGAGGACAAGGAAGGAAGACTCTGTTTTGAGGACAGTAGGGAATTTTGTCTCTCTCTTGAAACACAGTTTCATTTATTTTAAGTACTTGCTTCTGTGCCTTTACCTATTTTATCTGTTTCCCTTTTGAAAAACAGCATACTGTGGAATTAAAGCATTAATTCAACACTGTTCAGTGCTTGGTTTCGCTCATATATTTCTACATTGGTTTTCTACTTTTTTATTCAGTTGTATTCAAAACAATGGCAAAAATCCATTTAATTTTGGTGATAGAGAATGAGGTCTTATTTGAGGAGCACCTTTTTAGGCTTCTTGACTTGCATGTGTCTCTCAAAAGGACACCTGATTCATTTTGGAAAGGGCATGAAAATCTCAAGATTAATTTCTTTTCCCAAACAAGGTAAGAGGAACCATTTGGAACCTATCCAAATCAGGCAAATCAGTTAGAATAGATTCTACATGAGTTACATTGTTTTTCTGTTTGCAAATATCTACCATGAGCCTGGCATTTAAAGAGACAAACTGGCTGTTTCTGGATATACAGCTTATTCATGAATGGCTCATTGTAATTGAACTCATAGCTCTTTTGAGGGTGCACAACATGGTTTGGGTCTGTTTTCTCTAACTGGAGGCACATTATTCATTTAGAATCTGTTTCCCTGATATAAACATTCATCATGGTAGAATCACTGTAATGAATTTACTGCTCTGATGAGAGTTCCCTTAGAGCACAGGGAGGAAGTGAAGGTCTGCTCACCCAAAGGAATGTGCTTAAAATCTTCCATAGAATTGTAATACCATTCCATAAAATATCAGCCAGGGGGGTGGTTCTTAGTCCATTTCAGTTTTACATGGCACAAAATAGTTAATTATTCAGGTGTGAATGAAATAGTTGGCAATGGCTGATGACTCAAGTACCCAGTTGACTTCGAAGCACAGAGAGAGGAGGGGAGATAAGATCAAAAAATGCTGGAGGAGAATAATAAATGAAGATGTAACTCAGTGGCATTGCCCATCTACCTGCTGCTGCATTGGTGTGCTGATGCACAATGTTGGGTGTGGAAATCCTCCACAATGCACTTATTAGACTCCTTACCAGCCTGTGAGAGATATCTCCTATAGTCTAAGTGTCTGCTGTACTCCTGGGGCTGGTGTCTGGGAGGGCAGGTAGAGGGGCCAAGGCATTATGGTGGTGCAGGGATGCCAAGGAAGGGAGAGACTGACCTAAAAGGAAATAAAAACCTGAAACCTTTACCTGCTGTCAAATGGAAAGCTGAGTGTCATCAATGGCAAAAGGAGTTCACTAACTTTTGACCTTGGCAAATGGATCTACATCTCACAATCCATTGAGGAGCATCAGATGGGACAGTTACCTATTCCTGATGTAAGAATCTCTGTGAGGTAGAGATGTCTCATGCAGCCCACAGTACAAGTGATGTGCTTATATCTGTTTGGATTATTTTATGAGGAAATTAACACCACCACATCCCCATTTCCCATTTTCTTTTCTCTTTCCTCTTCCTTTTTATCTTGATTCAGAAGACACACTATAAAACAAGTCTTGGACCAGCAGCTATTTCTGACCCATGGATTATTTAATTTGCTTTCATTTCATATCACAGGGGCTTGTGGCTGTCTTGGCCTGGCTTAGATTTTCCTGGTGCTGTTCATTGAAATGTTTTATTTTCTACCATTGCCTGTAGGCACTGACATGGATTAGCCTTGGCAGCACCATGCAGGGGGCTTACACACCCTGATGCTCACTAATTACAACCTCCTGAACATCCAAAGAGCTATAATAATACAGTGATGTATATATGAAATCATGGCCTGTCAATGTATTGCTCCTGTGGCGTAAACCCTGAAAGTAATATACTCATGACTAGAAATTCCTTTTTTGCATGGAGTTTTGTTCTTCTGAACGGTTTCTATTTAAAAATTCTCAGGTTCTCTGAATGTCCAACAGAATGTGATACTACAACAACCCACATCTTGAAGACAGATGGGGATTTTGTTTCCTTTCTTTTACCTCCTTTTTATTGCTTTTGACTCCCTTACCTTCATTTTCCCACAGCTACTTGTCAGCATTTTTTTTTGGCACAATAACTGAAGTGTCCAATCCATGAAAACACATGTAAGATATACTTGTTTGTTTTAAATCTCTCTGTTAACTGTTAGGGAATTTAGCTTGCTAAATACCTGTCAGGGATTTAATGTGAGTTCATCCACCTAATTGCTGGTACGTGGATTGCTGTGTTACAGGTGATGAGGTGCACTGCAGGGAAAGACAAAATTTAGTCCTATGTGAAATGCCTGGACTTCATGCAGAGGACCTGTCAGAGCTTTGGTCTCCTACACTTCTTCAAGCAGCTGATCAACTCCTACTCAGCAAAATTATTTCCCAGTGTAGGCATAGGTATTTAAGGTCTCCATGTGTTTTAGAGAACTAGGCAAAGGAGAGAGGATTTTTTTCCCCTACATAATATGGCCCATGGGGGTACTGATCCTTCTCCTCAGGCTACAAAAGGAGGCCAGCATGATCAGATTCCTAAGGGTGTGCCCCCATGAGGTGTTGCTGTTTGGTTCTATTGTTCTGCAGGATCAATGGGCTGGGTGCTGGACACCCCTGAGCACCTGGAGAGCCCTGGTCAGATGAAGAAAACAGCACGGAGTGTCTGGTCTGGATCAAACATGATGACCATGAAGAGATTTTGGTGTTTCCCATGTTCTGCTTCATTCAGTCCCAAAAGTTTTGTTTGAATTATATAGGAATACCTCACACAATTAAAATTGCTCAGATATGTCCTCCTAACCTCCCCCCAGCAAATGAAAAGCAGAGCCACAGTAATTAAAATGCTAGGGGTAGTTTCCTATCTCCAGAAACTGGAGAGGATTTTGTGTGTAATAGCAATGAGAGTTTTCAGTAGTGAAACTCATCCAGTTTTCACACGCTGAATATATTCTCCAGAGTAATGATGTAAAGACAAAACAAAACAAAACAAAACAAAACAACACAACACAACAACAACAAAAAAGGATTAAGGGTTTGCATAGTTATGTTTGACAGAACATATACACTGCTTTTACAGAGATTGAAATAATCATAACTGAGCTCATGGAAATTGCAAATACATAAAGGTTGTATGAACAGATGAATAAATCAAATTGTGAAATAATTTAAATGCACTTTTTTGGACATAAACTCTTTCAGAAGACTCATCAACCACTTTCTGATACGAATCTTATGCAATAGTTGGAATGATGATGATTAAAATATTAGACACTGGTGAAAATGTCTCTACTTCTAAAAAAAAAGTTATATCTATGCCTTGAGGTAAAAATGTTAAAAATAGACTTTTTTTGTGTGAAACTATTTGCACAAATGAAACTAATAAGTTTTTATCTAAACCATCTGCTGGAAGAAAAGGCATTAAAATGTAAAGTCACATTCTGAAGCGCACAGAGACTTCTTCTGAGTGCTATATGTTAAAAAAATATAAAAAAGGAGAGCTGTATCTTTTCCTTCATTTATCTGAGGCTTGCTCTGTAGAGTCCAAGCTTTAACCAGTTAGTTTTGCTTTGGCAAAACCAATACACTCTTCTGGTCTTCACTGAAAAATTGAGCTCCCAATAATGCAATCTAATTTCAGAAAAGTGATTAGTGGATTAGCATTTATTATTTGCTTGGGAGGGTATTTTTTTCCCTTAAATAAATTTCTATAGGAAACTCAGATATAAATGATGTTGACTTTTGTTTTTTCTTTACATGTAAAACCAGATTGCAAAACCTTTGTTTAAAATTTACAATTTACTGTAGCATGAGACGTGTACCAGGAAGCAACCAACTCTCACTCCCTTCCACAATTTGAGGCCAACCAACTGTGTTCTGCTGGGCTTTATTTCAGTTCCACATGTAGGGGATTTTGTGTGAAATTGAATCACAGACTAGATTGGACGGGATCTATGCAGGTTTTCTGGTCTATCCTATGCCCAGAGGCAAAGCTGCTACAACTTAGAAAGGGCTCTTCTGGGCTATCCTCTTGACTTTTGAATATTTTCAAGTATGGAAATCCCACAGCCTCTTTGGGCTCCTGTTTCAGTATTTTCAACCTTCTCCTAGTGACTATTTTTACCATAATATGCAATCAGGACTTTCCTTATTTCAGCTGGTGTCTGTTGTCTCTCACCCTACATGTATGCTTCCAGAAGGATTTGAGCTTTGCCTTCTCTACAAAGATCCACTGTGCAGATACAGACTAAAGAAGGAATTCCTCTCCTTGAGAATAACCAGGTTCAGCATTCCCAATCCTCCACCTCAGCCCTGTCTTCCAGTTCCTGACCATGATGATGGCCTTCTCTGGATTCACTCCATGCGTCAATGCTTTCCTTGCACCAGGGTCAATTCTGGAAAGTTTCCAATCTCTAGTCATGTTCCTTAGTCTGAAGGCGACAACAGTGCAATAAGATAGGATAGTCTGTTTCTGACTTTTCTTCAAACTGTCCTCAAAAAATTCTCCCTTGAGTTGAGAAATACTCAGCCTTGAAAGTCTATCAGCCATGTACTGCAGAGGCACGACCTTGCTGCCAGGAGTTCCCAGTGTGGCTGCTTCCAGCCTGTGGGCAAAGGGCACCTTCTGCTGTGGATGCAGATGCAGGACAGTCCCATTCAGCTGTCATGGCTCTCTCCTGGTGAGTCTAATCAGTCTTCTTGGTGGCAGATGTATGTTTATGTGCAGTGCTTTTTTAGGTCTGATGTAGAAAGGTAGGTAAAAAGCTTCATTGACTTCAAGGCAGAAACTCTTAAAAAAAAAAAAAAAAAGAAAAGAAGACAAAGAACTAAATCAGTTTCAGGGATATGAATGATTTAGTCAAAGTGTCAGTCTCAGGAGCTTTGATATTTTAATCAAGGATTCCAGGAACCTAGGACCAGAGATTACTCAGATGTCTCTGTCTTTTTATTTTAATATTTTAAAATTAATTTAGAGGAGTTAAGTTTGAAAATAGCACTCAGCTGTCCACATATGACTTAAAAGTGGAAAACTGCTAAAGACAAATAAAACCTGGCAACTTCTTCCTATTTATTATTTGTAAAATTTCACTTAAGTTAAAGCTTCCCCCATGGATCTGAGCACAACTTCGCAGATTTTGAACTTTAGTTATGACTAAAGCAGAAGACTGTTTTTCAAAACTCTCAGATCTCAGCTACCTTTCCTCTAAATTACTCTGTGTCCTTGGGCACATCACTTACTTCCTTTCATATTCATCTCTTTAACAAAACCATGTAGCACATGCTTATATGCCAAAGGAGAGGAGAGGCTCAGCTCATTATTTTGAACTCTGAGCAAAACATGAAGGCTTCCTCTGCTAATTAGGGCATCAGCCTTATTTATTCAAGTGGTGACATGTTTTTGAATGAACTTTGGATCTTCACGTTCCTATCTAAGCAGTGCTATATAGACAGCAGGAAAAAATATTTCTTGCATCTTCAGTATTTAATAATATGATCGTACTGATGGCACAAACATGGATCCAGGTGTTTCCTTGTGAAGAAAGATGGAATTAAAAAAGCAGCCTGTAGGCTTTGTGTCTGCAGAGGGCTTATGCTGCCACAGGTATGGTGCTAGGACCCTGTGTGTCCCCATACCCAGCCTATATTGGAAAGGTTTTGGACTTCTTACTTTCCACTGAAACTTGACACTATGAGAGCACCAAGGTCAGCATATATGCCGTGCATAAAGCTGAGAAATTTTTGACTCCATGTATCAAAGTATGGGAAACTTGAATGTTCACTAGAGGTTTTCTTCATATTCCTTTTAATTTCATTTTTTGAAAACATTGGAGACAGGCAGATTGTAAGGCAGAACTTCTTAGAAAGCAGTTTAGAGCGGCATCTGAAATATGTGATTCTTGGAGCCTTCAGAGACTTCTGCAAAATGTGTGCCCAGCCTTCTGTGGAAAAGTGGTGCAGGGAAGATCACCTACTTGTATGATTGATTTAGCTAAAGAACATGGTTTATAAAGATAACAAAGATCCATCCTTGATCTAGCAGAATTTCTTTTCCCCCAGGCAGTTGTGTATACACCCTGCTGTTTGGTAAATTCAGAGTTAAAGGGAAGAGTATCTTGGTTTGAGTTTGAACTAAACATCCAGCCTCTGGACATGGCTCTGAGTTCTCTGGCTCTGCCTGCTGTGTGTGCTCGGTGTCTGCTGTCTACATCCTTGCTGCTCAGCAGGCCGGCAGTCTGGAAAATGCTGATGTTCTAAGGGTTACTGGATTACAATTGTTCACTGCAAACAAAACTCACATCTGTTCTGACAACTTATTTCAGCCTGATGCAACTTGAAAAGGTCGAGATTAATCCCAGAAAATCAGACTTCTATTTGAAAGGCCAAATCAACTTTAATTGTAACACATGGCTATTTGTATTGGCATTTAGCTGCAGCCGTTTATCCTTCTTTCCACTGGTATTATTTGTTTCTGAGCTTGCTACTATAGCCTACAAAGCCAGCTGAAATGTTTTAAGTAATGTAACAAAAATAACAGCTGACATATTTCCTTTTACAGGTTTCCACTGACCCAGGGTATTTTGTGTGCATGGCTTTTATGACTTTTGTTTATCAGCAGTCTGGGTAAAAATAGCCATAGAAGAAAATGTTGGTTCATTTTATAAGGATTAATGGTGGCTACTGTACACTCCTATGCTGTTGGCTTTATCCATCAGAGCCCGAGGGGATGAGCCACATGCTCTGGAGTTCTGCCTCCTACCCAGTTTGGATCCCAGACGTTAAGGGGTTTAAAGCCCCTTCACATAACACCAGTTGCAAGCTGTGCTTTTCCATGTCGGTGGGGTGACTAAGAGCAGCACCTCTCCCCTAGGCATGGTGTAACACCTCTCTAACCACCCTGCTTCTCCTGGCAGCTGCTATCAGCTCAGCCCTTCAGCCATCAACTGATAGCTGAGCTCTCAGATCCCCTGAAAAGTGACAGGATGAAAGAGACTGATTTGGCAATACTTTGCTCTTGCTGTTTGGCCTGGAGAAAGATACTCTAAGTGGTAAGATTGTTTAGCAACAGCTGGCAAGCACCCGGGTGTGAGCCTGATTTTCAGACATGACAAGCACTTATAGGAATGTTGCCAGATACAGCTGTTTAAAAGCCTTAATAAACAGCAAGTCAATACTAATCTTTGCCAAATTAATCTTTTCCTTGACAGCCCATCAGAGCAATTATACTCAGACTCGTTGTAAACACACAATTGTCAGAGGGTAAGGATCTTCTCTGCAGTATACTGTGGATTTTTTGCACACAGATTGTTTTCCAAATAGGTAGGCTTCCTTTTATTTTCTTCTTCCACACTATCTCTATTTTTTTTTTTCCTCCTCTCTCATTTTATTTTCAGGCTGATTACATGATTGCCAGCTTGGTATTAGCCTGAACAAAATTTCTTTGTAAAGTGTCTATCACAGCAAGTCCTTAATAGAATGTGAAATGATGACAGTCACAGGATCCATGCAGATGTACATTTGCTAGTGGGTTTCTCTAATTAGGCAGTAACTGTGACAGACTCTGAAATGTTACAAGTCATTGTTCTCACTTGTCCTCTTGTTGGTGAAGTAAGAGCTACATTTGAGATGTGATTTAATGTGCTGCTGGATAATAATAAAATACATGGGTTTGCAAAGGAAAGCAAATGGTGTCTGTGAGACTTGACAAAAGCACCTCCTGTTCTCCAAGGTGCTCAGCCTCTCCTGCAGCACTGCCAGCACCCTGCTACACCCACAAAATATTATTTCATTTCAATGCAAAAGGGCTGGAAAATACAAGAAAAAAAAAATCAACAGGGTAATGGTTGTTTATCCGTCTGTCTCCCTGTCTGTATTTTTGACAAAAATACAGTTTTTGTCTGTATTTATACCTCTATCTGTAACCTATATCTGCCTCTATACCTAGCTATCAATGGGAGTCTAGGGGAGTAACTCCTGTATGGGCTACATAACAGCTCTTTAGCTACTTCTCATAGTATGTGCAAAATACGGATTTTTACCTACTCCATTTTCCCAGAGCACAGAACGATATCTCTGTGGATCTACCATGTTTACAGGATTGGGAAAGAAACAGTCAGACACAGACTTGGAGATGACAGTTCAGGGTGGGATGATGCCTCAAAAGGCTAAGGAAGGTGGTAAGAGTGTGTTTTACCTTCCAGTAATGAGCTCTTTTTTTGTTGCGTTTCCTGTTTACAGAGGAGCCTCACAGGGAATATTTGGCAGAGACACCACTGGAATCAGGAGCTGGTATTTGTGAGAGAGAGAGAAGTGGGCATGAATATATTACATTTCCCTGTGAATGGCTGGGGCCCTCTATGAATACATTACTTATTGCCTGTGGATGAGTGTGAGGGGAAAATCCTATGGCAGGCCCATTTGAATTGGAATTTGGCTTCTTTGGTCAGAGGCAGCAGCTGGATGAGATTTCTGCTTGAACACATGTGGGTCTGGGGATAGAGAGACCAGGATATCTTCTGTCACCAGAACATAGCACACTGAGAGCAGCAGTAAAATCAAAGAGCTTTTCCATTTTTAAACCCCTGCTTACCTTGTGCAAGCAGATGGGATTTACAACTTGCAGAGTTGTATAGGTTGCCAACTTCGCATTTTGTCCACCATGTTTAAAAAAAATGTTTTAAAATCTATTATTTTCAATGAATGGCAGACTATTTACTTTGGTTTATATAATTCTGACAGATGTTTTCATAATATTTTCTTGCTGTAACTGTGTTGCTTTGATGTGCAGGTTGTTTGGTTCCTGCGTGCTTTCTCATTATTGTGGTTAGGACAGATGGTGACTTACAACCAGTGACTGGGTCTCTCTGTTACAGTGGTACCTAAGGCACAGTGCTGCAGTGAAGAATGGGGCACATCTTCACCAACTCTGGCGGAGTTTCACCTGCTTACAGAAGGATCCCAACCATCTATTGGCAATTTATCTCTGTCAATACACAGCCGAAAACAAACAGCAGACTGGCCACCATTTATTTTTCCTGAGGTCAGACATGAAGAATTTACATTTACAGACTGAAGTTGGATCTTTCTTTTGGAAAAGAATGGTTTGAGTATACCCATGGCCAAAACCTGCTGTTCTTCCAGCACAGTTGTCTCATCTGAGCAGAGCCCAGACACAGAACCACAGTCAGGGCACTGGATGGGTAAAGCGCTGCACAGCAAACACACCTCAGGTTCCCGTGCTTACAGACTGAAAGACTCCAACTAGCCAGAGGTTCATACAGAATAAGTATTTTATTCATGATGTATTTTTTTATTTACATTAAAGTTTTATTGTATTTCGAACTCTGCTTGGATACCGAAATTAACAACTTTATATGACTGCACACCTGCTCTAAAAGAAATGAAGATAACACAGTTTTTTTTTCCATAAAAGAAAAAGGAAAACTGCCTGTTAAAATCAAAGTTGATTTTTCTCATTCCCAGTAATTATCTTTTCTCTTTAGAATTAATATGAGTGGAAAATGCAGTTTACTATAATATAATAAATAGAAGACATTGGGTAATTAGTAGTGCTGGTATATTTCTAAAGTACTAAACAGACAAACAATAAACTGTGAATTTAATCACGAGTTCTCATACAGTTTCAAGACAGGAAAATTAGAGCTCTCAGCTACAGTCATTTGAGTAATCACATCTGATCTGCATTATTTATTAGTTATCACATGCCAAGTGATTCCGATTGTACATTGCCTGAAATCATTCAGAAGCAAGCATGCCTTTGTTTCTGTTTTGTTTTATAAAGAAAAACCAATGGCATTGCTGAATGTGTATTCTATCCAAATTGCTTCCTTTATTTCACACAGAAAATACAAATCAGTGGTACTGTCCATTAATGGGACAGGCATCTGGGACAAAATCATCCAGAAATGTACTTTCAGAGCTATCCCTGATCCCAAACATTGACAAAATACCTCCTTATGGGTATTTTTATCTCTTTCCTTGTGGCTGTTGAACTTACCTTTTATTTTAGGATTTATTTCTGCTATACTCCCTACAACTCTGTAAGACTTTTGCATATATAATAAAATGGCTGAAGCATATTTGGTAATATTTCTTTTGGTAATATGTTTATTCCACTTGACAAATTAACAAAACATAATGAAGTTTCATTAAGAAGCAGCATTATGCAGTTTTATTCAGTTAGTTTTGTTGGTTCAAGTCCTAGTTTTGGGCAATTTCCTGCTACAATGCTTTAAAAAAGGAATTACTTAAAATACCTTGTTTTCTTTTCCATAACAACCAAAGAAATAGAGAAATAGTTCTTGGTTACCTTCATTTTCTGCCATTAAAGCAGGTTTGTTGTTATATTTGTCACTGTAAAAACTAAATAAAGTATTCACATCAGTTGTGAACAATTTGTGCCAGCAAAAGTTAAAGCGTCAAAGAAACCTCTTTAAAATGCTAACAAATTTACTTACAAACACCTATATTTATTATTTCATAAATAGGCGCAACAGGTTCCATAAAAAAGATTAAATACAGACACAGTATGAAGAAACAATAATACATAGCCATATGTAGAGGTTATAATTTAGCTGTCTCCAATCTGTTTCTGCATCTAATAAAATATCAGGTAAGCATTTGGCAGTTTTATACATAAAAGGACTTAAATGACGTTTACTAACCAGTACACATAAAGTGATTTTCTTTAAAAAAAAAGCATTTTTTTAGGCAGTACAAAATAAATGTGTTTGCTCTTTATCAACATTAGTTTTTTCTCCTAAGAGTTTGTATTTATTTCTTGAGACAAAGCCAATATTTTTAATTAATATAATTTGGGACTACTTTACTTTTTTTCTCCAAATACTTTGAAAATATAGACTATCAGTCAGTTGTTTAAAAATGAAGTAAAAATATGAATGTTTGCCAATTTTACCCTTATTGTGAAATCAATAAACTGGAATGAGCCAGTTTCAATTACAATTAGCTACAAAAACATTCACATTTTATACTCTAGGAGAGTTTAACATAGATGCTATTTACAAACTTGCTATGACTGCTACATCAAGCCATTTAAAAAGTCTTTAGTAGTTTCATATAAACACCCATTATGAAAAACCAATGGAAAATCCAGGACTTTTATCCGAGACATCTATAGTTGCTAAGGCAGTTACTACCGCAGCACTTCACAGCAAAAACATAAAATCTGAATGGTCCAAGTTTCCTTCAGGGAAGAAGAAAAGCAATGTCCGTTAAAGGATCTCAGGGAAGGGGTGGAAAGGAGAAAGAAAGAGAAAAAATGCAGGGGGAAAAAAAAAAAAAAGAAAAGGAAAGAAGCAAGACTATTTTTTCCAGAGTGGGTGACCCACAAGCTCAAATAGTCCTAAGTGCTTAGCAACTTGTATTTTCTAATAAAATGCAGAACTGCCTTGACTGCATAAAGCAATCCATGATGAAAAGACTTCCCTGCATTCCTCAGTGGAAAGGAGAGGTGTTTCAGATTTTCAGGTAAGGTAGAGTGCTTTGTCCCTCTGCATGCCCCTGTTCAAAGAAAAAAAAAAAAAAGGGATTTTTTAAAATTTAAAAAAATTTTATTTCTCTTTTAAAAAAAAAAAAAAAAAAAAAAAAAAAAAATCAGTCCCATAACCCCACTGCACATCATTAGTTCCAAACATATCACTGAAGTACTGCTGCATTGCCATGGTAATATTAGGAAAAAAAATCATAGTGACATATAGCAACCTGGAGACAATATCTGGCCTTGAAACTGCACAGGACAGGGACATGGGTTTAAACACTGGTTTAGGATAACCTGCACTAGTGGGCTGGTAGCATTGACTTAGATTTGACAAAAACTGCTTGGAGCTCTGGATTTAGCACACCTTTTGGAATGATTGCTCCATAACTGCCCTATAAGAAGCAACCACTTTCCTTAGAGGTAGGAGAGCTTCCTTGAATGAATATGGGTGTCAGCCACTTCCTGAGCCTCTGGAACATTTGATTTACTGGTACAGATAGAGCCAAAACATGCTGGGTTGGCAGGTTCAGGTAAGCACTTGCAAGGGGACAGCAGAAGCTTAGCAAAGGTAGTTTAAGTTCACACAATGGATTTACAAAGGCTTCTCTGCACAGAGTGGGCGATCTACAGGCATATCAGCTCAGAGAAAGCTGCTGGGAATGGAAGGTTATGCCCACTGCACACCTGGAGAACACTTCTGGGAACAACGACACATTGCTTTTTTCCACGAGAGACCGGGAAATCAAATCCACAGGTGGCTATGACTTGTTTGAGAGAGGACAGTCTATTCAGAGCTCAGTGTAAGTGGCTGTAAAAGTCTGTGGGATGGATAGACTTCTACAAGGGCCTGCAGAACAGGTCAAGACATGGTGGTAGAGCACAGAAGTGAAACTGTTCTGCTGAACAAGTGGGCAAGTCATGGGGAAACAGTGATGGGTGTGGGAAAGAGTGGTGCTGCTGTTCAGACTAGTTGAAGTCTGCCTCAGTGGCAGCAGCTTGTAGCAAAGGTGTTATTCTGAACTAGGAGGCAGAAAAAGATTTTTATTCAGTTCTAGTTTGAGTTCCAGAAACATTTTAAAACAATAAAGCAAGTGAAATTTTCAGTTTAAGTAAATATAATGGATGAACCTGGTCCTTAGTTCTGCTTTCTGTTCATTTGTCTGGGCTAGATTTGGCACTTTGGGAGCAACCAAGAGCTTTTATCTGACATTACCTTGAGGATTCAGGCTAAGTCAAGGGGAGGTCAGGCTGGTGGGCATGTTCACAAGGCACAACATCTATAATTTAAAACGGAGACAATACCTTCTCTTCAGTCTCAAATGTTTCCAGGCAGTTCCTGGCACAGTAACATGGCTCCACAAAAACCATGCTGCCAGAAGTTGAAGGTTCAAAGGGGTTACTAACCTTATACTGAGGACATAGGGTTCCTACAGGTACAGTGCTTTGTTTCTGGTTACAATCATGTGTTCTTCATGTCATTTTCTTCCATGTATTTTGTATCCCATGCTATTGGCTCTGCTTCTCACTTGATGTGGTTTTTCATGACCCAAGCTAGTTGTTTTCATGACCCAGACCAGAAAATAGTTCACATAATTTGCCTCTCATTGAGACATAGTGATCTTAAAATGTCTTTCTTACTCCTTCTCCCTGTGACTTCAGTTCTGATCTTCTATGGAATGCAAGTTCTCTGAGACCTAGAAAGTGTATGTGCTGTGATAAGGTGACAACAATGTCTAATAAATGTATGTATTGAACACTTGTTCTCCCACAGCTGTTGAATAAATTTAGGGCCATCACAGATACACTTCAGAAATACTGTAGGGAAATGGGCAACAGTGCTGCTGCCGAATTCTCTATCGTATACTTGTGTCATAAATGTTGCTCAACACAAGGTGGCATTCACTGGCTGCTTACCCGTTACTGCAGTAGTCATTATTCCAGTCCACAGTCTGTGCTGGAGGATTTCTGCACCCTGAACGAACATACTCCATTGCTTGGGTAACAACTTGTGCAGCTGTTGATGTTGGATTGATGATATTCTGATAATCAGGTTGAAGAGTAAATCCCTAGAGGAGAAAACAGGTATGTTACAATGTATGGAATAAAAGTAACAGGTTGGGTCCATTAAAAAAAAAAAGGAAAAATGAAGACTCTACTGTGAAATGGTAAAGAATACTTATTTTCCAGGTGTAAGTTTGGTTATAAAACCTAAAATAGGCAAAAATGTGTAGGTGTTTTCTAAGTTTTAAAATCTTTCTTTGGTTTGAAAAATGAAACACGGCCAAAGCGTTGTTCACTGTTACACAGTCACAGGATGGAACTAAAGGAGACAGAGCAGAAACAATTCAAAACCAAGAGAACAACTCAATCAGCACTGGGACAAAAAGGTCTGTTTGCTCCTTAGAGCTCCCATTTAGATTAAATGTAAGCATACACACTAGTCACTAATTCCCAGAATATGCAACAGAATCTTTTTGAAGAATGTAGGCAGCAGGTGGCTGACTGTTTTATTAGACTACACCTATTCACATATTGTTCTCAAAACCCTTTTTCTTCATTCAGTCACAAAGGGACCATCTGCTGCTTCTTTTATTTGCACTTCTCTCTCAACTAAACGGAAATTCAACCAAAGCTTTTTAACAGTTGTTGGACTAATGTAGTGAAAGTAGCACAGAATAACTTGCTTTTGAAACCAAGGAGACGAGAAAAAAAGAGTGGAAGTTACAAAGAGACATCTAACCTGCTCTCTGAATTTTCTGTCATACGAAAAGTCATAATAATTTTTTAAAAAATATATATTCTGATGTTTAAATATTGTATTTCAAACCCAGAACAATAATAGAAATTTCAAGACTAGTGTATCTGGTTCACCCTGTACATCATGTTCCTGTAAAGTAGGAAGAGCTACACTGGGTAAAATCATGGCAATGTTGTATGAAAGCAATCAATGTGTGCTGAAAAAAACAGACCAAACTCCTTCCTGGGGCAAGGGCATACAATTCCCACTCATGTTAACTGGATATGTAGCTGCTAAATCGGAAATGGAACTTGCTCCAAGATGCCTAGTTTGGAAACTGTCTTTCCAGCCAAAGCCGATAAACAGAATAGATAGAATCAACTCTTTTAGCTTTTAGTTAATTTAGTGTTAGTGACTTGTGTGTGACTGCTTTTCTTACACAACCTTCATTAAGACAGGAATTTTGTGGACAGATTTTTTTTTTTCTGAAGGTTTAAGAAGGCAGCCACTCTACCTTTTGTCAAGATAAATGAATGTTCTCAGCTTTCACTTGGCCCCCTTCATCCACAGAAATTACCTTCCTTCAAATGGAATGTCACTTTCTTCTTCTCATCTCTCTTCCTTGGCTATTCCCTGAGGTCCTGCTGGTGTTTTTCCCACCTCTCACATGCACTGCCACGTCACTCCACTCATTCTGATCATGGGTTTTAGTCTAGACCATAAGTGAATGCAACTTTATTCCTTAATCTTTTCCATATGGAGAATACCTTGAGTAGCACTTCAGTACCTTAAACAATTTTGGAAATCTCACTTTGTCCTTGTTTACTCCAAGAAACAGACTAATAGTTGTGAGCAAGTTCACAGCTGAATTCTGCATCTAGCTGCCATGTTATTAATGTACTGTCCTGCTAATGAGATTAGGTAAAGCCTTCTCATGGTGGGTTTTACACCTATGGGGACTGTAACCCCCATGCTCTGTACACTGCCTTTTCACCAGGCTCTAAACCTATGCAGCAAGCTGCAGAGACAGCCCCCATGCCTGCAACAGATCCAAAGGAAACAGTATTTGAGAAGATTTCCCAATCATTTTAATTGGAGTTTTATGTTAATTAGAAGGCAGAAAATTTGGGATTGTATACCATCGTCATCATTTTTATACAAAACATCAACCATAAGGCCTTTCTAATTTAGCTAGAGGAAGAGGAAACCAACCACAGAAACACATCTTACCCTCAGGCACTCAGATTTACCTTTGGTAGCAAATCCCCTGACCAATCATATATACAAGAAAAACACTACATAGGGACAGTAGCCAGTAGCAAAGCATGCGAGTGAGCAGGCACAGAGACTCAAGTACTCATAAAGTCATAAAATGGTTTGTGTTGGAAGACACCTAAAAGATAACCTGGTTCTAGCCTCCCTGCTGTAAGCAGGGACACCTTCCAGTAAACCAGGTTGCTCATAGGTCCATCCAACCTGGCCTTGAATGTTTCCAGGGAGAGGGACCATCCAAACTCTCTGGACTGCACTCATGCAGCAAGGACTCAGTTCATCCAAATCTGAGGAAGAGACCACCAGTACAATATCCATTCAATTTCTTCTGGAATTAGGATAAATAAATAGCTTAGATGTCAGAGAACGGTCCTGTGTTTTATTTCAGGAACTGGGTGCAGATGCATTCTCATATTTTTTCAGGTTTTTCTGTGTGAACACAGACAAATTGCTTTGGCTCTCTCCCAGCAAATCATGTGCAGTATGCACATGTGTTTGGACTGAATTGATACCTCTCATGTTAAGGTTGGGGCTGCAGAGCCAAATGTAATTCTTCTACCTAAAAATAAAGTGTAACAACACTTTCATCTAGTTTATGACTGCCTGGGATTTGGGCCTAGGGCACACCCAGATGATAAATGCTAACATGGTGCAGGGGCATCTGAGCCAGGCTCCAGTCCCAGAAGTGTCTCAGTGGTCCCTCTGAGTGGGGGGGTGGGGGGTGGAGGGCTACCAGGATACCTGCACTGTGGATGATGGAAAGCAGGCTTGTTAAAGCAAAGTCATCTGAGCAACCTCAACTCAGTAAGAAGGACTGATTAAGTATGGTATGTTTAAGACGCAAACAATAATTACTTCAGCTTTTTCATCAACAGAAAAAGCTCTGAAAATATAGATCTGTACAACAGAGGGAAACAGCCTTGTACCAGGCTTGTGGTAAATATTTGGGTATTATTTATGTAAGCCCTTAACAAACAATGATGAAACAAAAAGTGCTCAGAAAATGAGTGCTTGGAGGTCTAATTAAACAATGCCGAATGTTTTTGCATTGTAATGCTCAAGAGAAAATCACAAACTGTTTTGCAACATGCCTAGAATTTTAAATTTCATTTTCTTGTCCCAGATTGAAATAAAAATAGGGAACTTGATAAAGATTAATTCGATGTCAGGAGGGACATTTGCTCTTTAATTAGATTTCTGTAGCCCTAGCAGTTTCGTTGTGCCACTGTAGCAAGTCCTAAAAAGCCTGCAGCAGAACTAAAGAGTGATCCTCATCTCCACACTTTACTAGGAACTAATTTCATTTCCTGCCTGTCTGGAGAGGTATTTTCAACAGGCATCAATGTTTTTGTCTTCACAACTGATTTATTCATCAATCTCAATGTGATATTTTAAACCTTTAAATTACATCCAAATCCTAAAGCATCTGTTTATTACACAAGGAAATTGAAAATCTGTCTGTGTGATATCATACAAAGATTTTTCCTTAAGGTTATAAAGGAAGTTGACAGATATTAATGATTTTTTTTCTCTCTTTACCTCATTCGAAGACAAAGCTTAACAAAAAAGGAGAAGAAATCTGGACAAATACAGCAGGTTCCTGAGTTTGCTGTATATAAAATATATACCAGAAAAAATGAGGTTATTATTTTTGGCAGGCTATGCAATCATCTTGCTGTATACATTTATTTTCTAAAGGAAAAAAAACCAAAAACACAAACCCTAAAAGTAGACTGAAATGAGTTATTATTATTAAAAAAAAAAAAAAAAAGTGACATACATTAATCTTCTGGTGTTTTGCTATGCATATGTACTTGCAGCCATGGTTACTAGACATTAAAAGTCTAGTTTTTCTTCCTCTACCTGTGAACTGAAATGGGACAGAGGTGTACATGGGATTCACCATCCCATGCAATGCTTGGGTGAAGGATTTGGAGCGGGGAAGGTGATGCTTCCACCAGGGCTGCTTAAAAAGGTTCCTTAACAAGATCTGGTATATTAGGGAGGGAGAGAATTCTCAGCCTCATCACTCTTTACAGCATAGAGCACAGTGAACAGAGCGCTATGCTCAGAAAGAGGCACAAATGTCCATGTGAGTAGAGAAAGAAAAGAATAACCTTGCAAGTGAAAACAGGCTGCAGCTTCAGCTGCTGTTTCAGCCTGAACTTTGAGGAAATTGTGCTGATTTGAATGACAAGGGTTAATAATCAGATCATCTGAGGCTGACTGAGTAAAAATTAAACATTATGTCAAACCCAAGAAACAGACTGGAGAGAAATAACTCAGTATCAGTTTAAAAATTATACAGTGATAAGATGCTCATATGAGCATTTAATGAAAGAAAAATCACACTCTTCAAATCTATTGTGAGTCTACCTATGTGTCACTGGTGGATAAAAGAAAAACTACAGCAGAGTGCATTTTGACTTTGAAAAGCAAAACTTCAACACAGCTCCTGTTAATGATATTTAAGAAAAATAAAATGAATTTCAGGATTAGAAGCAAAAGAAAAAATTGGGATCCAATTTAAATCCAAGTATGATAATAGAACTCATGGTCATTTTCTTTTTTTATAGTTTAAAGGATTATCACTGTAAATGAGCACCCCAAAGGTCTACAGTAGAGACCTTTTAAAATTTTTTCATTAACTGTTACAACAGAAAAAAGGCAAAAATAATCTACTTCCAAGAAGTTACAATTTAGATAACTCAAAATAGAGAAGATTGTTTAAAAGAAATGTAAAAATAATTACTAATGCTAGGCATACAACCAAAATGCTAATACCAAAATTTCACATTGCATTTCAGAACAATTTGGATGCATTGCAGCAGCTGCATCCTCCACAGAGTTAATTGATTTTAAAAATAACAGAAATTGTGCAGTCACTGAGGATTTTTGGCTACCAACACTTCTGATTTTCTTGATGTTCTGTAGTTTTTGCAGATCCTCAAAGGGAACTGCCCTTTTCCAGCTGGCAGTCACTCTAGATTTGGCAGCTGCACATGTGCAGGCAAGGAGTGCTGTATATGGAGAAGGACATGATATTCCCTGTAGAGCTGATGAAGATCAGCTCATTGTCCTGGAAGCAGTGGGAACAGAGCTCTCTCCCCAGGTCAGCACTTCTTATCAGTCTCTCCTCAAAGTTTATGTAGAAGAGTTTGTGAATTTCACACACAATGGTTTTTGGAGAACTGTGTTCCTGCCTGCCAGGACTGAAATCTGGATCCCTATGTGGTTTTTCTTGGGGTTGGCCATCCTCCAGCCGTACTACAAGATGGCCTTTGATACAAAACTATCCTCCTTTTCCTGGAGAAAATGACTGACCAAATGTCACAGAGCCAAAGTTCAAGAAGGGGATCTGTTGAGAGCGGGGATTTTCAGAGCCTGCTACTGTTGAGTGTCATGCTAGTGAGCTGTGCACTATTTCAAAGAGGGATGTTTTGGGAAAAAAAGAGGGGGGGAGGGGAGGGAAAGAAAAGAAAAAAAAAGAGAACCCACAACTGATGGTTTCTACTTCTAACATGCCTCCAGCACTCCGGCACAGTCTGCAATGAAGGTGCCCAGCCAGGTGAGCGCGCCAATGCCTGCAGTAGAAGACTGCTAGGAAGCTGTTGGCTTCCTTCTTCTCTTGCCCATTAAGCTCCATGATGCCGTGTGAGAGGACAAAATTTCCCTCTTTTTTTCTTATAGTGTTTTAGTCTATTTAGTATGAGTAGTATTATTAAAATCAAAGAGGTAAATTACTCCTGTTGCGAGTCACTCCCTGAGTGGGATCATAACTAGTTTCTGCTCTTGCTGCTTTCATGGAGTCTTTGGAAAGGCTTACAGTGGCCATACCTAAGTATGAAGGAAATAAAACAACTTGAGGAAAGAGGAAGTGAAAAAAGTTGGCTTAAATACAATGATTCTGTTTCATCAGAATTCATATTCTCCCATTCTTCCTGACAGTCTTTTTATGCAGGAGAGTGCTCTACAGTGTTGTTTGGGACTGAACATCGCATCCAGACCTCCCCTTCCCTCCTCACCATAGGCCAGCTAACAGTGTAGTGCCTCCTCTTTCTCCTTAGTGCTGTTGACTTTGACCTGCTGGGAGAGCTCCATTTTTCTCCCACTACATCTTTTCCTCTTTAACAAGCTCCATGATCAGCAGAAGGTTTGCTGTATTTCAACCAGAAGGGAGAGCAAAGTCCATTGACAACTGAATCAAAAAGGGGCCCTTACTTTCAGGTTATAGTTCCTTGCCTTTTTGCTATTTGCTTCCTGGTGACCGACCTGTCTCCTGTATTCTAACACAGTATGAAATCCTGGTGTTGTGTCTTCTATAATTTCGTGATTAAAAAGAGTCATACCTAAGAAACTGAGCAGGATACCACTCTTCTGTTCTGTCATAGCAAATCATGGTGCTGTTAGGACCTCTAGCCTTAGAAAATGTAATATACATTTTGCTATATTTAAATTTAATTCACAAACTCTATAAGCTGTTGTATGCTAAAAAAAAACCTCCAAACAAATATTCCAAAGTGAAATGACATAGATTTTCCCGAGCTCAAAAGCTGCATTACTGTAAAGCAAATGCAGGAGTGTAAGAAATATAAATTGGCTTGTAGATATTACACGGTGCTTAAAGAGACATACAGATTGGCAGTGCAGTATTGCAACAATTAACAAGCACCTTGAGTAAAACAGAGATATCTCACCTTAGTATCTTCATTAAAAGCATCAGCCTTTCTGACTAAGGAATATGAGCTGGTAAAAAGCATTTAACCTAAAAAATTGTGAGTTTAACAGGAACACAGAGGTACGGGATTTTTACTTGACTGTAATGTTCCTTAGTTAAAAGACTTATCATGACAAACGAGTACATTCTGACTTCCAGAGACCCGTTTTCTACAACCAAATGTCCTTTATTTTTTCTTAAACTAGAAACAAGTCAGCTGTGTGCCACATATCTCACAGATGAATGAAAGTACTTTGAAATCATGGATGCACACACCTTATGCTACAAGATTCCAACTGGCAAAATAAAACATTAGCAGGTTCATACTACATTACCTTTTCTTTAGTACAGAGATTAGAGTAATGCCTAAGTGTTCATTCATACAAAAATGATGTTTTATTTATCAATATATAAGTTTCTAACATTTGCATTACATCTTTTGCTAGCCCAAACTGTACCATTAATTCACTAAATAGAGACAGATTTTCAAATCTATTCAGTAAATTATACCTAACAATTCTGGAAAAGACATGAATATTCATTAGACAACTCATATACAAGTGACACTGAAGTTGGCAAACAATCTGAACTTGGAAGACTGAATGTGCAATAAAAACTTGTTGATATATAGTTTAGGATCTCAACAGGTTGCTGTCACTGATGTAATTTTTCATATTTGTTAAATGAACCAGAGTATTGCTTTGTCTCTCACTGCTCTGAGCCTTCAGTTACAACCAGGATTCCTCCAGGCTTAGGATCTCCAGACACACTCTCCTGGTTTGTCCACCTAGGACTTCTAGTTAATTCCAGCTCCCCAGGTTTGGGGTCAGCTCCTGAGTTTCTCTGAGACTTGAGCATGGGTGTCCTGGAACACTCACATTAACTGCAGGAAAACCTCCAGGGATACATGACTCCACCATTGTGTGATCATAAGCCTGTTGAGTCTGTTTTCTGTGATAAGGAAAAATGAACCGGACTAGGGAAACGTTGTGAACTTTACATATTTTCCTTCCTGATTACTCCAAATCATTCCTGAGACTAAGATCAAAGCCTCTGAATAGATCCAAATCATCCTGAGCATACCTTGATTTATCTTCTGAACAACTAAGTTTATCAGTCCAGATTGCTTTCAACACTTTTGGGGCTTTTTTTCTGCTTTGGAAAATTTCTTTCCCTGTTAAATTGTTGTCATAGCAAGAAGCTATGTTTTCTGTTCAAGTATTCCCAACTATAAAGACCAATCTTGAGATCAAATGTTTCTGGATTTGAAAGCAAATGCAAATGTCTTATTAGCAAAGAGAAAATTTTTAGAGAAATTTAAAACATGGAGCACGTTCATGACTATGTATTATCAGCCAGTACAGACAAGTTTTGTGTAAAAACGCTTGTAGATTCTAGCAATTCCATTCAAAAATTTTTCATTTTAATGCCACTTTGCAAAGCAAGATATTATTATTGATATTCAGTTCTCATGCAATACAAAAGGAGATTTTCTCTCATGAAATCAACAGTTTATCTGCTCTTTTTATATTCCTCTGTAAGCCTGGAAGGCACAATAATGTGGATGGTCTGCATGAACTCAGAACTCATAGGAGATATATTGAGAATCAACTCTCTAAAATATTCAGAGTAGGGAGAAAAAGACAAAAAAAACCCCAAAAACCCCCAAAAAAACAACAACAAAAACAACAACCCTATTGGATGATGGACACAGACCATTTATTTCCAGTAAAAAGAAGGTATAACTGTTCAGCAAAATGAAGTTATGAATGTGGCATAATGTAACACACTCGTGTTCACTTAATCTAGTATGTTCAAAACAACCTGGGTTGTGCTTTATGTTTCCTCTGACAGCACAAAAGTCAGCACAAAAAGCATAAGCTACAATAATATCTTTTTCTAGACATGCCTGCCTTTTGTTTGTGAAGTGTGACTCCTGAAATCTTTGCAGGGTAGGAAATCTTCGTTACTGTTTCAGGGTAGTCACAGATTTGCAGATGGATTTATGGGCAACGATGCACATTGCTGCTAGCACAAACACTTCTACTTTAGTTTTCCATCATCTAATTACATTAATTAATTTCTTCTTGTCCTTGAAAGACTAAATGTATACCACCATGGTTTTGGAACCTGCAAAATTAAAGCTAATCTAAATCTCTCTCACTATACCAACTTCTGCATGACTCCCCGCCCCACACCCTCCCCAAAAATCAAATAATTCCCTGGAGAACGGAAAAGCTCCAACTTACTTGCTGCATTGTAGGCGAGTGTAAAGCAGACTGGACCTGCATTGGTAGCTGGTTTCCAATGGACTGCTGCATGGGGATCGGCTGGTGCTGCTGGATGTTGAGATGCTGGTGCAGAGGGGGGCTGATCTGGAGAGGTGGTGGTGGGGACACAGCCATGTTTGCTATGGAAACAGTCACTGGCATTTGGTTGTTGGGCTTGGGCGCTATGTTCCTGGGGATATTGGCATGCATGGCAGTGATGTGAGGATTCATTCCTGGTTGTTGGTGGTAGTGGGAGCTGAGGTACAGCGCAGAGTGAGCCTGGGCGGGCCCATGAAACACTGACTGCTTTGAATTCATCATCTGAGGTTGTGGGGAGGCTTTAACATCAACAGGTTCACTGTAGCTCTGTTGGGGAAAAAAAAAAAATCAGGAAATACTTAGAAGCTACCAAATATGGTTGTTCTATCCCCTCAAGTCTGTTTAAGAGACACACCATAGGCAAATATTTATCTGGATCATCAAAATTTCCTTGAAATAGAGACTGGCTATAACTCCAGAAAAATAATTAATTCCTTTCACCTTACACTTTTTCCTTCAACATGGTAAAAAAAAAAAGTCCTTTTCTTCCTGGTCTTTTTCCAAACTTGGAACTGCCATCACTGATCTAATATCTTACACAACCAAGACAACTAAGCCTGACACATTTTTTCACATAAGCAGCCACTATTATTGTCCTCAGGTTTCATTTCCTAGTTGAAAGGAGAATTAGAAGGGTGGGTTACCGCAAAACTCTAGTGATTTTTGACATGTCTTGTTTTCTCATCTGCAAACCATGGATAAGATTTTCAAGGTCATTTACCATATACATTGATATTGCTAATAGTTATTTACCAGTTAATAAACATGACAAAGAGGCTAAACCCCATCCTCAGCTGTTCTGTTGCATGGAACAAATACTTGTTGCCAGGTACCTGTGCCAATGCCTTTCTTTTGAAATATTTTGTGTTGGATGGCTATCCGTGCCATCAAACATATTACATAGGCCATGCATTAAGAGAAATAGGAATACTCTGAATAATTTTTCTTTTAGCAAAACATGCTTTATTGATCCAATTCATAAGGCTCTGAAAATTCAGTTTAAAACTTATGGCTATATAAATGTTAGCCTGCATCAGATCTGGGACAGTTATCTTTAGTCTAAAGCTAGAAGAATACTGCATAGAATATGAGAAACTGCACAGTTTTCAAAACTATCATGGTCTGGCCTGATTTCCTAAAGTTATTAATAATAAAACCTCTCCATTAATGAATATGAATGTTAATAATATTTTTTGTTCTAATATTTATAACTTCCTAAATTTTATTAAACTCAATTTGCTCAATTGTTTTTCATACATTTATTTTCTTAGATATCCAGAGTGCTAACTGTGTGCTCAAATAAATGATTAAAAAAAAATTAATTCACACATGCTTATAGGTGGGAATCATAATTTGAAGTTAAATCATACTGGGATTAATAGTCAGTGAAGGATGAAACATGCTGGAAAAAATGGCAGAAATGTCCCTCTGGAGAAAGTCACTTTGTCAAAACAAGGCTGAAAGATGCATGCACGCCCTTATTCTGTGATCTTTGTGTCATGTTTGCTCAGTTTACAAGTCAGAGTAAGTTTCATGTTACTCTCAGCACTCCAGGGTCAGTGAAATCTATTTGTATTCTTTCTAAAGGACGCACCATCACCAACAATCTGTTGACACGAGCATTACTGAAATTACTTCACTATAAGCAATGATAAAGATGAGAATGCTAACTTCCTTTTCCCTATGTGTAACTGCAGTTCCATTAGCAAAAAAAACCCCTCTTGTTTTCTCCAGTAAATGAAGGAAAATTAAATGAAGATGAAAAAATTAATGCAAATCTCTGTCTCTGTGGACCTGCCTAGCTCTGCTCGTATGTGGGTGCACACGTGTGCAATATATTTTATGTACATGCTTACAGGATTCAGATACAGACATAAAATCCTGAAAGAGGCTGAAAAATCTGCCATTATTTTTAAACACTGAATTAATGTTCATACAAACATGGGAAGAATATTTCCCCCTCTCTTCCCTGCTGTATTTTTTGAACACTCTTGTGAGTGCAGAAGCAACGACTGGCAGGTTTGTTGAAATCTCAGCAATTCAGAAGGTTTGCTAATTAGCAGCATGGTCAGGAGACTCCTCTTGAGTGTCCCATGCTTATTACACATTACAGGAGGTGTAGGCTGCGTTCTTTCTTGAGAGACTTGGAAGTTTTACTGACAGCACAGTCCCCTCATGGAAACAGCTGGTCTTTCCATGGGTGCAGCTGGCAGACTCTGTGTGGTCCAAGCAAGGATGATTTCTCCTGAAATTTCTAAGGGCAGATTGGCTAAACTAATCCTCCTGGTGAGGTAAGTGCTGCAAAAAGCCTTTGCTGACATACTGATGCACACTTCTATTTAATTTTTAACTACAAAGATGCTGCCATACACCCCCTTCACAAATATACAGGGAACCAATCTAATTACTGGACAATTCTGAGTTCACGCACAATGGTGGATGCATTCCCCACACTGATAAATTACAGACATATAGATAGTATAATTTGATACTTTAAATGCTGAATTATGTTAAGAGGAATTCCACAGTCTGTGATCAGAGATGAATAACACTTATTACACCTCTGAGAAGAGCTCTGCAAAGTGATCAAAAGGGACAGTTCCAGTTGTCTTAAGGTATGAATCAGCTTTCTATATGTTTTACCACTCCTTGGTCCAGTAAAAAGCACAACACTTCAGTTTAAAACCGAGTACTTTGCTGTAACTTAGGATGCTTTAAGTCATATGTGATATGAAACCAAATTGTCCAGTATCAGTGTAAAATACATCAATATTATCAGTTACTGGAATCTTGATAAATGAACCCATTAAATGTCATTCTCCAGCATACTGTGGTTTCAGCTTTTTTCTGCAGCTGTTTCAGAAACACATATTTTGTAAGTATTGCTGGAGCTAATAGAATAGGTGATATGAAGTATTTCGGCTTTGTGATGTCACTTTGCTGTGAAATAAACCAAGAAGCATGTATGGCATGTAGATCACACTATGATTTTGGACACAACTGCTGCTTTCACAGACTAGAATGGGCATTGCACTCGTCCAGTGCAGCATCAAACAAGGACTTTTATTATAGGTAAAAATTTGAATTAAGAACGAATAGATTTGACTGACCAATATGGGCTTCAAATGCACAGTTATGTTCCCTACTTTGCAGGTTGGATTTCAGCCAATTTTCTCTAAAATTATCCAAGGAGAAGAGCACACAAATTGTTGGGGAAACTTCCTTTTCCCTCTAATTAATCTGCCCCAAACCAACACAATTTACATCATTAATTTACAGGACAAAGTTCCAAGATAAAATTCAGATACATGCAGTGGAGATCAGAATTACAGATCAATACACACAGGCCACTAAACACTGGGGCTTAGTAACTCCTAAATGCTGAGAAGTCTTCTACTAGACATGTAGTGAGAACATTTTCCATCACTACTAGCTGAAGAATGGTGATGTAGACCCACCACTAGAGGGTGACAGGATATTACATTTACTTAATGGCAGGTGGTGGTATTTTACATGTACATTAGTAAACGTACACTATAATAATAAATAAGTTTTTCATAGAAGTCCTTTAAGCTCTTTGAGTGGCTTATACTTTTTCTGGAGAACAAGCTGAAGCCTTACTGTAAATCTTCACATTCTTCATAGTCTAGGAGAAGGATTTCCTATGGACCTGTGTCTCCTTCTAACATCATCACTTAATACTCTTGTCTAAATAAGAAAAAAAAAACCAGAAGGTGAAGACAAGGTAGGTAGACCAAGGCAATGGAATGGCACAGAGAAAGTATGACTGCCCTTTAGGAAAAACTTCACCATCCCTTCACCCCAAAGAATCTGTTGTTTTACTGAAACATGAAGAAAAATGAGTAGAACATTTTGAAATCCCTGCAGAAAGATAATGAGTAGAAGAGAAATAGGAAAAAGGAAAGAACAAAATAAGTATTACTGTAATTTTGATGGTAACAAGTATAACTGTATTAACTAAAATTACTGGTGATGCATGACCCTTGGCCCACAAAATTATTTTATTTGTATAATATTTTCAAGGAAGTGTGTGATGATACAGATGAGTGCTGTTCTTAAGAGAAAGCATTCAGGGTGGATAATTTTGCACAAAGTTTGGAAAGTGCTGAATAAAGTTCTCCCCCATAATTCTCACCAAACTCATTACTTTTCTTCTAATTTTAGTGCAAATTGAGCTTTCCTATGCACCCCTATTCCCCAACTGTGTGCCAAAACTCCTTATGTTTTATTGCCAAATTAAAGAACTAAATTAGGAATAAGGGGTTAAGCATTGCCCACTTAGCTGTGCTATTCTTTCCTGAAGGGAACTGCCCTGGGACTAGTGGTCATTCTTATCACACTGTGTTCAGGCACAGGGAGTGTGTCTGTTCCTTAAAGTGACACCGGGATTTCCCTCATCCCATCCGACTCACTCCTGTGGTTGAAAAATTATATTTGGTAAAGATATCCTGCTCAATTTAGCTGTGTTATAGGAAGAAAACCAAACAGCCTGGATAATACCATTTTGGCATCTTCACAGCTCCCTTTGGGATATAATTTGAAAACTTTGAAACACTTTGAAAACTCACACTTTAAATTCTCACCTATGGATTTGTGCAACCGAACAGCACCTGAAAGCTGCACATGAGTATTGATTCTCTTTCTAAATTGTGTCTGCTAATTTCTGGCTACTGTTGGAGATTCTAATCTCATTTCTGTTGGAACATAAACATCCATGTGGTTGAAAGTAAAACAAGGACATGTTTTAACAAGGCAGTCTTCTAAGGGTCTAACCCTTAAACTACTGAATTTAAAGGAAAATTTATTATGAATTGAAACATAATTTGGATCACAGCCCAACACTGTTACTGTTACTTAAGTATTAATTCTGGATATCCATTTCATTTTTCATGAAAACCAGATAGGATCTGACTAACAGAGGCTGAGAATAATTTCCAGTTGATGATTACTACTTTTCACCCCAATTCAATCCATAAGAAGTATACCTAGAATCTACAAGTGCCCATATTTATTTCCATTGTTAACATGGTAATTAAGTTTTTGTTAGAAATGTTGCCAGCAAGTAGGACTACATAGATGTATTCACACATGATATATATGGGCATCTTTAACTTACATAATTTATACATGCTTCATATTCAGAATTATTATCTACTATAGAATAATATGTGAGAATTAAATAGATTTTTACGATAATTTCACTCTAGTAAGCAGTGCTCAACTAATATTGTTTCTTGCAACGTAAAACTAAAAAGTCAGTGTTGTCTCAAAGAAACCAGAGGTGTTCTATTTACAGAGAAAAAAATGGGTTTTTTTCTTGTTCTATTGATTTCAGACAACAAAAGATCAAAGTCTTTCAGTTGGAGCAATATAGTTTCAGTTGTTTACAGATGAGATATCATCAAAATGCTTCTTTATTAATAACACCAATTAAGCTCTCCTTTGTAGTGAAATATTTAGTAAATACATTCAGAACCCCTCTAATTAATCTGCGGTACTACTGGATGCTTATGTGCCCTTAAAATATATGCTGAGAGACCTCCTCAAGGGCAAAGTGAGCCTTACAGCCAGTATGCAAACAACAAACAGTGCAAGCAGTTTTACTTGTGGGCAAAGACAATATTCTGAGTTTTGTTTTGTTTTGTTTTGTTTTTACAAAGTCACCATGTTGTAACATGATGTTGTGTTTTAAAAGAGAATTGGGTATTTCTCTTTAAATAAGAAATGGAGGTCTGGCATTGTCTCTCTATAGACCAGAACATGTGCTGTGTGAGTATTTCAAAGCCTGGAAAAGAGCTAAACCTAATTCAGGTTTCATATGAATATGTATCATAAACCTACGTAGCTGCCACAGTGTCCCTTTTCATGGTCACCACAGACACCTAGTGACTGGTGTCTGTCCTTGAGCCATGCTGAGGAATTCAACAATTTTCAGACTCTGTGACCAGAATGAAGGTTACATTCAGGAAACAGCAGTGATTATGTCAGCTGGTGCCAGGATGGACCAGGCTGTGCAGGCTGTGATCAAACTTAGGCTAGCCTGACTCAGCTTAAAAATGAGTTATCTTCAGTACTGTGACATTAAAGAGGCAGATAGAAGGAAATTGGCTGCATATTTATGCATCTCCTGCAAAGCTTACCTAAGCTTAAGTTTGCATCTGCTGTCTTTGCTGTCTCTTTGGTGGAAGGAGCATCTTGAATTGTTTATTCCTTCTCTCAGCTTTTCTGTGTTCACATAATCCTGTCTGTTTGTAACGTTTCTGACATTTTAGGTCACTTCCAACCCCAAGCCTGTCCTTGAGAAGAATCCCTTTTCCTAGCCTGCATGGGCTCAGCCATTTTATTAATATCCCTGTGAAGATGTTTATGAGAATGACTTCCTCCAGCGCTGCTTTCTCTTTCTGCTTAGCTCTTTAACTCCTATAGAGATCTCTTTGATTTAACTCTATCTACTCCAGTAGATAACTCATATGCGTATTTGCAGCACAGCTGCCTTCCTACCTAAGTCACAAGAGGCTCTTAGCAAATGACGTTTTCTATTTTGTTAATTCCAGTCACCTATTGCAATAACAACATCTGGGACCCCAGAGGGTTCAGAAAGCTTTTTGACACATTCTTGATGTTTCAGAAACAAAGGAGTAAGCCATGGGTTGTCATCTATAATTAGTCAAGGTGGCTCAGAAGAATATCTTTAAATCTAAATACACATTTTGTCACCATCTACAGGGAATTGTCATGGATTCATTTAGGATATGTAAGTCAAAATGGATGTTTTATGAATGTAACCTGGGTACATGTGATAAAGGATATGCAACTTTAATTTGATACAAGTGTTTTAATTCCCCAAATGGAAGCACTAGGCTAATAGTGAAATCTAGTTTTATTAATTCACTCAAAAACACAATTCCTCTTCAAATCAAAATCTGGCTTCTATCAAGATCAAGAAATTTCTGACACTTTTTGGCAGAAATTATGTGAGAGCATCTCTCAGTTTTTGTACTGCTGAATGTAAAGCATTATATGATTTAGCCTCAAATCAAATTCATGGCACTAATTTAAATAGAGGTTGCTCTTTATTTTCAGCTGCAGTGGATCATTGGTTTCCTTGAGAGACAAAAAAATGTTTGGACTTGGGTTATGACGAGATTAGACAATTGTTTCGTAAATACACATTTACTTAGCAGATACTCTGATACAACATATATTTGCACATAAAGGATTTAATTTACAATTCTTTGAGAATGTCTGGCTATCATAATAAATCCAGAAATAATGAAAGAATGCAGTATCACAGAAGCATGAGGTACTTGCTTTGGAAGCTTTTCATTATAGTTTTCCCATCTAGTGATTCTAATGAAAAAAAGTAAAACATGTATGTCATCATTCTGGAATTGTATTTTTATTGCTTTAAGGGAAATATTACCATAGCCACATAGCACTTTAATAGATACAAAAAAACACCCCAAAAACAAAAACAAAAAAACCAAAAAACCCAAATCATGCATCAAACATAAATGTATTTTTTTAAAAATGTATTCTTTCTCTTATGCTTTCACTGAGAACAACCTCACTGGTTTATGAAATTCCAAAAACATCTGCATGGACTAGGGTTAGCTATAATGTAGAAAAAGCTGTTCTCAGAAGCAGGTGCCTCTTTGCCAGCAACAGAAGGGATACTGCTCTCCTTGCATGCCATAGGCAGCTTGTTAAAGCACTGACCAGTAGAGAAGACAGTTCAATCACTAACTCTTGTTGAAAGATATTAAGAATTTTATTCCCAAAAGAAATGTCCTAAACCCCAGCAGTTGCTTATTTCAGGAAGGACTGAGCCAGGATACAGTGCCCTCGTAAATCTGAAGCTTGGCTGCTGTGAAGCTAAGCAGTTACAGAAAACAAATTGTGGAAAGAGCATACCTGCACACACATATTTATTTAAGAGTAGAGAAATGAATCACCAGGGAGACCTAATATATCTTTTTTGCTTTTTTATATGTTAGGCAAGTGCTCTCACTACATATGTATATGAAATTGTAAAAGAATACCAATTTTACCATTTTAGTTCTGGGTTATTTTATTTGTTTATTTTCATTTAGTTTGCTTGTTTATTTTGTTGATTTAAAAAAAAATAAAATAATGGTCTCCATATTGCTTTTTGCAGGTAGGTCAAATGTTTTCATGTATGCTACCAAATTTTTAAGATATTTGAATTCCTTAGACTGATCATTATTATTACAACTCAGGCAGAGTAACAGATACTTTGGGTCCCCAGAACTCTCTTGTTACAAATTGCTGCGCTAATGGCATTAAGGCAATGTCAGTTTTACAGATATGACCTTTAGTTTTGTTATGAACCACAATTGCAAGATGATGGACTAGGAAAAGCTAAGTCTCATAAGCCATATGTTTCAAGAAGCAATTTTACATGTCCAAAGGACTTGCACTGTCCACAAATCTGAAAAATGTCCAATGTGTTCACTTCAAAGTCAAGTGAGGACACCACTTTGACTTAGATACAACATCAGAGTTTTGAATGATGCCTGAGTATTTTGAATTTGAACAATACTCTTGCTGAGAGGTTTTAGCTTCAGCCATAGCTGCTAATATATATTTTCATGAAACTTGTCACTACACAGAGAGAATTAAAGATTCATCTAGTCAAAAAGAATAAATCAGGGACAAGAAATTCTTCGTGTACTACTGAAACTGATACAGTTGTACTGTTATAACTAGCACACATATATGTATTAATTATATGCAGATAAATACACTTTTCATGTTGAATATATAAAATGTATATTTTTTTAATAAATATTCACAGATAAACCTATGTAATAATCAAAGTATTTAACATTTACTCATATATATCTGCATCAAATATATATATTTGAAAGATGCAGCAAAAACTCTAATGTCAGCCAGACAAAAAGGCTGGTTAAGCTAAAAAAAGTGCTTGTTTTATGAAAAAAAGTAAAATTGCAATTCACAGCATTTTATGTAATGCTGTACAAATTACCAGATACTAGAGACTGCATTTCTGGACCTGAATAGTACTAAAAGTTGCAACTAAGGACAAATATAAAGACACTTGTTTACAATGCAAAGGCTTAGTCAGTACTATAAGCAATATGGCAATCTGCATAGCAGAAGATATAATGCTTTGTTATGTATTTTTACTTTCCCTACCAATTTTTACACACATGAACAAACTCAAAAACACACCCATTGATTTCAACCAGTACAAAAAAAGGTGAAAATACAGGAAATACAAATGAATGGGAATTAGTGCATTCTGACATATTTATACAATCATATGTTTGCCTTATTTACTGGGTCGTAGCCTTACATGTCTTATAAAGACATCATGAAATTATTTAAAAGTATACTAGAGATGGGCTGGCAGTTCTATTGCCAGAGTTGCTGGTGACACTTCCACTCTTTTCTGCTACGACCTTGTCAAATAACACAGTCTGATATCATAGACACTGTGGGTGTGTGTGACCTGTGTGTGTGTGTGTGTGTGTGTGTGTGTCAAACTCCAAACAGAACTGCTCAGTTCTCTAAACATTGAATGGGGAGGGAAGGGGAGAATAAGAGCAGAGTAAAGGGGCAAGGAGCTGAGTGTCATGGAGAAGGCCAGTCTCTCCACCTGATGCTTCACTTCTACCCCAGAGCTTGGGATGAGGACCAGTGTGTCTGAATTTCATAACTGCTGCTGGGCAGAGGCTAGGAAGTGTCCTGGCAACAGGAGTTCTACCCTTTGTGTCTGTAATCTTCTACTTTGACTATTCTGGAACCTTAAATGGCCAAGATGGGTATCATGAAATCAATTCCCAGTCTGGACCACCAAGGTAGAAGAACATGGCATACTTCCAGTCCTTTTCAGAAAAGAGAAGACTTGCAAATAAATGCAGAAAAATATACACAAAGACTGTCATATGCTCACTAGTTTAAAAACCAGTAATACTTAATGAAAAAGGTAGCAGAATCAAAAAATAGGAAACAGGAAAAGCAGCTGCTCTGGGAGGTATAAGGCACCTGCTGAGCTGGATAGAGGGGACCTGAGCAGAACCCTTGCCTACTTGTGCCTGCTTCTTCCTGCAGACAGAGACCACTAGGAGAGGATATGAAAGAAAGTTTGATAATTGAATATTCATAAGATAGCAAAAGCATGTCCTGATGTGATATGAAGCACAACTGAGTGTCTCATAGTGGCCACTCCAAAGTCATTGGAGCTCATCAAGGGCTTAATATTGTTCAAATACTTTCAAAAAGATGTTCTAAGGAGAATACACAAAATTACTGAGAACATGATTTCACAATTATTTAATTGTTCTTGAAAATATGGACAATATAAACTTCCTGCTCCATAGTATTAGTGAGAATTTCTTCACACCAAAGCACTATTGGAATGAGCAAGCACAGAAAATTCCATAAAACAGCAAGGTTAAACAACATGCAGTAAATATAGCTCAGGAGGAGTCAGGGTGAACACCTGATTATAAGTGTGGGGTACCATAGAGTGAGGAGCAGAGTATAAAATATATATGTGAGCAAATCATTAATATGGTATTAAAGAATTTTTAGAAAAAGTATGTTACTTTTGGTATGTCTAAACTTTTGACAGTGAGGTCTTGGAACCTTAATAATACCATCTAAAAGTAGTTTTTATGGATGGTAATGTAACAACATGGACATAAAAGACCACACTGACTCCAAATAATCTTAATTATGTATTATATATATTTTCTCATGCTTACAGGCTTGTCTAAAGAACTACTACTCTTCTGGTGCCATATAAATATTTAATAATGATAATGTAGAATATACTGATATTACATTACAAATGATTATTTGACATCCTTATTCCAAAATGGACTTGCTTTACTTACATGCCAGCTCTGTTATATTCATGGAGTGTGTTCATGGGAATAAACAATCAGTACTCAGCTTCATTAAGTTTATATTTTTATACTTTCCACACTAGGGGAAAACATTACATTGCGGGCAGAATTTAAATAATTGCTTAAAAGTTAAGAAAATGCTTCAGTGCTTTTCTGACTAACAACAAATCTGAATATTTGCACAAATGGATTTATGCACTGAACTTATCAACAGTCTTCCAATTTTTTTTCTAAAAAACAAACTTCAGAAAATGCCATAATATGCTTTTTTACCTTTAAAAAAATATTTTTTTTAAATTGTGCATTTCAAAATTAAGCCACATAGTGTTACATAAATAGTCCATGATGTGCTGAATAATGATAGCTAAGTTATCTTCTCAAGTGAAAAACTGGGTTAAAATTTGGAATATTTTGATCTTTTTATACCTATCTTTTGCCAATAAGTAAGCTATTTCAAAAAGATTTGCTTGTGTATACTGTATACTATAAATTACTTTAACTAAATGCAGAATTATTTATAAGAGCAACTAAAGAATGGAAAGTTATAGGACACAACCCCAAAATTTATTTACATGACACCCATATTTAAGACGTTTACATTCAGAACAAACACTTACTAAACAAAGAGAATGCAGAAATATGCATGAAAAGTCCTTGCATGGTTAATCATATAGCAAAGCCCCTCAAAAATTAATATAGCATACAGAGTAGCATTGTGTGCAGGGGCTCCAAAATATTTTGAAACTAACAAAGAAGTTCTTCTCATGTCCAGTCCTTCATACTGCGCTCTTTATCTCTAAAATTTTTTTTAAGAAAGAACAAAATATATCTAAATTTGTTTTGATAGACCCAAACCAAGCGGTTCTAACTGATATGATCCCGAAGTTGCTCAATGGGTTGTTCATATTGACACAGTAAAGTAATTTCACATTCTTCATTCTTCAAATTCTAAAGAATCTACTGCAAAATTATGGGCACTGAGAAGGTTTGAATAAGTCTATTTAATAAATTACTACTGGCTGTATATTTGGTGTGCCCACAATGGCTTGCTGTACATAAAATAGAAACTCCCATTTCTCATGAAAATCTGGAATATCATCTGAGCTTGACTATTTCCGCTTTGTGATTGCAAGGTAAAAAGCAGTACTAAAAAAACCCCACAAAACCCAACCCAGGAATTTTGTGCGTGATATATATGTTTTTTTTTTCCCCTTATAGGTAGCACAGGGGCTGCCTGGCATGTTTTTCATATGGAGGTCTGTTTACCACTACCTCCTTCCTTGTTGTACTGGCACGTTATTCCCAAACTGAAGTTCTGTCTTGATGATCAGGAGGGAAGGGCTATCTTTATGTGGACAGATGACTGTGTTTATTGAACATTTGCAACTTAAATGCATGTTTAAGGTGATAATAAACAAGGATATTTGTACTAAGTACTGTGGTGCTCAGCTGAAAATGGTTTGCAATATGTCACTATATATATGTATATGTATATATATTATGTGTTACCTTGGATACAAGGCTTGCTCTGTAGGCAGCTAACTGCTTCAGATACTCCTTCTTGGCAGCTTCAGTTTTCTTTTTGTATACCTAAAAACAAAGAGTGGCACATTAGTAAATTAATCTGGTTTTGTTTTTATATATCACCGATGTGTCTCATGCATTTTCATAATGTCTTTCTAAGTAAACAGCCTTCCCTCCTCATATTGCTTAAAGAGTGAAATAATAAACATCAAATATTTTAAAGAAAATATTGTTCCAACTGTGAAACACCATTTAACTAACCAGCAGTATTGAAAAAACAGTATCCCTCATGGCATCTCAGGCTTAATTGCTAAAAGTGAAGTGCATGGCATACTTTCAGATGGGACCTTTGGGGATGGGGGAAGGTAGGTGTGACCCTCCCTGCTGGCTACCACTTGTGAGACCAGTTAAAACGCTCTGGGGAAGATGAGAATTTTCAGAAAGACATTTGAACTAAATGAAGGCAGAGATGAGAGCACCACAGATTAGCCAAGAGAATTTGTCTCTTCCCTTGGTGAACTGTTGGGGGCAGTTAAAGAAGCCCATGGAGCTTCTAAGGATAATAAATGTTAGTCATTATTCCAGTCTTGATCCCATATCGGTCTAATTAACTTCTCAGAAGCATGGATCTATTTCTGTACATTTCTCTCAACTCACCAAATTATTTTAAATGTGGCATGTGCACAATCTCATAATAGATTAAAGACCTTGGAGAATCACTTCAATTTTGCCCAGGTTTCAAGACCAAAGATTATCTGCAGGGTTAGGCAGGACCTCATAGCACTACAGTAACATGGAGTTAGAAAAGCATGTGTAAATATTTAGGGTTGAAAGTTCTCAGGAGGAGAACCAGCTTCTGACCCATGTAGCCCAGCTAAATACTTGCTGTTAGCCATGTCAGTGACAGATTTTGCAACAAATCCACATTTCCGCTTGCAAATATTGTCATGAGTTTCTCACAACTTTGTATTTTGGGATTTTTCCTGAAGGGGTAAATTTAGGAGTCATGCATGCATCTGGGCTTCATGTAAGTGTAAGTCCTTACTTACTTCAACTAAGTGCTTCAACTAAGCAGGACTGACACCTCATCTTTCTTATTGAAAGGAAAATTTAAAAAAATATCTAAAGACTTAAAAGTGAGGGAGAAAAAAAATAAGGGAAAGAAAATTTGCTTTTTCATTGTTGTTATATTTAATGATTTTTAAGTCATGTACTCGGGGTTAAGCCACATATGGACAGGCATTTGGGGTCCATAATATTGCACAAAAATGAAACTGCAGCTTTGTGTCTCTGTTCTCCATTTCTCCAGCCAAGTGCACAACCTGGACATCTGTGGAAACCCTCCATGGGGAAAGTAAAGGCTGCCCCCCTCCCATTCCTCATTGCCTGGTTAACTGGGCTATTGATTCAAAGAGAGGCAAAGCTATTCAGGAAGACAATTTTGGGGTGTTCTTCTGAATTTCACAGCTAAAAGAACATATGAACATCTCCTCCCCAAAAAGGTAAACTTTATAAAAAACTTTAAAGTGTTCTCTTTTGATCTTCCAATGCTTCAGTTAAACCAACAGTCCCGTAATGGAGAGGACCTGGCAGCACAGAGTGTACACACAGAAGATAATACAGTTGCAGACTACAAAGGGAGAGTGGCAATGTCAGGCTGGAAGGATCCAGTACAACACCATTTTTATAAAGAATGTACTCGTGAAACAATTTTTTGTTTCACTAGCGCTTTGCTTTCAAACACAGAACAAACCTCAGATACAGGCTGGCAAAACTCAGAGGCTGCCTAAAGGATTAAAGATTTTGCTGCCCAGGGAAGCAAAAGATCACAATGGAAACAGATAAGTCTTGGGCTTCTAAAATTGTAAATATAAAGACAGAAAGGGAAAAAGATTGGTTTTAGCTGTGCAACTATATCTTTGCACCCTTGTAATTTCTCCAGATTAAGATAAATATGTAGTGTTTGCTGATCTCCTATTGTTCTGCAAATAAAAACAAAACAAAACAAAACAAGGTAGCAATTTGCTTCTTAAATTCTAATCATTTGTGATTATTAGGGGAATTACTATTTTGTTTTCAAAACAGATAAGAAATTAGTCAGCAGTCTGTGCCTAGCTGCTAAAATTAATTCAGCTTGACCTACAGAACAAAGACTAAGTTATACTGCTTTGTATATTGCAATATCTCTGTATCACTCTGATAGCGACCTTAAAACACAGAGCTGAAAACAAATTTTACACAGAATAATGTTCTTCAAAAGATCACATATCTACTGTTTCCACATTGGGTTTTATTTTGCATTACACAAATATAAAAAATAGACACTCCTGCCGTGCTCTTACAATCACAGCGTAATTGAAAGAGTCCTCTGGGACCTGACTTTTCCCGCAAATAGTCATGTTGCACAAGGTTAACTCAATAATATCAAGCTAAGAAAAATTCTGCGAATCTCCATCACTACTTCATAGAAACATCATCGGACCATTGATATTTAATTATGTCCTACCTACGACTCTGCCATGTTCAGTGTACACACTGCCTCTCCCTCTTCTCTTGAATCTTTTGGTGAATGATTGACAATCACCTGAACACCATGTCTTCCCTGGCACTATAAAATTGAATGATTTAACAGGAGGTCATTATAATAACAGTCCTTACTGGATGGGAAAAAGTTGTAGATGACCCCAGTCTGCTTTGATTTTTGCATTGGCAAGAATGGCCCCTGCAGGCTGGCTTGTCTGGAGTGTGATCCGCTCACTCCACTTTGTCCCTGGAAAAGCATTGGTGTGTCCTCTGAGGACAACAGGCTGAGCTCTCACTGTCTGTACCCTTCTGAAGGTGGCCACTTCTTAGGTTAGCATATGAGTAAGCTGATGGTCCTCATGCTGGTTTTGGAAATTGGTGGGTCATAGCCTGGACTAAAAATTGGTAAGTTCTGCCTGTCTGGGAAGTAAACACTTACTTGGTAACATAAATACCAAGTATATACAAGGTATATATAATAACATAACATAACATAACATAACAAAGGTCTGGTCTGGCCACCAATATTTTTCTCTGAAGGCAAATGAATGTGGTCCTGGCAGTGGTACCAATTCACTGGCTTTGTGCTGGACTGGACTTATACTGGGGGCTTACGAAGGCAGGGCAAATAGAGAGTGTCCTCAGCACTTGCAGCAGTACCTCAAAGAGGTATGAACAAGTCAGCTGCTCCTCTCAAACTCCTATTTGTTTTTGGTTGGTTTTTTTTTTTTTTTTTGTTTTTGTTTTTGTTTTTGTTTTTGTTTTTGTTTTTGTTTTTGTTTTTGTTTTTGTTTTTGTTTTTGTTTTTGTTTTTGTTTTTGTTTTTGTTTTTGTTTTTGTTTTTGTTTTTGTTTTTGTTTTTGTTTTGGGTTTTTTTTGGTTTTTTTTTCTGCAGCGATGAGAATATTTTAGCCCTCAGGCTTAAATAGTTTTGTGTTGTTGTAAGTATAAGGCTTGCATCCTTGCAGCACTTTCGGGGAGGAAAAAGGCTTGTGTCATCATTCAAGTGTGCTCTAGGAATAGCTGAAGGTCTTTTGAGCTTCATGGTTAAGACAGTTCTAAATTATCAAATAGATCATATCCAATAATACAATTAACATTTTTCCTGTATCATAAAGCAGAGTTCTGTTCTGTTGCTTATCTATACTGTATAGTGGGAATATTTAATTTTATTTATAGCATCTTAGAAATCTCCTATAAGGTCATTTTCCTGTCCTCTGTCAAGCAAGCAACAATTATTAAATAAGTAACTTGACAGGAACATATAGTTATGGAATTAAGTAATTTCCATTTTGCTTTAATTCAATTAACATGGTAATTGGACGTCAACTGATTGTCATTCAGGCAGCAAAGGCCCATTCTGATTCAGCAGCATATTTGTATCTTGACAGAGTATTTTATTTTCTATATTGACCCAGTTGTGGAAAAATGAATGTTGGCAGAAAAAGACATATTTTTGTATATTCAGGATAGGTCAGTTTAATTTATTCTTTTTCTCTTCAGCGTGTTATAGAAACCCCAAAATACCAAGACTGCATACATTTTTCTATAAATGGAATTTGCTGGCATTATTTTCCTACTGTGCTTCTCACACGCAAATGAAGCATAATACACAGACCCTTATTTAATTGCACTTCCAAGGTAGCTTCAAGTTCCCTTACACTGCACAGCAAAGCATGCAAAAAGGACCCAGCAAAAACCCCTACTTTGTCCATATAAATACAGATAAAATATATAAATATATAATAATATCAATACAAATATTTAAGATAGAATTTGAATTAGGCCACCAGGGAGAACAAATGCCCTGGGCTCTCACAGGCTGGTATCAGCCCGTGGGTCATTGCACCAGCAAACTTTAGCTCCAGTTTCCTGGGCTGACCGTGCAGGTGGGCCACCAGGGCTACTGCAGCTTACAGCAGGGACTGAACTCTTCTTACTAACAGTGATACACAACCCTAAACTGAATGCACCAAACTTCCACTTGGAGATAGAGGGGTGGCAAGTTATAAAACAGCCACTCACAAATACTGGATTCACCAAATTAAAGCGACAGTCGAACTTGAACATTTTTGCTTTATGCTGCCAAATTCTGACCATGTTTTGCTTTCTGTATTTTAACTGCTGTTTAGTTCTAGTCTTTTTGGATCATAAATTCCTTGAGGCAGGCTTTATGTCTCCTGTGTTCTTGTATGTGTTCTATAATATGAAGTTCATTACTGATAGGTATACATATATTTATAGTTGAAATATACCTGTAATGACTTCAGCCAGGTTTTTGTTCTGGTTAGCCATTTTTTCACAATGAACTTCCCCCCAGCTTGCTTGTGGAGGATTATCAACACCTCACAACACACTAGGCGGCAGGATTACTAACTACCCTGTCACTTGTGGTTTGCACCCTTATTGCCCAAGGGGAACAGATCTCCCTTCCCCCAGTCATCCCAAGAGCTGAAAGAAGCACTCAAATGTCTGCAACCACATCCTGTTTGGACTATCAGGTGCTAATGGAAAACTATTGCTTGTGACTGCAGTCCCCTTTGATACTAGAGATGATACTAGACTCCAAGACAGTAAACTAAACTGACTCATCATTTTTGAAGGAAAGGAGACTTTCAGAATTTGTGCTTCGTGGAGTTCTGCAAAAGCTCTGTATCTCCTAGCTGACAAAGCAAATTAGAAAGAACCATGCTACTTCCATAGCTTTGCATAAATGGATGGTACAAGGATGAAAAAGAAAGGGAAGCTTTCTGTTTATCTTGTGGATATCCCCTTAGAGCCGAGACTTGCAAGAATGTTTTATTTGTCTTTTTAAAATGATGTAAAAGTGCCCACATTTTTTTTTTTTTGTTTTGGTGGAAGTGTTCCAGAAACCCCACAAAACAGTTTATGCAAAAATGGTAAATCAAAAAGCAACATGACCGATTTTGTATTCTTGGTCTCTGCAGTGTTACATCCCATGGGAGTGTCATTTTCACGGACTACAGTTACAGGAATGTCATCTGATAAAATACAGTAGGCTCCAATCCAGAATTAAATTCCACATTCAGATTGTCATTCCTGGCCCTAAATATGTCTGCTCATAGAGGAAAGTTTGTGTTTGTTTGGGGTTTTTTTCTTTGTTTTTTTTGTTGTTTTTTTTTTTTTTGGTTGGATTTTTTGGTTTGTTTTTGTTGTTTTATTTTTTCCCAAGTGGGAGACATATCTCTAGTTTTAATCTCCTGATTTTGCTGCAAAGGCACCTAGAGCTGCACATACTCATCTAAAATATGGAGAAAGAAATTCCCACAGCAGTCAGAAAAAAAAAAAAATATTCAGAATTGCTTAATGGCCATTGAAATATGTTACCATTTGATGTTTAATCTGAGTCTATACAGTAACAAAGAGGCTCAGGGCTAGCTATATGGCTCAGTAGTCTCTTTGACTGTAGAGCATGGAAAAGATACCGATGACCTATTAGAGGCTTCAGGGAAAGAATTCTGTCTTCCTGGCATCTGGGGGAAAGATTACAGGGCAAATTCAGCTCTAGCACAAACAATGAGACTCATGGAGAACACTGGAATTTGTAGCCATTTGTACCAGGTCTAAATTTGACTTTGTAGTCTTGACACTTTCAGCTTACAGGAGCAGGACTGTACACTTCATCAGAAGCACGTTGGAAAGTTGAGTAAAAAAACAAGTGACATTAAATGTGTTTTACGTAGTGGTTATCATATAACGATTATATAATATTCTATCGATTATAATGGTTATAATGATTATATAATGTTATATAATATAACTATATTTATATTATATAAATGATATAATGATTGTGTAATAAATATTTCTACCTGCTGGTACTCTTTGGAAAAAAAAAACAAACAGAAAACAAACAAACAAAAAATCAAAAAAGCCTGAATGGAGGCATAATCATTTGGCCTAAATTCAGTTTTGTATGCAAATGACTTAAGAGTCATGCTCCTGTTGAAGTCAAATGTATGGCTAAAAGCTGAGGAAGAAGAATAAGTTGAAAATTAATTGCTATAGCACTGTATTTGAACATTGCTACATTATGTTTGTTGTGTGTCGCAAACGGATGTTAGAAATCCACACTGACCAGGGGGTGTCTGATGTTCCCTGTGATTTCAGTACTTCCAGTGGGCCTGATACTTCTCCCCTCTGAAGTCAATGGAAGTTAAGGGGTTCAAGGACTTGCCATGTAGAAACCAGGGCTATAGAAAAGCCTGAAAATATAAATTTACTTATAGGTACATAGACATGAGTTGTATCTGCACTTAGCATGTGCCTTTTATTGTCCCATTTGTGTTCCAGCTCATTAAGCTCAGATGCTTTCAGAGGAAGGGAGAAGGAGAATACACCAGGATGAAGACCAGTTTGAAAATCTTGACACCCCAATCCAGACCTTCAAAGTCTAGAGATGCAATTTCAAAATAAAAATTTGTGAAGGAAAACAGTGCATCTCCTAAACACACCTAAGATGCAACACTGGTGAAAGCAGCATTGCTGGTGCAGGTAGCTGGGAGGAAAGATGTAAGGTTGCTGTCAGTTCTGCCTATTCCATAATCCATTTTGCTTATAATTCATTTTGGCAGTGTGCACACAAAGATGTGCCTTCTCTTCTTATTCTCATTTACAAAAATAAAACAAAGCTAATCCTTGTGTGGTTGTTTATCTACTAAACTGGAGGTACATTCTCATCCTCTTACAAGCGTGCTAGTTATTCCTTGGAGATTGCTTCATTAGCACAGAGCAAGTAAAGGTTTTTAAAGGGAGAATAAGAGATAGATAAACAAATGTCAGTGTGAATACATCAGCATATATAAGGGAAGAAATTGAAAATTTGTCTTAAAAATGCACTGACTACTTTGACCTCACCGTTTGCTCATCTTCTGAAGCTGTTTCAGCAGCCAGTGCCCTGAACTGTCTGACATCCTGACACTGGGCACCCCCCATGCATGGCAATGCAAAGGGGACATGATGGCCCTTCCAGCCATGGGATGGAAGATTTATTTTAATGTGCCAAGGGATGGGATTATTGTGCCAAGGGATGGGATGCCATCGCATCCTGGGAGGAAGAATCTAGGTTGGGTGTTCCCAGAGGACAGGTGGAGTCAAGACCTCTTGAAACACTGAGCTTGGACCCACTTTGCTCTAACTTGTGGTTTCTCACATGATGATAGAAGCTGTGGAGATATGAGGTGTTGGCCAGCATTACTTGTAAATCCTCTCCAGGTCTACCTGGTCTATGCTAGCAGTGCATAATGTGCTTCTATGTCTAAAACATCCTTGTGGTCAAAAGAGAAACTTATAGAAGACATTTTGTCGTTTTTCATGCCCAAATCAGTCTGGGTTTCTTTCAGAGAAATAAAACAAAATGAAATAAAACAAAACAAAATAAAACAAAACCATGAAAACTTCTGGGTTATAGTGAAAATGGTAACAGCATTATAAACATTGACACTAATGCACAGGGACTTAGTTTTACTTAAGTATTGGTAACATACAATCCAAGTTCCATCAGATGTTAAAGATTAAACTGCAGCTTTTATCTAGTGGGTCTTTGAGCACCAATGAGGAGTAAATGATTTGATTTTGTGAGCTCAGAGGATTTGTCAGCTGCCTCATATGTATAATTCTGGCTCTTCATATTCCTGCTGCTTCTAATTTAGCAGGACAGGCTCATAATTGAAGCAAATTAACTATTTACACTTGCCACTTCTACCAGGGGAAGAGGACACATCAGCAGGAAAGAGTGAGTGGGAAATTAAATTCTTCCCACTTCTGTCAGATCTGGCCTTATATAAACACATTAACAGTAATTTCATGAGGCGGCAACCATAGGAATAAATACTGAGGGATAAAATAATGAGGTGTTGTTATTGAGCTGAACTGCTGCAGCTAATATTACTGTCTGTGGATTATGCAGCCTGAAAGAAAGCATCTGTCACAGCACTCAAACAGTCATTTCACCTGCTCCTTCTGCTTGCTAAGTGTTGGGTGCTCAAGGTGAATCCCCCCTTTCTCCCAGATATAGGACCAGCCCAACACTGAAGCAAACACACAGGAACACATACACACACACAAGAATGCACACTAAGCTGTTCATAGGAGGCCAAATTAATTCCTACTAGAATTCCAATTAAGTCATTGAAGTTACACCAGAATTAATATTTTGTTGAATGTTGAATAGACATTCAATTCCATTTTTAGAATAGCAGAACATTTATTAAGGTCTTTGGCTGAAGTTTTAAAGTTACACTAATGTAAACAAGAACATTTTGTTTGTAATTTGCCACATCTATTACAGCTTTACTAGGACTCCAATTAGAAACTTAAGGTTCATTTAGTACATGCACATCTGGTACTGATTTAAAATTACTTTCCTTTTACATCTAAGGACAGAAAATGACCTAAATAGCCTTTTTACCCAGTTTAAACCAGTGCTCTGTCTGAAAGCCAGCGACTCAACCATTTAGCATGCTGATCTGTCTTTCCTAGGAACTGTTTGTCTCCTCTTTGCCGTAAAAAAGTATGCAAAGGGCAATGATGTACATAGATAAGCTATAGAAATGGAATGCACAGAATTTTAGTACTAAGGAGAAAACAGTGTTTGTGATCATAAGAGAGGAACTGGAAAAGTCAGTGAAAAAAAAATCCCAGTGATATGGCTACAGCATTGAGGAGAAGGTACCTCAACATACTACTGCTACAGCTGCCTGCTGTTCACAGATTTATTAATCTGAACAATTTTAGAAAACATTTATAGTGAAAAATGAAGGGAAACTCATACACTGCCTACTTTTGACCATGTATAATTAGTGTACTCTATCCAGAATTTGAGAAGTCCATGACAAATTCCACCATGGTCACGGAATTTCCTTTAACTTCTAGACTCTCTGTAGATAGATTTGGACAAACAAAATACAGGCACACACCAGCCTTGCTTGTACATTGTTTGCAAATGGGTCTCTTACACACAGAAATGAATGGGAACTTATGATTCGAAAATTCAAATGTCTTCATATAAGAGGGAAGTACCCTGGTATCTGTTTTAGTCTAATAAATTGCATTATTCTCACAATAAGAGTATCAGAATGCAACCCATTTAAGCATACCCACCCCCCCAAACATCAGTAAGGCAGCCACCATCAGATGGTTCGTAACACAATTTCCTTTTTTTGTGATTCAAATCCTGTTTTCTCAAACAACACCTTCCTAGGTCTTCACAGCTTAAAAAACATATGTGGTTATTGTACAAAGATTTTGAAGTTACAGTCTAATATGCCAGGTTATAAAAATTTTGTTGCAAAGTCTTGGACATACATATACTGCCCTTAGGTCATTATTGTATTGAGTTTCTATTCTTTTATTTATTCTGTGGTCAATTTTCAGTAATAAACAACAAGAATTCTATGCATTTCAGAAAAAGTGGTTCAGATCATAGGAACAAAGAAGATTTCATTTTAGCATGAAAACATGAGGCTATTCTTCTTTCTCAATAGCTGCATTATTTTCTTTCTGATTCATTTATATTTACTATTTAAATAGTAAAAGGAGTTCCAATTCTGGAAACATAATTTGAAAATATATTTCTATTTAAATTCCAGAATAAGCATTAGCTTCCAAAACATAAGCCAGAAGCTTTATGATAATTGAATCCTTCTCAGCAAGTATAATTCATCAATAAACTAGTCCTCTAATGATGTTATTGTTTCTTTATTTAACTATTTTTGTATTTCTGAAGCTTCCTCACTGCCAAATACCAAATGCTACATTAATCATTTGTATTTTTAGAGTACAATTTTCCTACCAGAGACATAGGTTTCATAGCAGTTACTAATGGTCTGAATCTGAAAAATTAGGCCTTTAAAATACGGACTATCTAGTCAGTTAAGATGTCTTGTAACCATTACTTTTTGCTATTAGATCCCCAATGGAATAAAAAATTAATTTAAATTTATTCTAGAAAATAGGATTGCCCATTTTAGTTTTTATAATGGGGACTATATTTTATTATTTTTGTATAGTGCTAGATTAGAAAGGGCTTGGGCCTGGAATTTTAAAAATGTGTTTAATAAATGATAACAAATAGGCAAAATGAGCCAAAAAGCAACAAAGATATGCTAGACCATGCTCTTTAAAGGATTGGCTTAAAAAGCATAGTGGCAGCCATTTTTACATGCATGTGTCATATGGATTTCATAACACATAATTCCTCTGTGTTTCAGCTTAAATTAACAACAGAAATATGGAAAACAAATTTTGTTCTGTTCTTGCATCATTGAGCTTATTCAAATTTTGTTCTCAACTACGAATAGGAAATCTAAGGTAAAGCTGGAAATTTAGAGTTGCATGCACTTTTCTTACAAATTTCTATGGAAGTGCTTTAATATTTTGGTGGTAGTACTCACAGGACAAGCATGAAGGAAATGTGCCTTTTACAGTCTTTTGGGTTGGCCTTTGCTGGGCATATTAAAAGAAGGAAAAGAAAGACACAACAAGAAAATAACTCTCATGTGTCAGTCCAAGTGACTTTTCTGATCCCTGTATCAGAAAGTTACCTTTCCTCCAGCTAAGCCTTCTAAATGCTGGCCTTATTCATTGGCAGATACTAGAAAACAGAAGTTTTAAAAAATTTTATTTAGTTAATGAGTGCCAAATCTTGATTATTTTTACAGTGGTAAAAAGATACACTGGTATCTTTAACAAGGATCTAGATGTACCTACACCATTCAGTTTTTATCAAAGTAACCCCGTTTTTTCTTTTTATTTTTTTTCCTCAAGCCCAAATAATTTTACATTCCAAAAAATCATTAAAAATTGTTTGTTAGTTCTTAATTTTTTAACTGTAATTTTGTATTAACAGTGCATGAATGAATGAGATTCAGTTCATTCTCAGTACTTTTCCACTCTCTGTGCTAACATCAACCCCAGTCCAAGTCTCTTGTAGCCAATATAACTCTCACATAGCAAATCCTTTCCTTCCATATGTATTGCTCTCTTAAAGTTCCCAGTCTTTTATCAATCCAATCCAGTCTGCTGGCAGTTAGTAAAAATGCAAAAATAACAACAGAAGAGCAATGGTATGCTACAGTGAGGATCAATGGCATTTGCCAGCTGTTACCACTTAAATGTGAGGAGCTTCCAGAGTCGCCCACTTTTACCAGGCTTTGACTGACCTGGAAGGATTTCTGCAAAGTTTCAGGTCCAGCTCTGTTGGCCTCATTGCAGAACCAAGGCCTTCCATGGAAGACAGAAGTAAGGAATCACTTGCGAAGAGATTTCCACAGCCCATATATATGCTAGAGGATGCCCTTTGCCAGCACCCAACACTAGATTTTCTACTAACTAGATCTACTACTAACTTCTTTCATAAAAGCCAGGTGGTTTGGGAGCAAATGTGAGCCTGGTTTCACTTCTGGCATCATGGGATCATGGGGAAGGGAAACATCTGCAAGTGGTAGCTCAGATATATGTCAGCTTCCACTGCTCAGATCTAAGCTTTGGCAGCAAGGCAGTTTCACATACAGGGCAATGACATTGTAAAATCCTAGGCCTACAGATTTCAGCATCAAACATTTCTAAATACAATTCTAAAACTTGTGCCACATCCCAAAACAAGGTAAACTCTTTTAGTAGTTTCCTACAGATGAAATAAACTATACTCTTCTTATCTCGGTCTCTTTAAATCATGTTCCTGGGACGACACACATTCAAGTTTCATCCTGGCTAGCAAAAGAAGCTGCCTGCAGTGCTCAGATGACCCTGATAACATTTTCCTGAAACAAAGCCTCTGAGCTGCAGCACATATTGTACCTGTTTTTGTTCTTCTCCTAAGCCATCCCACATTGAAGCTACGATTTTAGAGACTTCACCAAAAGTAGCATTGGGGTTTTGGCCCTTGATGGCTGCTTGAGTGTCTCGAAAGAATAATGCATAGGCAGACACAGGCTTCTGTGGCTCATTTGGGTCCTTCTTCTTCTTCTTTTTGGGAGTTTTGGGTTTCTTTCCTATATCTGAAGCAGGTCTCTTCTCACCACCGTTGACCTGTAACATAAAATTAGGAAAGTACTTTTTAAAAAAAGTCAGTTTAATTCATTCCAGCCACTGTTACAGCCTCTGTGATGCAAAAACTTTGGATTTTGCATGCAGAAATTGAATTCTTGTTGTTATCTTTGGCAATCCAAATGTTGGCACTGTCTGCATTAGTCAGAGGTATAAAATTCACTATAAGTATTTTGAATAAAGGTATTTTTTCCCTTAAATGTTTATATTTCTCTTTCATATAATTACTTTAATCTCTGTCTGGTCATCTTTTCACCTTTTCTAAGTTTTATCGCTAGAGGCTATAACAGAAAAATAATGAGAAAATTCAAATGAAATTGGTTTCTCTATAACCTGAGTATCAGTTCAATAACATGAACCATCTGCAGACAGCAGGAACACTGTCATTTCTTCCTTTCACTTATTCTCATCCTTCCCCAGAATGACCCCAGAGTACTGTTCAGATCAATTTCTCCTTCTATAGTGGTACATCCGCCGGGGACTTTGAAGAAAATCTGGTTGTGAACCAAGAAATTCAAGTTACATTCCCCTACACACCTTCTAATTAAAGTGTGAAGAAACAAACCTTTACCATTATAGACAGTTTAGAGCACTTTAAATGATCAGTTTTGACCTATCTGGATTTAGCTGAATGGTTTTTTATGTCTGTTCATGTAAAAGCAAATGATATGAGGAAAGGAGTGAAAGAGGAATGGTGTAGGGAGGAAAGCTCATGTGCCTTATTTATGTACCACCTGAAAAAAACACTGCACATGAGCATTTGTGCAAACACCAAAGCACCCTGTTTTCCTGGAGAAGCAGGTGAAAGGTCTGGAGCTCAAGTCTTGTGAGGAGCAGTTGAGGAAACAGGGGTTGTTTAGCCTAGAGAAAAGAAGGCTTGGGAGAGACCTTATCACTCTCTACAACTGCTTGAAAGAAGGTTGTTGCAAGGTGAGTGTTGTTCTCTTGACCCACATTACAAGCCATAGAAGGAGAAGAAATGACCTCAAGTTGTCCCTGGGGAAGTTTAGATTGGATATTAGGTAAAAATTCTTCACCAAAAGGATTGTCAAGCATTGGAAAAGGCTGCCCTGAGAAGTGTAGAGTCACTCCCTGGACACATTTAAAAGATATGTAGCTGTGGCTCCTGGACACATGGTTTAGTGGCGAGCTTGGAAGTGTGAGGTTAACAATTAGACTTGATGATCTTAGAGGTCTTTTGCAACCTAAATGATTCTAGGATTCGATGACTTACAAGCACATGAAGGGACAATAACCTGATTCTTCAACACATTGGAGTTCCATGGCAAAGTGCTTTTCTTGATATGATCACTTAATTTACTGTAACTGTAGAAATAGTGTGCGATCTTACAAGAGGGTTCAAAGGCTTTTTTCTTTTTTTAGCATGACCAAAGCACTGTGCATCATAAGCATTTTTTAGAGAAGAGAAGATCAAGAGCATAAATGGCATGCTCTAGGCTAAGGATCTACTAGGCATGACTTCTTTCACTTCCTTCTATTATTATTTTTTAATAATGCGTGTCAAGTGACACAGGAGGATACTGGTGTTCAAATCATTGGAGCTGCATGAGGAAAATTGCTAGAAATCCTCATTTTGAGAAAAAATAACTTTTATTTTCCAATATGCATCACTATATGGAGTCCAACAGAATGCAAGTGATGACTACATGAACAATCTGAAGCTTACTAAAAACAGCAACAAAGTGATGGCTGCAACTTGAAAATGAAGTTGCTTGTTTTCTGAGCATTATGGTACAATAGTTTCAACTTTAATACAAAGTTAATAGACACACAGCCTATTGTCAGCATTTGGAAAATATGGAAAAAAACCAACTGTGCTGCCCATTATTAAGTTATTCAGCCTTTTGTCTCTTGCTATTTTAAAATTCTACCGGGTACACAAAACTAAAAATTAAAGTATAATTAACTAGGACTCTAATTTGGGAACATTAGTTTAAACTTCTCAGAAGTCCAGTGCAAACTCCATGAGAGAGAAGACTTTGAAATAATTAGTTCTATAGTTAAAATTTTACTCATATGATTTGCTAACATTTTTCTCCCTTCAGTTTATTTTTGAACCAATGAGATTTAAAAGTACTCTGTTTGTTAGGATACCACATTACTTCAACCACCCTTAAACTAGGTGATATACTACAGAAACTTGTCTACGTGCCTTCTGGTAAGCTGTTCTGTGAGCAGCTCTAAAACATTCTCCAGCCTTAATGATCAAGAGACTTCAAAACCCACTGTTAAAAACAGAGTACTCACAGGGGAAATTCTGTTTGTCTTCTATGAAAATAACAAAATAAAAAGAATACCAGAATTCCAGTACTAATAACCTTGCAAATGGCTGAGATGATGGCCTACCTTATGCTCCCATCAGTCTATCAGCTTCATAGACTTCACTTCTAACCACCAAAGCAGAGACAGATGGAAAATAAAATAAAAACCATATATATTCTGCTAGGCATAGGCTTGTGCCTCAAAATCCCTGGAGGTGTAGTTAGCTCATGGTAATCCACCTCCTGTCATGGCTTATTGCTTAATTATGGTGATGTATTTAACTTATTTATCATAAGAAAGCAATAATCTTTCACTTTAAAAAAGTGTACATTAACCATGTTGCACACGTAATAGATCACAAGAATATCTAGTGCAGGATTTAAAACTATCAAGTAAGGCACATTGTTGATATCTAAATGCCCCTTGAGAACCTGGAAAATGTCTATAAGCATATTTAAAATAAACTGCAATAGTACCAAAGCCTTTAATGGAGCTAGCAGAGCTGTTTTATGCACACTATCTTGCAGTAATCGCTGTAGTTTGAAATAGATTTTAATCAAGCACCATCTGCATAATAGGCTGAAAAGACAACACAGAATTCCACTTATAACTCCTATCATATAAAGTAAATATTGTAAAACTTCTGCCACATAAGGAGAATATGCTGCAGCAGTTCTTTAGTAACTGTATCTGTTATTTAATTCTTGCTACTTACAGTCCTCTTGCTAACTTTCCTCTAAAACACATTATTTGAATTTCTCTCATAAGTGATATGCAAATGAACAGGGAAGAAAACCCTGTTATCCATCTATGAAGAAATACTTATTTACAAACCAGTAATGCTTCCAGCACCTCACAATTATGCTTGGCAACAACAAAGTACATGTTTAACGATCCAACAGTGTGAATTATGGCAAGAATTACATAAATGTAATATTCCAATGTTGAGGAGGTCAGAATAAGGCATGTGATAAGTGGCCACTTTGTTGAGAATGTTTTTATAGTTACTTAAAACTACTAATTTTTAAGCTCTCCCTTTTCTCTTCTTCTAACGATAGCCCAACATATGAGATTTAGAATTAAGGAGCCTTAGTGATGTGCACCCTTGCAGAGAGAATACCCTTAGTCTGAGGCGACATTTCACAGTTCCATGGTCTTAGCAGCTCTCTGAATCTATATCCAACCTTACAATTATGCTACAGATGTCACTGATCTTATGGTCAAGCAATCTCAGCTGTCCTCCTTTTAGAGCAATAGCATGGGGGAAACTGAGCTCTCTATAATGCAGCTCCTTTCCATTTCTTTGAGCAGAGGAATATAGGACAGTTGAAGTCTAAAAAGGCTATATGAAAGAGTCTTTATGAGAATGAGTATTGCCAAATAATATTCAGCAGCTGCTGCCATTAGTTATGTGTATGTTGGATAAAGCTTACAACAATTTGAATATTTATCATAGAATGAACCATGAAGCTCAGCACACGAACAATTACATCAGTTTTTAAAGTTTAATACTGGATTTTGGAATATATATATTGAGCTGAAATGGTAATTTCCTTCATTCACAGAAATCAGTAGTTCATAGGGCAATAATGATATTTTTAGTCCAAATGTGTGCATAAAGTATGTGTGTTTTCATACCTTCCATCATGCTCTTTCTATAAATTCATATAAATATGAACAGGATATTGATGTTTCTGGGGGGTTTTGTTTGTTTGTTTAATTTTTTTTTATCTATATAGAAATATGTGTAGTTTTTAGGGATCTCTCTGCCAAATATACTAGGAAAAGACCAGTGGCTTCTCTTTCACAAAGCTGGTATAAACTGAGGGACATCATCTGACACTGAGGTGATTTTCTATTTGGAAATGTACTTTGTTTTTTGATCAGTGTGGGTACATAGGCAAACATTTGTCCCACTGGTTAAATAGGGAGAATGTCACTATTGCTGTTAATGACACAGTGAGCTCAGAGGGAGTTGGTTTTTACACAATGCTCATGGCAGAAATCTCTCAGACTCTACAGAGTGAACTCCAACAGTGACCCCATGGCAGCAACAAGTGCATTCCTACTGAAGGACTGGCTAATGAGCTCTGGCCCTGATCTATTAAATAATATCACATATCTGCATGATAGTTCCTAAATCAAAGAGAAAAATCCAAATTTCACAAAGTTACATTCAGTTACAAAATAGATGTTCTCATGGGAGACAGAACAGTCAGTCTATCTGTTCCTGTCCTCATCCAGTGCCTTCTTTCACTTGGAAGAGGATTTCTGGAGTGAGAACTTTCACAGGTTCCTCCAAAGCAACCCTGATAAAATGTAATACTGACGTATCTGGGGAGAAAGATCTCCACAGAAAACTGGTTTATTTTGAGCGTTCTTATCCACTCACCAGCAGCTTCCAGGAAGAGCAACATGACAAAAAGATACACGGTGAAGAGCTTTAAATCTTGAAGCACAACAATACAAGCTTAACTCCTTAGGCTGATTATTTAACCCCTCTTGTCTTTTGCAGAAGGAATTACAGAAGAACCACTGCAAGGTGTCTGGCATGCCAGCCCACTCCCTGTCTCCAGCAGTGGCCAGCCTCAGGTGTTTTCATGGAGCCCTTAGAAATCCCACAGAAGAAATGTAGAATGTTACCTGCTCCCCATCAAGCTTGCTGTTTAAACCATACTAGATGGAGAAGAATTTAAGCCCTCTGTCAACATTAACCAAATGTAATATCCTTTAAAACTTTTATCAGTGAAATTATAAATATAATTTTAAGGGAATGTATCTACTTTAGTATACTGGATTTAATTTTGTATCATTCATTGTGCTATTTGTCATCTTTTTCTGCTTAGACTGGGAAGGAGAGAATTTTAAAGAGAGATTTCCAAAATAACATCCTTATTAAAAGTTGAATACTTGTTGTATAAAGTGGCTTTCATAAAGGAAGAAACAAGTTTGACTTATTTTGCAGTGCTTTTTATTTCTCTGTTAAAAACATTAGCTTCAGATAACTACTGCTTGCTTGAAACCACAACCCAACACTTTTGCTAGCACAAAGTGTTACAGTGAAAAAGTATGTGAAAAATAAAGGTTAAATAACTGAAATACTTGACAGAAGTAGAAAATAAATCCTAATTATTTGAATAGATATTTTCTCCAGACATTTAGAGCATCTTGCACACTGCCAGCAATGTAAAAATATTAGCAATGCAACAGGAGTAGCAAATAAATTATTCTGAAAAAGTAAAGGCTGCCTGGAATTATTTTTACATAGCTCTATTCTAAAGTCTCCCTCAGTAAGGAAGTGCTCATTTAAAATTTATGAATTATTCAGTAATTTTTAAAACCTAAAGTTTGTGAAATCAGGAGATTGTCCTGGAATAAAACTTTTGAATCAGAATTTATTCAAAATGTAGTAAAACATATGTCTCCAATTACATGATTATTTTATAGCTTGAGGCATGAAAAACAATATAATGTTAAAACAAATCCGACTTACATTTCTTGACTGGATTATACCTCCTCAGTGACTCACAATATGTTTTCTTCATATTCCCTGCAAGTCTCCAAGTTTTCCCCACCAGACATGGCTGTGGCACACACTGCTCTGCATGTGGCACACACTGCACTGCAGGAGTGCTCTAACAGGACTGCTTTTTTCTAGTGATCACAAAACAGAGCTAAGGAGGTTCCCAGTTTCAACATGCTATATTCCTGGTTTAAGGGATGACTGAGTAAAACGTCCCAATCTTCCTGTGTCTCAGCTTTTCTGTCTGCAAAATTAAGATAATAGAGTTGTGTATTTCTGGGAGGTTTTCAGGATTTTTTGGGAGATTTGTGAGATTTTTGCATGTAAAACCCGCTATATAGATTGACATTTATCCTTTGAAGAAATTTATTATGTAAATTACTCTTATCACTTCATTCCTGTACTGACATGAAAATGAAGCTTAAACATGTCATGACAAAGTGTCAGCGCCTCTCAAAAGTATAAATGTATACAGGGTCTTCCAGATTTTCAAGGTAAGGTTTTTAAAGTTCATGGGATCTCTCTATTCTGGTTGCTATGATGTTCTGTTTACTCATCCTGTGACCAAGTAGCAAGGACTAGCATATTGCACAGCCTGTTCATACTTTTTATAGCAGTAACTTGATCTTTAACTGGGAACAAACATCCCTGCTATGCAAGAGGGAAAACTCAACCCTTATATTAAAGTCCTAAAGGAATGACTATCCTTTCAGCGTTTAACAGTATTCCGGTTTGCTCTCACGAAGAGGAATGATGTCATTTACTCCAGCTGCCTGAAGAGTTGTCTGGATATTGTAAGTTCTGTATTCATAACACTTTATTCACTTCAGTGAACCACCAATCATGTATAAAGTATCACCTTAATTGCTGTGGCCATATCATTCATTTAGCAGGTCCTAAAAATATCCACCATTTACACAGTAATCCTAGCATCTAAGCCTACCTTAGAGCTATCTTCTCCTTCATCTTCATGGACTGAACTGGATGGTGAAGGAGTTGCAGATTTGCTTCCAGGTGGAGAGGGCGAGTTGTGAGGAACACTGTTTCCACCCATATTCAAACCAAGCTGTGCACTGAGCTGGGACTGGTTAATAGTAGTCAGCTGCCCGTGCTGCATCATTCCTGGCTGCCTAATATCTGCAGGTTGAACCCTTGGCCTCATGGTTGCCATCTGAGGATGGGAACTATACTGGGCTCCTTCTGTATTCCGTAAATCTTGCATCTACAAGAGGAAAAAAACTGTATTAAGCATATCACTAATAAAGTGTTCTGTTCCTTTATACCTTGGTTGGCCTGATTGGCTATGTATAGGCTCAAAGGAAATGGCAAGTACTTAAATAAACATGTAAATACTGAAAATAAACATAGTAAGGATATGATTGACATTTGCATAACACTGACTGTTACAAAGAACTCGGGCTCTAGCCTCAGCCCTTGGAAGCAGAAAAAGAAAAAAAAAAAAAAAAAGCAATGAAAGCTCAGGTTTTTCATGGTGGGGAACAAAAGGGCACTGCTTTCTGTAACTGTGTGTAGAGTATTTCTGAAATGCTAACAAACAGGGACAGCTTTGCACTCTGAAGTTCAGACCTAGACCAGAACATGAACATCTTCAAAATGCAACATAATTTCCACATCCTGCTTTTTTAACTTATGATTTTGGTGGTTTTGAGCTGTGACTTGGGAGCTGCTGGGAATTTTCAAAATCTGAATATCTAGTATTAGATCCAAATCTATTTTAACTGGTGCTGCCCAATGAGAAACTGGACTTTTCAGGATTCAGACCACTGACAAAAAGTATGCATTGATAGACTGATTAAATGATTTCTGAGTCAATTTACTGCTAAGACATATACGAATGGAAAGCTCAGAAATTGCAGGAATGACAAATGAATCCATTGTGCTATGTGGGTCACTGCTTCTTAGCATTAACAAGACATACTATTTGAATGCAAGCAACAGATTCAGTCTCTGCAAGGATAAGAATTAAAAGCACTGGAGGATGAAACTCCTTTCTTGTCCAGAGGTCAAATGCACCATACACACAGACCTCAGCAGATTGCCTGTAACTTCTTTTCAGTATACTCATACAGAAACATGACAAATAGCAAAGAGTATCAGAGAGAAGCTCAGATTTAAGCTAAGATATTCTGTGGGTGATTTAAAATGGAAGTATCAGCTCAGAGCTGAAATGAAATAGATACGGTTGTCTTTCTGTGCATCAGACAAACATGTATGTATGTATAAAGTAGAATCTGACAGGAGCTACCATTGTGTAAATTCCATTATGATAAGGACATGTGCAAGTGGTTCAATAAATTAACGTAGCCACAGTTATTCTACTGATGGTTTTTGTTAAACATGTTATCTGAATTGTCTAAAAATCACTCAGATTTTATTTTCTTTTAAATCTTTTTATACCTCATAACTTCTTTAACCTATCTCTTGCTCATATACACATTCCCACATATCACAGCAATCTATAAGAAACCTTTCAAACAGTAGCACACAGGAAAAATAAAGATAAACCTGTAACTTCACTTTTTCTCTTATTACTGACAGTGTAAAAATGTATCAATTTTAGGGAGATGTTTTATTTTATTTTATGAGCTTGGGGATTGATTTTCATAAAGGTGACTGGCTGGCAGTAAATCAAACTAATAATACCATTAGTTATGACATACTTACCACTTTACATGTACTTGTGTCTTTGAAAAGCATTTGAATTGGCTTCTGACAATGTGACATCACAATTACACCTGCATTTATATTATTTTAGAAATTAATAGCTTTTGGTAAAAGAGAGTTATCAATACAAACTTGTTTTCCAAGTTCATTTAATGACTAATAAAGCGCCAGAGGAGGTGAGCACTGAGAGCACAGTAGCTGAAATCAATTGAAGGCTGAAATTTCAATCCTGGTAGACATTTATATTTTTAAATTACTACTGATTTCTTGGTCCCTTCCCTCCAGTATCAGCTCCCTCCTTGCCAAGCATATTAGCTTTGAAAGCTATCATTATCTCTGCCTCTAGCAGACCACCTGTATCAAGACAGTTGTGCCCAGGACGCTGTAACTGCTGCTCAGATGCTTTGCTCTTGATCCAGCTGTTGAGCTGGGCAGCAGCTGGGGAAAGTGGAGCAGCACTGAGGTAGGTCATCCAAGAGCACCTAGGTCCTCTTGGCCAGGCAAGGGGATGGAAACTCACACAGTCCCCCATGTGCTGGGCACAGGGAAGAAAAACCCTTCCCAAAGCTCTCCCTTCACCCTGTCTGCAACACCCAGTGTGGGTGTATGCCCTCTCCAGTACCTTTCACCCTGAAGGGGCTCAGCCCTCGGGTTTTCATGGGGCAGCATCTCCTGGTACAGAATAAACCCTTCCATGAAAGGCTGGAAAAACTTGACTGCTTTTTAAGAAGGGTAGGCATCCTAATGATTTTATGAACTCTAGAAATGTAACAACCAGTATATAAAACTCCAAACTCTTAGTTTGAATGAAAGTCAAAATTATCTATCTCTAAAAGCAGAGCAAGGACTACCATTTTAATTAATGTATTCAAATAAAATATTATACAATTTCTTTAACTGATGCACAGGAAGCTCTACCTGAATATGTGAAAGAACATCTTTATTATGTGAGTGAGTGGGTGAGTGGGTGACTGTGCACTGGAACAGATTGCCCAGAGAGGTTGTGGAGTCTCCTTCACTGGAGATATTCAGGAACCATCTGGATGGAATCCTGCGCTGTGTGCTCTAGGATGACCCCACCTTAGCAGGAAGCCTGGACCAGATGATCCACTGTGGTCCCTTCCAACCTGGCCCATTCTGTGATTCTCTGGTTCTGTTATTATTCAAAAGATCTTTACTTTTAGAATTTCAAATATCATATAAATAATACAGAACATCCTGTGTTTTCTTCTTTAAACAACATATATTTTTAAACAGTCTGTGATACAACTTTAGCTCCAGTACTGAACATAGGCTGTGTTTTCAGATAATACAACAACAACTGAACAGTACTGAATTTATCTCCATACAAAACACATGGGTATATATATTTACAAGAGAACACTTCAGTAGGGAAATTCTGAGGACTGCAAATGAGGTGGTGGAGTAAAAAATACCCCAGTATTTTTCTTTTCACATGAATCCTGAATTTTTAAATTAGATGAATACCAGGCTACCTTGAGAAAACCAGGTGTAAGCAGCAAAAAAGCTTGTTTAACAGTACATTTTCTCTTTCAGATGCTAAGCCAGAAACCCTCACCTAAGAGACCTGCCTGCAGAGATGAAGCCATTCTAAGCCCATCACACAGAGCTGTGGCACTCAGGTTCCACAGACGTGATTCACATCTGCAGATGAGGCTTCTGGCTCACCTCTTTACTGTGCACTGCAGAGCCTGCCTTCTCCCATCCTGTCCCTACCTGGTGGAAAAGGGGGATTGTCTAAGCAAATGGAAACCGCTTATTCCTTGAGTAAGAATGGGCAACTAGTCACATAAATGGAAAAAGTTGTGACAGCACACCGTGGGAAGCATGAACTTTCATGTTCCTAAAGGATCAACAACACCAAGAACTATCCCATCTCCTCTGTAGGTTCAAGAACATACTCAGCCATGAAAACTACTCGTGTCACTGCTGTGGTATAATGGTATGTCCCTGTCACAGATGTTGTGATGACCTCAGAATAGTAACACTAATCAGACACACACTGTCAAAATGTATAACCAATTTCTTCTAAACTACTTCCAAATCTGAAACCTCATATTCCTTGTTCCTCCAGATGGAGTTTTACAAAGCCCACTGCTGAGTAGCTGTGCTGGAGCCATATTCAGTATGCAGAGGCAATATTGCAAACACACTCCTGCCGAATGCAAAGCTGTACAGAAATCCTGATGGATGGCAGAATGCCAAATGGAAGAACAAAGTTAAAGAGTTTTGAGTGTTACAGAGGATAAGGACAGTCTTAAACTGGCATCTTCAATGGTCTCTATGATGTGGTAATAATGATAATATCTGCCACTTTAATATCATTCTCCATCTGTCGTTTCCAAGATGTTTCAAAACTTGAGTTATATTCAACTGTTTTTATTTTGGTTTTACTAATGGGGAAGATACGATACATTTCTTTTCATGACGAATTCTTTTTTTTTGTTCTCATTTTGCTTATAAGTGGAAATTGAGCTTTCAGCCATATAAGTGTTTTACTTCACGTTAAAAGACAGTACAAGTCCCTAAATCTAAGGTATGTAACACAGCCCCTTAGAGACACATGGGTAGGGCAAAACCAGAAAAGGGCTGTCTGGTTGAAGATGAGCTCCTAATGCCCTGCTCAAAGCTCCTGAGGTAACCAAGAATAAGGCTAAAGAGGTTTAAACATCAGACTATCGTTCATCCCATCAGCTTAGAGTAAAAACAAATCAAAGCATATAGTGCAGAATACAGTGATATCATCCCTGTAAAGAAACATCTCACTGCAGGACAATGTGAGTACAGTATCCTAATCATAGAATCACAGAAAATAGTGCTAGAAGGGACCTCAAAAGGTTATTTAGTCCAACATTATCTCACAGCAGGATTAACTATACCTAAATCATTTCTGACATATGTTTGTCTAACCTCTTCATAACCTCCCTAGGCAATTCTTGTGCTTAACTATCCTTACAGTGGAAAGGGCTTTTTTCCATAATGTCTCACCTAAATCTCCTTTGTTGTAATTTAAACCTACCACTTTTTACTTTGCTCCCAGTGGACATGAGGAATGTTTTTCTCCTTCTTTATAGAACAGTTGTACACACTAGAAGGCTATTATGAATTTCCTTTAGTTTTTTTCTTCTTTAGACTAAACAACTAAACCTGAAGATTGAAAGACGTTGTTTGTATGCTGCGTTTTCTACACCTCTTATTCTTTCTGCTGTCCTCTGGATTATATCCAATAACCTTTATATTTCTTGAAATATTGTTCTCTGAAGTCCACAAAACACATATGTTCATCTGACACAGCATTCAGATAGAATCCTTCATCTCTCACAGAACATAGCACATAACAATAAAAAAAAAAAAAAAACCACCCAAAAACCCCCAGAATTATCACCTTTTTTGATACAAGCTGGTTAACCCATGCAAGATGTAGAAACAGTCAAATTGCAGGACTCATAACTATAATGTCCCAGAATGTAGCTTTAGGAAGCATATAGTTCTTTATGAGAAGCATTAGACAGGGAGTTTCAAAGAGAATGTGCTGTTATAAAAAAAATTCACATTATTTTTCTAGTTATAATTAATAACCATGAGGCAAAATCTCTCTGAAAAGCTGTAGAAGTCCCAATTGTCTCTCCCTATTTAGATTAGTTTATAATAAATGTTATCACTAAATGAAAGAAGAGACACTGGTTGCCTTAACAGATTAAAGTAAATACAACAGGTCCAAGTGCATGCAAGAAACACTAGGTATAATTCACAGGAGATGAAAACATTAAAAAACAAGGAGAAATACACAGGGCTTACTCACTGAAGCAAGTAAAGTCCACATATCTCACTACTCTGAGAAAATTCATATCAAGGCACAGCATACATTATTAGTTACTACCATCAGGTCTTGAAATGATTTTTGCATAGTTTTCTACAAGTTGAATGCTCTTGTGAATATTTCTGATGGACAATGTAGAAGGGGCTGACAGTTCTTTGCTTCTTGTCTGAATGGTCAAGTTAAGTCAGAGAGTAACAATTTTTCAGACTATATAAAGCAATTGTTCAATCAATTAATTTTAAAAAAATGGGAAAAAACCTCAGGGGATCTTAAGTGTTATTGATCAAGATACCCACAGTATGCTTCTTTCTTCACTGGCATGACCCACCTGACTCATCGCATAGGTGTCTTGGACATGGTGGGAAGAAGGGATATCTGTTAGTTGTATTCTAATTTAAGATCCTAGGAAGCTTATGCTACTTACTACCTGTGCCATATTTAATCTGAATGTTTCTCTGTTCCAAAATAATACTACACTAAAATGCAGTATTACCCTGGTTGTGCCAACCCCCTGAAAAGGTGTGGAATAATTTGATTAGAAATGTTCCTCCTTTTATTTTAGGCATTTTAATTGTCTTCTACCAATAAGTCAATGCACATCTGCAAGATGTCTTCCAGTGACAGAGATGCTCATTAAACAACACAGGGAAAAAAGTTAATTCCTACATAATCACTTAATCCTGTAAGTGAAGATTTCAAAAGAGAAGAAAATATAACAATAAAGTTGTCATCCAAGTTTGTGAGAACAGGCACTCTGAGAGGGAATTGTGTTTGAGTAATGATATAGTTTATGAACAAGATGATTGATAAACCAAAAAGTCCCAATAGGTTTGTTTTTTTTTTACTTAGCACTAAAAAATGCAAGCAATATTCATCATGCAAATGACCAAGGGAAGTGGTAACAGCACCAAGCCTGACAGAGTTTAAAAAGCGTTTGGATAATGCTCTCAGGCAAATGGTGTGACTCCTAGGGATGTTTTTTGCAGGACCAGGACTTGGACTAAATTATCCTTACGGGTCCCTTCCAATACAGGATATTCTGTGGTTCTATACAACCATATGTTCAAACTCAGAAGAGAGCCTAAAAACACAGAAATGTCAATTTTAGACACATTTCATTCAGTTTATACAGGTGATCAAGCAGTGGTACCTTGTGGTTGGTTGTTCAATGCATGTTGATGGTCAGGATCCTAGACTAATGGCAAGGGAATCAAAGGCAAACCATGCACTTTCATCTGTTGTTTTCCATCATGGCGATGCTCTTTCATGAGAGTGCTTAAAACTTGAGATAACTTGAACATCTGTATTTATACACTGGAGAATAACAAATAAGTGACCCAAATATTTGGAGGCCTGAAATCTGTCAGGAGGTTTGTATTTACTGATTAGAGTGGTGTGTGTGTCCTGTCATGAAAAAGTAGAGATCAAACCCAAAGATTCACAATTTAGGAGTATTTTATATACTACACCCACTGCATTTTTAGAATAAATTGAAAGGATCATTCAAAATGTCATTCAAAATTTGATTAGGAAAACAGTCGTAAAATTAAACAGCAGAAACCTCACATGTAAAGAGAACCCTAAATGAAAGATAATTACACCCCCCCCACACACACCTATTATTACTACACTAATCTTTTCAAAATCATTCTGTTAAAAATTAAACAATTTCAGATTGTTTTATATAGTACTGGTTCTGTAAGTGATCTTAAGCCCCTTTAAAGCTATTACACACTCAAAATTTGACTGCAAAATTTTATAGCATGATCACATAATGACAATAATGCAGTCGTATACAGTTTCTATATTTCTTGGTACACAGTTAATTTGGTGACTATTAACATTCTTTTCTACTTTATGTTTTAATATCCTTTGAGTCACACAGGGCCAAGGTCTCAAAACTAATCATAAAAAACTACCGACTGCTATTCACTCTAATATAATAACCCTTTATTTAAAACAACTTCCAATAAATTTCATTATAAGAAGTTATTAAAAGGGTTAAAAACCTATTAAATGTCAAAGAATTTGCCTGACTCAAACTTCTAATAAAGAAACAGAATAGGCTTTCTTTCTGAATTATTTAAATCTTTACTGACTGTGCACTGAACCATGAAATTAGAAAAGTGTTATTAGAAGTGTTCTCTGGTTTTTATAAAAGTTGTAGCGTAGAATATATCAAACCACAGTCTTTAACTAGACTAGTTAAAGAAATAGGTTTTTAATCCTGAATACATGGTTTTCACTGATATAAAGGGTCATAATTAAAAGTCTGGTCTGGAAGCTGAAGATAATAAAATTATTATTGCAGGGGCATACATGTTCATTTGGTATATTCTTGGATGCGTGTTTCCATTTTAATTTGGAAAAATATCTTCAATTTCGTTTGATCTTGCAAAGTCCACTAATTTGGACCCTCTCAGCAAACAATTAAGCTTTTAATAGTGACTCATTTTAAAGAATTAATGGTGAATAATTTGTGTTATCTTTTTTCTCTTTTTTAAAGTGTCTAGTGCTTAACAGCAGGTTTAGGTATAGCAGAAAAATGGAACTTAGCAGGTACAAGGCAAATGTTCTACCACACATCTCCTGATAACAGTANGGGTTTTTGTGGTTTTTTGTTTTTTTTAATAAAAAAGGACCATTTTCTCTTTCAGCAGTTATCTGCATCAGGAAAACAATATTGCATTTCACATTTATTTTAGTGATGCTAAAGAACTCCTGAGTAAGCAGTATATTCACAGATTCCCTCAAACACACCTAAATCAATAATCTTTCATCAAAAGAAATGAAGTCAGAAAGATGCCTGAGAGACACAATATTGTCTCCCCCTTTTTTACACAATACAAATAGAGGTGTCCAGGGGACATTAAATGATTAATTCTAGGAATACAGACTAGATCTTTGGAAATAATGTTAACAGTGTTATTGGAGTAGGGCAGGAGGGAAAAGGGGATGGAGGCAGTTGCTGTTGCCTTTGCAGTGCTTTGCTCCTGTGACTGACCGACAGGAGCAGAGTCGCCAGTGTGAGTTGGCTGTAAACTTCATTGGCTTCTGCTCTATTGTATACCACTCTATTCTGTTCTGCTCCTTTCTGGGGTTTTTTTCAGCACAGCAGTATCAAACTATCTTCCTGCAGTGAGTTGGGCAATGTGACTACAACCTGTCCCATGATGTTTGCTGTATCAGCTTTAACACACAAAGGTATCCTGATCACAGCACCCAACTTCCCCTGTCAACAAGTAAAGGAATTTGTATTGGGTACGTTTCAAGTAATATGTAAGTATAGCAATGTATAGTTATGTCCATGGGGGAAGAGTCAAAAGTTCCTTATGGTTACAAAACCACACTAAATCAGCTGTGACAGCTGAAAGGTTGGTACAATACTGGGGTGTCTTTTGTCTCGTCTCTACAGGAAAACCCTAAATTATCTAAACTGATCTCTCATTTCAGCCACAAGAAATTGCAATTCCTTCCCAAAGGAGCAGCATATCAACTAGAACAAGAAAACTTTTAAATATTTTCAATGAGATTTAATCTAAGTATTCTACTAGACTGAAAAAGCTTTTGCAAGGGAGGAGTGCCTGTCTTTTCAGTGTCTTCCACCTGTTTAGACACTGAAAAGAAATACAGGACAGAAGGAACCTCAAATGTAAGTTTCTGCCACATAGAAAGCAAAGAAAGGACTAAAACCAGAGTCTTCTAAGTGCTCTAGTCACCCCACTACTCTCATCATTAAGTCTATGATGAGGCCATTCTGTGCAAATATTTAATGGATTTTTTTCCACTCCAATGGGATATGAAGCCGGATTTTTGAACCCAAAGTCACACAGGCAGATCCAGTCTGCCATTTTCTATAGTCTTCCTCTTGGGCACTGTGAAGTGGAACACCTTGAAATTATTTCCCAGAGCCATAGGATCCTGTCTGGGGTTGTGAGTTACAAAAGGCATTGCGACTGTAACAAAATCTCCCAAGGAATTAACCATTAAGCAAGGTCTCAACATGGCATGGCTGGATTAAGGAAGAGTCAGGTCAGTGCCTTGAAGGCCCATTAATAAATTCCACCTCTGTCTAAGCAAACTGTTTTGCCAGCCATTTCAGTTCTGGGTAGGATCTGTGGTGCTGTGCTTGCTCATGCATTCCCGTATGCAGCAGCAGCTGCATTAAACCACAGGACTCTTCCTGTAACTTCCTGCCACCCTGATACTAACACGCACAGAATTATGACTGCACATTTTCCATCATTCTCCTGAAATCCATAGTCATCCAGGTTTTGTTTGTGCATTTTGTGAGTTTCTGGACTAAGTTATTTTTTCTTGAGAAATACACATTTTCTGGCTGATAGCAGCAGCACTGAAAAATCACATGATCCTACTTTTCATTGAGTATAAAATATTTTAAAAGAAGTAATTTAGACTAATAAAAATTAGTTGAATGGTTTAAATTAGATTAGTGAAAGAATATTTTAACAAATCTTTCTGCTGCTATGTTGCAGTTCTGTAAATTCTCAGCATGAGTGATAGAACTAATGGGAGTTGAAACAAAAGGTCTGCAAAGTGTTTAACTCAGAAAATATTGGTTTTCATACATATGATCTTGTTATCAAGTGATAAACCTACTGATATTTGTAACTGTATTGTCATAATTTCCTCTGCAATATAAACTTAATGCCATTGTCAAATATTGTGGATTTTGCAAATGTTAAGCACATGTGTTACTGCTGGGCAGACACTTTTTGTAAGCTATGAAAAATATGCTTGGCTCTCAGGGAAAAAGCAATTTAATGATATGCTAATAAGTCCATCATTCTTCTGTATTGTATTATTTACAATTTTGTCTCTAAAACCTATTTAACATCTCCAGTGTAATTATCCATCTGCATCTTGCCAAGTCCAATATTATAATTCTGAAACAGGAAAAATCTCAATTATTTTATTTTCAACTATGTAGAAGATGAACAGATATCCAGAAGTCTCAAAAGATGAAAATTAGTAAATTTATTTTGCTTAATGTCCATTATGTTGGCATGTGATGGACTATAATCTGGGAACTATATTTTTAATTAAGAATATATCTTTATTTTCCTGGTTTGATATTTCTAAATTTGGATATCTTACTTAATAAAGCCTGATCAACTTACCAAAACAACTTTAGAGAAAAAAGCAGAACCCATAACTTCTTGAAAACAAATAATTTGGGCAATCTCAGATTCTTATTTCTTTTTAAACTCATTATTCAGTCTATTCTTTTTGATTATGAAGCTCTTATTTTCCCATTAATCTTTAGAATAAAGCAGCAACCTTGGTTTGGCTGAGAAAACTCCCTTCTTTTCCTTCATCTTACAAATTTGTACTTTCAATTGTACTTTCAACAACCAACACCTGGAAAAGCAATATTTGATGATTATGTATACCATGATTTAACTCCATCCCTGAATGCCAAGGAAGCATAGTGGAGTTTTCGGTAAGAATGTGTTGTGATAGAATTTTTTTTTTTTTTTTTTTTTTTTTTTGCATATCCTAACACAGTAACAAAAAAAAAAAAAATTAGAGAAAATCACCTGGTTTGTATGAAACCCACCACAATCTAGAAAAATTTCACAGCGAAAATTAGGGAGGAATTAACTGCTATCTTCAGGGGAGAAAACAGTGAATAAAGAAATTTACAGAACATGAGTTCAGGACATTAAAGAAAGCAACCCTGAAATACAAGAACTTTCAAGCTTTGGAAACAATGACTTCCTGGTGAAGAAAGTGATGGATACAATGATAACAGGACAGATTACCTAGTTTGGTTTAGAAAGAATTCTTCAAGCTCTAGAAGCCTGTAACCACTGTGTGTTCAGAGTGGTGCTGTCCACAGAGATGACAACATTTCAAAGAAATGGCCCTGGTGTTTTCTCAGAGTAGCCTCAAAAGTTCATCAAAGTTTTGAAACAGTTTAGTCAGGACTAATAGTTGCTTCATTTTATAGAAAATCTGAAGGTTTAGGATGCATTTCACCTTTCCTTTTTTTTTTCTTGGATGATGGTCTAGTTGTATTATACTTCTAACTTGTGTTTAGACCATCTAACATACTGTTAGATGTTCAGCTGGAATGAAAGATGATGATAGTTGATAACATTCATACAGCATAAAGCAGAGCTTCTTACATTTCCCAGGCTTGTGAGCACACCAAGCTTGTTCTGAAATCCCCTAATTCTTCTGCTGCTCATAAATCAGATGTGTTGAGAGAGACTTTGTTTCTCATTTTCAAACTATTAACAGGTCCAACCCAGATTAGTGTAATTGGATAAAATGAACCCAAAGGTAAGATGGGATCTACGTGCCAAACTTTTACGTTGCCAGAAGGTAACTGGAAGCCTCTCTGAGCAGACAAGTACTCACATGCTATAGAAGAGAATAGTTAACATTTAGAAAGCTTAGAACTCACATAATCTTAAAATGACAGGACAGAGGAACGTCCCAAGCAACACAAAGGATTCTTCAGTCTTTTATCTTGTTCCCATGCCACTGGCTGCCTTCATATTAGCTGAGCTATTCCCACCAGTCTACCATTCAACCAGTGTGTAACTTCATATGGCGTGAGGACAGCTCTTTTAAGTGTCATTAATGACCTAGAATAGGGTCATCCTCTACTAGGAATCATGAGTTCTGTAACTACCCTATCTTGTCATACTTTTCTCAGCTAAGTAATGATTCTAGTCACTTCATGAAGTTTTAAAATGTAATTGCCGTGTGTGCAAAACTGCATCCATGACTGTTCACATAATTGCTGCAATTATGGATGCAATTCGGGTAAATATGCAAGCAGACTACTAGCTAAGTCTCTAACTGGTAATTTATGTGTGCCTTTACCCAATTTGCATGGGCAATTTTCATAATTACCTTCCCAGGTTTAGTACATAGATCTTGGGACTAATGAATACTAATAACTAATAACTAATGAAGGAATGATGGAGGATGCATGAGCAACTAGTGGAATAAGTAAATTAGCATATGGAAAAAAAAACCAAACAGAAAAAAATCAACTTCAGCATATGCATTTGCCTTTTTGTACATTTTATTTTGAAAGAGGAGGATATGAGTAATGAAACTAGAGAGGTCAAGTTCCTTCAATTATCCTTTCTTCTCCTCTTTTCAATATGAAACATACCCTTTCTGGTAGTCAAGAAGCCAAATGATTTTCAGACAGGCAAGCTACATATGTATAGTGTAATTTACAGTAAGTGAAATTGTCATTTTAAGTGCCTAACTCTTCATCTGAGAAAAGCAGACGTGCTCCTCATGAATGTAAGGCCAAAACAGGGTCCCAGTGGTGTTTACAGATAAGCAATTGAATGAGTTTACAAGTGTTCTCCTTCTCTGAAGAATAAAGAAAACATACTGCATTCAACTGAGAGGCATTTCAACAAATTATACATCTGTTGCTACTCTTAAAACCATATTAATAACAAAAATCTTGGCTTGTTTGTTTTGCTTTTTAGGAAGACAAGAAGAAAAGGAAAACATCCCTACATGTTTCTTCTAGCCTTGATCATTAACTATAAAAGAGTTATGCATGTAATGCATTGGCATTACATTTACATTCTAGGATTTTACGGAGAGTGGTACCAAAATAAATATAAAGTATGCATGTTAGAGGAAAATAAGGATCCTAAAGTGCCTTCTGTAACACTGTGTAAAAGCAACATCCCATTATGGAAACCTTAAAATCAAGCTCATGCATTTAATTGCTCCTAATATTTCAAAAAGCAAATTTTTTAAGAATTGTAATTCCTATGTCTACATTACTTAGAAAAAAAATACTGAAAACTAAAAAATATATATTTAAATGTAGATAATTTAGTGATTTATTTTGAAAATTCTGAACTGCTTTTACACAGTGCAATGCACATCTTATGGTTGGCATATAACCACCAATTTTATTCTCAAAGTTGAGCAAAGAGTATCTGCCGTAAGAAGTGTGGGGTTTTAAGAGAGATTGTTCAGATATGGTCATATGTAGAATACTTGCTCCCCTTGAGAACTCCAATTAACCTTTTTAGTTTATTAACTTTTACTCCTCACATTGCTGTAGACTCAACAAACAAACAAACAAACAAACAAACAAACAAACAAACAAACAAAACCCATAGGATAGTAAGTGGGGCTCTATTTTGCTAAGAAATGGAAAACTGAATTCTCAAATAATTTCTAGATGAATAACCAATCTCTGCCACCTAAACCAATCCCATTCCAGCACCAAATAGAGAGGAGGGCTGACATATGCAAACAAAAAACAACCAACCAAACAGTCAAATCCCTGCTCATAACCAATAATTCTATCTTTTCAACTCTTAAAAGCACTGTTAAAATAATAAAGTTTTTAAAGTACTGATAAATGATAAGCATTGCTATATATCACACTGTATCAGTGGTATTATAATATTCCGAAAAATAACTACACTTTGCAGTGTTTAACATAACAGATGCTAAATCTTATGTTTGAATGAAAAATATTTTGCATGTAAGTAACTGCCACTGCTAGTTAGGAAGTACAACAAAAAGAAAAAAACATTATGAAAAGAAACATAGAAGTAGTGCCTTCATCCTTCTTCACTCAGGCCTAATATCCTTTGTATCTGTTGCAGTCTGGAGTCTGACAAGCTGTCCTTGCATCCAAAATGCTTCCCTTAATTTTAGAAAGAGATAGCAGATTTGTAACCAATTAATTTTGATATGTTTGCAAACAATGTTGGTAGAGTGTATACACTAGAAATACTTTTGAATTATATCAATGTGATGCTCAAATTTTTCAGCTTGAAATTAATTACGTAATTTCAGGACTAGAAAGCATAAGTATATTCAAAGGGCAAACAAGAACTCTACAAGATATTAAAATTCACTGGATAATTTTCATTTTCCCAGGTGAAATATAGGTGACTAATTGCGCCCGCATACAAGGCATGTTTTTCAGCTTTATCTCATTTTCTAATTATTTTGCTTTAATGTTTGGGTTTTTTTCCTTCATTCCATGCTATTTGCTAACTTTGATATTATGGCAGCATTCTAAGAAGGAAAGTTTAGAATATATAGATTAAAATTCTGAATCATCAGAGCATCCCTTTATTGCAGAGTAATATGCAATTTCTACACTTACACAGTGGTTGTCACTTGTGATAATCTTTAAAGTCTGACTGGACCACTGCAGCTGGCAACTACTGTGAAAATCTTTACTAACGTTAAAGAAAATGATCTGGTTTTACTGTCAACAATTTAAAAACATCTTTCTGTTACTGCCTCTAGCAAATCTAGATGCTGTAATTAAAATAGTAGAAAGTACAACAAGAAATCTTCCCCTTCCCCTGGAAGGAACTTATAGAATCTGAAAAAAAGAATAAATCAGGTAGCCCTGCATATGAGAATAGTTCTGTAGAGTAGTCTATGATGGTTTTTAGCACAGAGATTCTGATTCAAGGACAGAAAAGCCAGCATTTTTTTATTTCTTTTGACATTGACTGGATATAAACCAGGGTTATAGTTTCTTATATATTTAGAAATACCAATATTAATGAGTTATTTGCACACTATCTTGTGGACATCTTGCTTTTCTAACCATATTGGTGAAATGAGAAGCTCTCTCCCACACAGAGAAATAAATATATATATATTTTTTTTTTTTAAAGAAGCAGAACAAGTCCTTTAAATCTATATTCTCTGAATTCAGTTCTTGTAACAACAAAGTTAAAGTGCTTTCCCATGGGAGAAATCAATATGTTTTAGTACTTAATGTAATTAAATTAGAGAGATCATCAATACAAGCGAGTATTTACATGTAAGTTATATATAGGATAATATATACTGATGGCTAAATGAGAGATGATTCAACTATGCTTCATTCTAAATGTAAGGGAAAAAGTTTAATAATTAAATTAAACCTCAACTTTAACAAAGAATTCAACAGGTATGATATAGGTGTACATTTTAAAGAGGGAATTTTGTACAGTTTAGCTTCCACTGACACTAGGAATAATAAGTAAAATACAGTAAGTGGAATTAGAACACAGCTTTCAATTTCTGTGATAACTCCTGGAAACTATTTAATTTATGTAGCAGATGTTCACTTAAATGAGTGTCATGCTACTTAGCCTTCTAAAAACTGCTGAATGAAGCAGCTATTCCTAATTGCTATCCCACTGTTACCTAATTTGTTCCTCCCAAATTGCAGCGTGTAGGCTGACCTGAACAATCTATCCATGTGTCCTTCTCGGAGGTGTGGATACATGACACATGGCTTTGGGTTACTTTCCAGTGTAGCTCTGAGATGGCAGGTCTGGCTGGTTAACTTGTGAGCATTTGCAAAGCTTGATCACATCTGACATGCTTAAGAAGCAAAGCTTCACTGAACTGCATATGAATCTAGGAGCTAAGCTATACTTTGTTGCCAAGTCAGAAATACATACATCAGAAATGTATGAACTGCTATGCTACAACATATCAGGATGATCCCCCAACACAATTCACATATAAAGGTACACACTGATTTTTTTTCCACTGCTCTACAGGTTTTGCTTAGATTTAATATTAGCCTAAAATATTCTGCAAAATGAACCCTCATGTTTTGGACTCCAAGCTGCTGCCTCTAGTGCTCATCTCCATAATTCTATTTAAAAGCAGCACTATTCTCACCATCTTTTAGGTCCAAAGCTGATTTTTCTGCCTCTTTGGTGTGTTTCACATACATTTCACACATTGCAGCATGCATTAGATGCTAGAAGTGAACCCATCATCCAGTTACCAGTGAGCTTTGCAGTGAATGTGAGCAACTACAGGTCATGGTGCACAAGTGGTGGAAGGGCAAGATTCTTCCCACGTTTCCAAAAGCACCATGTCTGCCTCTGGCACTTTCATGCCTGAAAGAGAGCTGATAGCTCCTGGGCGTGCAATATATCCTTCCCTTGAGATGTCTGAAAAAACATTTGTGCTGGATTCTGCCAGACCTCAGGGGATGTGGTAGCACACATGCTGAAGGGTATCCTTGCCTCTTTTCTCCCTGTCACTTCACCAATCCATTGCACCAGTTATCATTTAGCATTAAATGTGCAATTTCAAATAACTTCCTTTCAGGTGGATACATTCACTAAACTGAAAATTAAACCAAATCCAGCCAGGTTTCTACCTCAGTGTCTGAATTCTCACCAGCATGGTCTCGCCTACCCATTTCTTCATCAAAAGCTATATAAGCAAAAAAATTAGCTTGAACAACTCCCAAGTTTTAAAAATTTCTCTAGTTTATAATTTGTCAACAAATGTACTTCTTTGGCGACAGAAAACTCTATTTTTTGCTTCCAGAGCAGGAAATAGTGAGCAAAAGAATAATTTTAAGACAATGTTATGTATATGAAGACTACATTTTGTCTATTGAATTTTGAAATTAAATTTCTTTCTCTAGATCACTACATGAGAGTTTAGATATAATGTTCCACTTATTCATACAAAATAATGTCTTCAAAGACATTTACAAAATCTATTAATGCTTTCAGTTTGCAATGAACATTTGGAACTGTGATAACTAACTTAAAATTCAAGAAGACATGATTGGCACAATAAATAATTGGTTTGCTCCTATTTAATCTACATTAATGTAAACAATAAATCTTCTTCTAAATAAAGATTGTGTGAATCTTCATTTATCTTTTATGACAAGAGAGCAAAGGTTGTAGCTTAATGAATGGAAAGAAGCAACAAGGTCAAATTTAAAAGCCTCAGAGGTCAAATTTCTGACATCTCTGAACACTGAAAAAAACCCCTAACATGGTAATTACTATTTTGGTCAAGCCACTGAGGTCTATTTTCTGTTTCAAAAAGAAAGGGAAAAAGCACTATACTTCAGATACTTGAGAACCAGCACTTGGTACATATGGTCTGTAACATATAACTCGTCTGCATTACAGACTCCTTCCATCACAGGAATAAATACAGGATGCAGCAATGAGAATTCCACTTCAGACATCACATGTCTATTAAGTAGCCAGCGTATATCCAAACCTGAAAAGTGTTTGGAAAAAAAACCAACAAGAAGTCTCTCCTAGAACTGTGACATTGCCTAACTTTGAATATAAAGTATTTCCAGGGATTCCTATTCCTGAACTACCCCACCTTTGGTGAAATTACAAGTAGTTCTGAATCTTTGCAGACAATGGGAACACAGTCCCTGATAAAAGGTCCAGAAAGCCACATAATTTTATTTTACATATGCATTGATTTTTGCCCAAATGGAAGACCTCTGTCATCTAACAGGGTTATCCATAGATTCACAGAGTTGATCAGGGTCATTAATAACAATAGTAAACTGATCATCATTTCAATAGGACTTGACAATGGCTTTTTTTCAAAGTGGATACTAATTTATTGATGGCTCTGAAGTTCATTACAGCAGTAATAAATCATTAGCCTCCAGAAAATGATTTATAAGTTGGTTAAAATGCATTAGAATGGACTGTCAAGCTACTCTACTGAGATGATGAGGCTGGTACTAAAGATTTTTTTTTTCCAGGTTCTCTAACAAAAATGGTGATGACTCAAAGTAATCCTATCACAAAGACAAAAATAAAACAAATCACTCTAATGATTTACTTTAATAGCATGTTTCAATCTTCATAAAAGCGTGAGTGAATTTTATTTTGGACTGCTGGATAAATTCCTTTTATTCACTGCTGGCAGTAAACTCTTAAACTAAAAATCTCCAGTACTTAGCCCAAAGATTATATTTGTGTTTACTTTACCCAAAAGGTACTATGTGTGTGTAACTATGGTTACTCCGGGTGCCCGTGTAACAGTTTATTATAATGTATAAGTAGCTTGTCAGGCATGCAGCTCCATACCATAAGATTAGCAATGATAATATCACAGGAAGTATATGGGTCACAACTTGATACTCACAATGTTTATGTTATGCAAATCTTTTACGATATCACATACACTACTTCTAGTTACTATTTAAGTAGCTTAACTACAGCTCAGATCTATCAATATGCAAATCCAAAATTTTTAACTTTCACACATGTTTTTAATTTATACCCATTGAACATCGAACAATTTATTCATGGTATTCAGGAAACCTCACTTTAAGTTCAACACTCAGTCTCACAGGTTCCCCTGAAACATTACTGCAGTCATGCTAAAGGCTCCCTGTGTTAAACAGGGGATGTGACCAGTCCCCTCCTTGCCTATCATACACAGCCTCGTTCACAAGAGGCTGTGCAGGCCTGGGACCTCATGTTCTTTTCTGTTGCTACTTGCCGTGAGCACTGCATGGCCACACAGCATGGGAGGTGCCTGGAAAGACCCATTACCACACAGGACAAGGCAGGATCCCAGCCCCATCATTTAGAGACACACAGACATTACTGTGTTTCCCTCTGGGACCATGAACAGGGTGACAAAGATGGGTTGGTAGAGACACAGGTGGTCATCCTGCTCCTTTGACCCAGGTGCTGGCAAGTAAAGACAGCACTTGGACAGACACAAATGCCAGCACGGCTCTGAGTTTCCATGAAAAACTATTTCCACATAGTTTTCTCCTTGCACAGTATTGTGCCTAAGTGTCAGAAATAGGCCCCAAGTGATTTGTCTTTACCCATTTCAACAGCCCTTGCCTCAGCAAGTAGCTCTTACACAAGGAGCCCTTCCAGGCTAAATACATTAAAGGTTTGACTGTAATGCCTTGAATAAGATAAAGTCTTCTGGAAATACATGATAGGAATTATTACAAACCCTACAGAAGACAACACAATAACATGTTATCCCTTCTCTATAATTCAATTATAAGGGTGCATTGCATAAGGGCCATGAAACATTTAGGACCAGATATTCAAAAGACCAAGTCTGTATATTTAAAAGCTCAATTTTGTGCTTGCAGTCTGAAATGGGAGGAGTTGTGCTTCTGTCTAACTAATCTGGCTCTCTTAAGGTATCATTAGGGATAGAAGTACTTTAGAAATAAGAATGCCTGCAAAGAAAAGAACAAGGTGATCTGAATAGCTTTGAATAGTATAGTTAACAGTGCTAATATTATGAGATAATTTTTCTTCCTGTATTTACAGTGGAATCTGTAAGACCAATTCTCCTTTCTTTAATTTGTAAGAAATCTCCTACAGGAGGATGACAGGTTCCTCTGAATGCAGAGAGGGGTGGGCATGTAGTCAAACTTACAGAAGTTAGGGGGATTTTTTAATTGCAAATTAAAAATGCCATTTCACAAAAATGGAGCTCTCAGACCAGCCAACATGGATGGGTAGAATGAAAATATCCCACTGATAATTTCATCCCAAATAAGCACTCAATGAGAACCAGAAAATATAGCCTTAAAATATGATCATTTTACTGGTGTATTTTAAAAATTTATTTTCCTCCACAGAGGCAAATAGTAAAATAAGGATGTAAAAAGTATAAATGAACACTTACACATGCTAACAAAGAAATCACCAACTAAGTATCCAGCACAAAAGTCTTTAAAAAGTCATGAAAATATCCTTTAAAAACATCTCAAAATGAGAGAATCTCTATTGGGAATGCCAGTAGAAAATGTTTAGCTGGTTCTAGTTGGATTCAGTTGATGTGTATGTTTTGGAACAAACCCCGGTCTTTTACATGGTTATGAAATTACATCTCACAAAGACTCCTTACAAAGACTCCTTGAACTATCTCAAGTCAAGGCAGTACTTTAATACTTGATAAGCATAAATTGGCACAGAACAGAACAACTACTAGTGGCCAACATGAGCTCAATAGTGCAGAATTATAATTTTCACCCATTCAAGGCATGGCACATAACTTGCTGGCCAGGTTACCTTCAGAATGATTACAGTGCAAATCACACCAGTCTCTATCTGGCAGGAACACTAGCCAAAATTTACCTTACTGTGCTGCTGCCACATCCAGACACAATTCTACCAAAACAAACTTTCTTCTTGGCACTCTGCTTATATCCAGTCTTTGCAAAGGAGTTTGTGGCTGTTCTCCATTCCTGCTACTGGACTGCTCCTCCAGCCAGGAGTGGATGGTTTAGTGGGCTTGTAAAAACATACAAGGACTGAAGAAGGGCACAGGTCTCACCATGTGACTTATAAAATCTTCACAATATTATCTTTATTCATGCCAGGAAAAAACCCAGTGGCAAAATAGACAACAATCTGGCTCACTGCACAAATGCCTTCCAAAAACCAAGACAATAAGTAAATGATTCTCATGTCAAAGTAAAAGTTTTGCTATGGACTGATGTTGAAAAATTTTCAGTTAAACTAAAAGGAAGTAAATACATTAAAATCATCGTCTATGTAAAACTTGTGTTATCATGTTTTTAATAAAGCTATATCAAAGAAGGACAACATTTGATGCATGCTGCTTATTGCAGTTTTGTGAGGTCCAGGGAAATGCTACCATCAGAATAAAATCTAAAATTATGGACTTGAGAACTAATGAAATACAAATTATTTTCCTCGGTCTAAGAGTACTATTTATTTCCTCCAACAAACACATCTATGAAGAGCTAAGGGAAAATACACCACAAGACAATTACATTATCCTGTAATGCTCATTCCTGGCATGAGGAATAAGTCTGAGCATTACAGGATAACTTTTGGACAGCCCTCCAGCTGCCCAGAGAGCTCTCCTGCAGGCCACTGCTATACTACTCCTTCATGAAGCACTTTGAAGGATCTTCACATTTCCCAGGCATTTTTAAACAACATGTGTTCCTTACTGCTGCCACCATAAACCTGTAGCCCCACTTCTTGAACCATATCAGTAACCAGGAGGATTTTGGTTATGCACTCCCAGCCCAGCACGCCTCTTGAGGAGGATTCTCTGGATATCGCATTCAGCCTACGGAAAGGAGGGATGGCCCATGAGCAGAAGTGCATAGACATACATCAGGACACAACATTGCACAGACAAAGACACAGAATAAATTTTTGCTTGCTTTTAGAGCCCATTCTCTCATAGGGGAAAATTTTGGGCCCTTTATACTCTGTCTATCTAATACAGACACTTACCACCATCTCCTCCAAATGGAATGTGCACCTGCAATTGTTGGGTGATAAAAGACATTTATCTCAATCTGCTCTGGAAAAAACTGTCAATGAATGAAGATGAGAAATCTTCGATTAAGACCTGGGAAGCAGAGACTGACACAATTTATGAGTTTTTTTTTTATAATATCTGTATTGTTTGGTGGTGTGGTTTTTTGTTGGTTTTTTTTCAGTACTCAGATACAATAAATCTAACCCTTCAACACAAATTCTGCATTGAGAAAGAATACAGAAGCAGAATCGCTTCTACTTTCTCTAACAAAACAAACAGGTATAAGATTAAGGAAATGCATTAACTTCACAATGTGTATTGTTTGGTGGTGTGTTTATTTGTACAAGGGATCCTTAATACAGGACTTTTAAGTACCGAAGACTTTTTACATACAACATTTTGAATCCCACCACTCTATTTTACTACACCCTCCAAACACTATGCGCTGGTAATGCAGATAAAAATCTTTTCCTCCAATTCAGACAGTGACACAGAGATATCAACAGAAATTTCTCAAGCGAAAGTAAAAACCAAGATAAGAACACCTACATGCATAACAAAGGTCTAACTCTAAGTCCATCAGAAGCGTTGCAAGCCTTTCCAAATATTTTTATGGGATTTGAATCATGACCCAGAAGACATAGGAGTTGCCTTCTCTGTCAGTTATCAAGTTCTCAATCTGATCTCTTCTTCCAGCGTTCACTTTAACCTGTCTGTAGTTTGGACTGTGACCCTGTCAGAGGAACCTTGTGAATCACACAGAAATGCAATGGAAGCATGAGAACGTCTCTGAAGGATCCCTCAGCAATTCACCAGAGACATCATGTCTCCATGCTGTACTTAATGCAGTAGGCAGTAAAGCTTAAGATGGAGATAAACATCTGTTCTGAAAAGATCTTAACATGATTTTTCAGCTGAAGGTAGTGTTCTCAATTGCATATGCTTGGAAACCCAAAGGTGCAAGACTGGGAAATTGGGCATGAAAAAATTCATATTCCTTCTTTCATAATAACACTAAATAGTCTTCATTATTTTTTCCATCTTTAACTGGAACTGACAGATTTTTACTTGATCTTCTATACTAACACTCAAGGAATCATCTCTCCTTTCAGATATGTACACACATTATCGTTGACGGTAATGTCAGTATGAAGTCAGAATTTACATCAATCGTTGAACTTGCAAATTCATATTTGACTGTGATACTCTCCTACTCTGCATGTGCATGAATAAGTACTGATGAATACTGTAATAAAAATGATTTACATTTCCTAGTAGCTGGATGTCCATCGAGCTACCCAAAATGACATATTTAACTGTTAGGGCAACTAAGAAATTTATGCAAAAAACTTGTTACTGCGTGCACACAATGTATACAGGCTGATACTAAGCTAAAAAATTAAAATAGAATCCTATTTTAAAAGGAAATGAAATATCTCCCTAGGCAAATGGACATGATGCCATATACAACTACTTTCTGTGTTTTGGAATAGCTGCTTTTCAAAACCTGATATGGAGATTTCCTTTGCCCCTTTTTTTATTTTTTTTCCCCTCTGCTGATGGCCATTATGTCAGTTTTTGACACATACTCTGAACCAAGCTTGATATTTTATTTTACCACGTCTCCTTCTGAGGGCTAAACAGGCTAGTCTCTTTAGCCAGTATTTTAAAGGACTTGGCCTGAACCTAAATAGCAGTTTTAAAGATGATAGGAGAAAGTTGTCTTTGACTAAAATGGAGGCATTAATACCCTGACTCGGCATACATGTTTTCAAGAATTGCATTGAATCGAAATTTCTAAGGATTCTTCATTTAATAGTGAGAACAGTAAGAATGTATTAGCTGTCTCTCTGGTCACTGCCCAGAATTTGCCAATGTTTTCTGGTCGGTAGTGCAGCAAGGCAGCAATTTTGGCACGTCTGTGCAAAGTGAGAAGAATATCATAAGGTGGTTTTCTTGGCTATGACACTCCCAACAGACTGCAGCATGTGTCAACAGAAAAATCAGAGTGACATGCCTTCCACTTTAAGCGACAGATACATTGCATGCCAGAAACCAGTAAAAATATCCTTTTTAATGTAGCCACTAAAAAGATATCTAAAATTTGATCTATGAAACAGTTCCACCAAATAAACCATGTTCACTCATGATGTGTTTGACTGTATTTAGATTACCTATTATATAAAGATCATTATCCTTGATATAAAGCTGTCACATATTAAAAAAGGCCCTATATGCAGATAAAGGTTCCCCAGAGGCCATCTCAAACTCACGCCATATTCCAGAGCTCTGTATTTCATATCTGGGGCTTTTCAGTTAACCAGAAGTCATACAAAAGTACATGCAACCAGACAGCTCATTATTGACTTTGTTTTTGAGAAGGCTTATGTACATTATTTATTCAGGGAGCTGTAAGAAATAGAGTGCTCTTATGCAACATGGTTCACATTTGGTGGATTCACATAAGCGTATGCAGTGGTTATATCAGTGCATTTGGTCAAATCACATCCTAATTTTATTATATTCATGCAAAAAATGTATTAGATGTGTTGCTCTAATATAACAAGTTCTTTGGAAGATGGCCACAGCCAAAGCACAGCAACAGTTTTGTGGTTACAGCTATATTCATACACGAGTATATACTTTGAGTTCTATTTTGGTGCAGTTTATGTCTGGGAATTTTATAAAATAAGCCTTCTCTACTCCTCTAATGTTACTCACTAATGCAATTCCTTGTTCAATAATGTACAACATCAGACAGCATGGACTCTATGTTCTCCAGATGGCACAACTGTACATTTTCATAAATTACACTAATATAATTCCTTATATAATGTAGGTGTGAGCAAGAACTGCAGACCTGTAACTCTACCTTTTTTTCCACAAAGCATGAATAATGGTTACGTCTTATGTGGGTGTGAACACATTTTTGTTTTATTAGATCAGTCTCACAAAAGAAGGACTGCACTGTGAATGCCAATACTATTTTTATCATACTATCAAACCTGGAAAAAGCAGTGGCTATCTGAGGCTACTAATTTATCACATTTTACCTTTATCACTCCCAATTTATTATCTTTTTTCTAAGTCAATAACTGCAATGTGCCCTAACTAAAATAGGAACCTTACTGACAGGGAACCTTACTGACAGGAACAAATTTAAAACCTCTATTGGCCATCTGACTTAAAAGACATGAATATGTCACTGCAGCTGGGCTGGAGAAAAGAGGTCACCATTTCTAATTTTGTAATACTTGCCAGCCATTTGAGATGTTCAATAGGACTGCAGTTCCTTTCCTAAACTGCTATGAATTTCATGTGTTCATACAATTTTGAGACTTTCATTAAAAAAAAAATAAATCCATAAATTAAATCCTCCAGAGGATACTGAGGAGTAGAATAGAACACGGTAAGTAATATTGCTACTAAATCACTGGAATCACAAGTGGAAAAGAAACAAACATCTGCTCTTCTATACATATGAATGGAAACAATGGAACACAGTAAATGAGCATGAAAATATCTCCTTGAGAAGTAGTATTAATCCACCAACTTCAACTGAATAATCTCCTCATAACACCTTAATACTAATAAGAAAATAAATTATCTGTTTAAATGGAACACTTAGTCTGCAATACAGCCTTGTCATGTTGACACTAGTAAGTTAATAAACAAGTGGGTATTAAATTAGAATACAGGAATAAAATATACACTACTTGAATCATCTGAGGGGAAAATACTTATTTTCAGTCATCATTTTAAATTGTTAAAAACCTATTAGACAGTAAGATCACAGTAAATACACAACTTCAATATGCTCTAATTCTGCGCAATTTATGAGATTTAAGTAAATATCAGTGAGAGTTTTAATTTGGATCTCCCAACAGCTAGACAGGATTATTTTGAGTGTAATAGTTTTATGTTCAAGTGGGATTCTGCTGTATTAAACTCTTTGTTAAACAAATCAGTCAAGCTCTCTCTCTGGAATTTTAATTTGCACCTTTGTAGATGACCAGAGTTTCACCTTTAATGTTTGATTATTAGCACGTACTTTAAAGAGGCAGGATCTTACTGCTTAATATCAGTTTCCTTTCATTTTCACTTGTGTGGAATGATATTTTAGTCCAAAAAAGGTTACCACTGTCTGTAGTTATGTATCTCCCAGGACATTTAATTTGCAGTAAAAAAAGCTCTGTAAAAAATGTTGCCATGTTGTCAACATAACTAAAATCTGTTTTTTGTTAGGCTGCCAAGGTTTGCTATCACATTAACTGCAACAGTTCCATCCTTTCCCACGAGCAGTTGATAGCAGTACTCTCAGCAGCATCACCAGAATCCATACAGAGGCAGAAATGCAGGTCAAAAATTTCCGTGACAAGACAGCTCGCTGCAAGACTCTTCAACTCTTTCAATGCTGTCTCACACTGATTCTTTCCTGACAGGTAGGTAAGACATAAATGAGTCATCTCATCCTGATTTTTACATTTGCTTTCTTGCTCTAGCGTCAGTCCAGAATTAGAGATACACTACTAAGACAAGAAGGCCTTCTCCACAGCCCCAGCTTCCCAGATATTCCTCTCAGCTGTCACCTGGACTCACCATGCAATCTGCACCCACTCAACCTCGTTTGGGTGGCCAGAAAAGTCAAGAGTGAGTCCATCTTGAACCAAGGACTCACAGAGAGTTCAGGACACTCTCAACAGCCTCAATCTACTGATTCACCATACAGGAGCAGGGTTATGGTCTCTTCTCACTCAGGTGTTCACACTGGAGTTAACAGAACTATTTTCATCAGTAAAATAAGTCTGAAGCCTTTTGAAAGACGTTTATTAGATTGGGAAGGAGTAATTATGACATTGTCTTGAGTCTCACAGGAAAGACTGAACTCTTAACTGATAATAACTAATCATTTGAGCATTCTTATGGAGTACAAAACCAAAATGCTAAGTTCTTCATCCAAATAATGCTGTGTAGAAACCCAAGATTTGGTCTCATATAGCCTGTCAGATGTTCTGGATATTTTAGAATGGGCAGGTCTCACTCTCTTTTGATCTCCCATGCCCTGACCATGCAGACGTGGTTCTCAGAAAATATTGGCAGTAAAACATTACATGCAACTGATACTTTCCCCTTGCCTCAACTCTGGTTTCACTGTTCACTGCTCCAGCATTTTCCAACAAAACCATTTTCTGCCAAAAATGCTCATCCAACTCTGACTGCTGTTGAATGCCTGGAGAGTCTCAGGGGAAAGTGAGGCATCTCCTCACTGCTGGATAGAAGCCTACGACGAGCATGTTTTTAGCACAGAAATAAGTAGTGGATGCTAGATGTGAATGTGCAACCACTTGTGACCTTTGCCGAGACATGACTATCAGAGTGTTTGGGAAGAGAGAAGAAAACTTACTTCTCTCGTGATGAATCCACGAGGTCGATTCCAAACCTCTCCTTTTTGTCACCACGTACTGGCTAACTGTCTCAAACTTTCCCTCAAAGGTAAAATTGAAGTTTAAGTCCTAGCTAATATCATTCTTAATTAGAAATGAGTAATGACATACCTTATATAAGACTTTATTCCCAACTTCAAAAGGAGCTACCTAGGTTTCCTTGGTGTCTTTACTTTGAAGAAAATGTCTTTTATTACTTATTTTAGTACAACACATTAAAATCAAATATCTCCTGTAGCAAAACGATTCAAGTCTCTGGAACTCAAATAATTTTCTAATAAAAAATGCATGAGACAAATAAATGCACTTTATGTTCCACAAGAAAAGGCAGTTTCAACAGGCTAATGCTCAGAGAAAATTCATTTTATCAACCAGCCATTTCATTCTTTGGTGCTGTTACAAGCTCCCCGTGGTTGCTAAGCAACCATAATTCATCGTACCTTTTAATGGATACTCTGCTACTGCTGAGAACATTAAGGTGAAGAGAATAAATGCCTTGGGTGAATCTTGAAATCTTTCATTATGCATGTCATTCTATTTCTGTAATGCTATAATGCTGAAATGTTTCTGTGGCAGGAAACTGAGTTGTGGTAATTGCATATTCCACTCATATATGTTTTGTAAGCAGAGCAGCACGTACTTGTCTAAAATGAGCTATTTCTAACATGATTGAAATTGGACTTTTCTACTTCTAAAGGTAGTAAATAAATCTGAGGGGGAAAAAAAACCCCAGTGAGTCTGGAGGAAAATGTCTTAAAATTTTCAGCAAGAGTGACAAAATCTTATGGAAAAAATTGAAAGTAATCAAACAGGCTTGATTGTAACACAGAGTGGTATGTGAATATATAGTACACAACTGAAAATGCAGAAAAACACAATGAAGAAACCACATATGCTGTGCAACTTCCATATTTTAAAAAAACACATAACATTCAAAGACAGACGTGTGCTAGACAGGCATCTCTCAGCATTATTAAAGCAAACCTCAGGTTTCGGCTGAATGTAATTGTCCAATATTGTGTACATTTGCCACCTTGTTGTTTTGGGCCTTCTCTCTTCTTGAGAGATACTTTATACCAGCCAAGGGGGCCTTTGTATGACTACACTTCTACAATTAGACCTGTATTTTTCCAATATATGGTGAAGACATTATAAGTTAAGACAGAGTGCTCAGATAGTGCCAATGATATCTAGCACAAAACCCTAAGATGGATCTGTTTCTTTGGGTTCAACCTTCATTACTTATCCTGATTGTCTTCTCCTTCACACCTATATACACCATGCGATTTGCTCTTAAAAAATGCAGATCAGAAATGGATTGGTTTTTCCTTTGTTTTGAACATTAGACTCAGATATATGTTTTCTTTGTGTTAGAAAAAAATACAGTTGGACCTGGGGAGAATCTACTTACTTTTAAATTATTTTTTTTTAAATGCACTTTTTAATGCCACTTCTCTGTTTACATATGTGGGTGGGCTTGTCCGTGGAAAAGCTCAGTGACAAGCAGTATTTTCAGCTCTCTTTCTTGACCATTTACAATACAGCAGATGCTGGTGTCCTCAAATTCATGTTGTAGCTGCATAGGCAGTAATTCTATGTTGTCCAGGGAGGACCAGTCAGGGAACTCTTATAGCCCTGTTTGTTTTAATGTTTTTGAAAGGAAGAGCAAGGTTAACCCTTTTGCTTATCCTATCAGAAGTGGTGGATGTGTGATTTAAATTTTCCTTTGTCAATCTGCTGTATTTTTACACGACCACTGAATTTCTGAGTGTTTTGGCAACAAAATTCTTGAACCACATGGCGTGAAGTTGGAAGACCTCTGTCTCTGACAGACCTTTTGAAAGCTGTTCCTCAGGAAAATGAACTGGAGGAAAAAGCACGTATGCACACAAATGAAGAGAGGAGAATTGCTGGGCATGCAGTAAGGAGTCAGAGACTGTGCACCAGCCTATTCTGCAGTGATGGTGCTTGTTGAAAAGCACAAGAGGAAACCAGCATACAGTCGTAGCAGGAAAAGTAAGATAAAGAGGTTCCAAGTCAAGGATCATGCAAAGCTAAAATAAATGCATAGTATATCAGAACTAATTTTTTCTTTCTTTTTTTTTTTTTCTTTTACTCAAGTATTCATACAACTTTACTTTTCACCAAAATAAAGCATACTTGACTTTTGATACTCTTTTTTTTTTCTCTCTCTTTCCCTTCATATTTTATCTTTGTCAATGACTAGTGACAAAAACCAAGAATATATGTTTTATACCGCTGCCTGATTATTTTTCAGTAAGGAAAATGTTGACTTTCCTCAAACCAATGATGATTCCTTCAAAAATGTCCCCCAGAGTAAAAGGAGCAGTACCTTTGCTGTCTCATTTTCAAAGACTTTCACTCTTTGCTAATGCAAATCACTCCTTCCCTTCACTCCAAGTATTTTCTGTGTGGAGGTTTATTAGTGGGGTTACATGTACCTGAAGAATGTCCCAAAAATTGTGTCTCCTAATGATTCTTCTTGCTTTTTTCTACTTCTTAGAAGGTGGTAATATCAGTGAGAAGTTAAAGCCTGAAAAAGTCTTAAAAGGCAGAATACTGAACTACTTCTGACTTCATATTTTCCTATGCAGTTTATCACAACTAGGGAACAAAATAGCAGTTTTTCTCACATTTAGAGTTGATCCAAATTACAATTCATAAAGTTAAGCTTAGGTAATTCTATGATTCCTCTGGTTCAAACCTGCTTTGGCCAGTGTCATGCAGTTTTAACAAGGGTAAAAAATAATATAATATAATAAAACAATGCCAAATTAATGTTATAAGCTTCACGGTGAGGTAAAAAAAGAGAATACTTAATATCATGTATCAAAATAGGAAGAGAACAGCAAACTGAGACCTAAACACTAGAAGGTCACAACCAATAACGTTTCTGCAAATGGAAATCGGTTGCAGAAGCATCAAATGATAATTACTGTTTGCTAGAGAATTTTAATAGAGTCCTACGTCACACTATAAAATGTTTAATTGTAACCCCATTTTAATAACACTATCTGATTAAATGAAAAGACGCCTTGCTGATTGCAATTACAATCTGTCAAACTGCATATTTATTTACAGTTTGGTTTCCTAAAACCATAAGATAAAAAAAGGAAACTCTATTCAGCTTGTCAGCAAACTATAATTATTGTGTATCCTTCTGTCAGTTTCTGCATAAAACTTTTGGTTTTAAAATGGATCTAATTATAACTACATCAACATTTTTATAAATGCTTGCTTTCCCTTCTTTCCCATTCCTTCCCTCCATCCCTAGCAGTGAATTCTTTGCTGCAAAATCAGAAGGAAAAAATTCTTCTAAGTAAATAACACTTGTTCCTCTGTTTTATGCTTTCTATCCCTAAATTGCTGTTAGAATACAGAAAACTATATTCAATGTAAATATTATTTATGGCAGTCCACTGTCCTAGCAGTGTGCTCAAGCAAAGCCTTGGGATTAGGACTCTATTGGTTTTTTTCTGCTTTGGCATTAATGTCTGGATATCAGCTGAAAAACTCTTTCCAAGAATATCACGTAGCTCATCTTCTGCAAAGTCTACTTATTGTAATTTATAACCTTCCACAAGAAACAATCTGCCAGACAAACAAGAAACAAGTCCAAATATCTGAACACAAGTGTATGTATCAACCAGTTACAGAAATTACATCTCAAAGAAAGGTCTATTCAATCATCCAACCCATTTCTTAGCCAGTGCAGCATTTTCCCATATGTGCATGTTCCAGTGCTTTAGCACTACCTGGCAGACTATTCAACTGCCATTAAAAGGGGTTTTTTTCCCCAATCTTCACCCATTGCTTGTTTTTATCTCATTATTTGTGGTGACATTCCTCCAGTATCATAAACATCCATTCCTTCAGCCTAACTTTCTAAGTAATGGATGATGATAAATAAATAAGATATTTAAAATATGTACATAAAAGATTTAATAAAATAACACTATAGCTGAACCTTCAAGAAGAGTTATTTTGTGCGGAGTAGTTTATGGGCTAATACAGCCTGGATCATGATTATATGCTAATAAGATTTGGGGAAAGCTGATTATTTTCCTACTGTTTTGTAAATGGTCAAGTCATCTATGAACCAAAACAGTCTGATTTAATATACATCTTGATTATTTATTTCCCAGCTGTTTCATAAACATTTATTACTTGTCATATATTTTTTGATCAATATACACTTAATAAATAGAAATACATGCATATATAAAAACACACCTTAAAAATAAATAAAAGACAATTGAAAATATTAAATTCTCTTCATTAACTTCCACTGCCTGCTGGATGCTATGTATGGTGATTTTTTAAGGCCGAGAATCTCAATCCAGAGCTTGCTTGAGGAGTCTAGATGAATTCTCTAAAAAATAAGTTAAATCCGTCAGAAATTACTAACCTATAGAGTATCCTGCTTTCAGTGGGATGACCTTTTAAAATCCTATCTTGGACTACATTAAAGGAGGAACATTACATTGGTTCCCTCTGGACCAATTTCTGTGATTTTGTAAGTAACACAACATTATGGCTGCACTGAGCCAGGATCTAAGAGGTCAAGTTACTCATGTGAGTTTTTTTCTGTTGCATAGCTTTCCTATATTGTCTTTAATTATATAATAATCAAAACAATAAAAATGGTATCCAAACAGGACATTAGATCATGATTTTCTCTTCCATCGTGTTACAGCTTGCACTGATTTTCCAAATGTCATAAAGAAAAATATTTCAGAATTATGAGTGCATTATGAGATTGGATGGATTGTTATTGACAAACAATTTGGTTGGCACACCTGAAATGTTATATAATGTAAAATTTAAATTCTCACAATTTATGCACAAATGAAAGCATCTGTTATTGAGCTACTTCTATTTCCTTTAAACCCCTGGGATAGCTCTTGCTACAGTAAGACAGGATCAACATTACGCTAGAATATTTCTGAAAATCCCACTTAGGTTTCCAGTCAGTTACAAGGCTCCTAAAATGTAGTTCAGAGGCAGAGGCCACAAATGATGAAGTCAGTGCATCAATGCCAGCCACAATTAAAATTACATAGGCCAGGCCTTGGGCAGAGGACCTTCCTGGTTTGTTTTCCGCTCCCTGCATTCACAAAAGCTGATGACAAGTGAGAAAAAACACGTGTGCTATGGAACCGGCCCGTAAGGGCTTGGGCTGGAAATCTGGGGCAGTGGAACATCACACATTGTGGATAAACAGATACTTCACTTCTCCCCAGAGCTGACTGCATTTCAAGGACAAGCAAAGCAATCCCTGCATATTTTTTATAGCTCTTAAATAAGGTTGCTGTATCACTTCCAGGTTGCTTGAGAGCTTAAAAGTCTCAGCTACCAGGCTGCATCACTATGTAAAAACTTTATATTAGATGTGTAGCACATGGCAGTTAAGTCCTGCTTTTATTACATGTGAGGACATCTGCTAGTTCTAATACTGAAAGCTGAGTCTCACCACACTGCTAACCACCTTTGTGTTACTGAGCATCAAACATGAAATTAGCTCCTGGTAACACTTTCATTATTACGGGTCCCCCTACATAGTCGTTTTCTTCCTCTTCCTTTAACATCTTTCTTTTTCAACTTGGGATTCATGTGCCTTTGTATATTGTGAATTAAATTTTACTAGCTTTTTAATAAAGTAAATGTTTTTCTCTCCTACAGTACAATACTTGACAGATAGGAGGAATTGATATTGCGAACATCTACTTGCACTGTTATGAGTAAACCATTTCCTCAGCTAATTAGTGATTGCACAGCACTTCAAGGCACAAGAAAGATGATTCAGAAGAACAGAGTGCAAATGGCATTCTTTTTCAAATGCTGTCCGTTGTTTTGTGTACAAAAAATAACTTTAAAAAGTTTCGGTTATTTTACATGGTATACTTTCTGTCAGGTAACTTTAGCTGCACTTAATAACCAGATAAGGACTAAGCCAGTTTTTATGCTACTACATAAGAAAGGGGAGTGTCATAAAATTCATTAAACTGAGATCCCTCATTTGAGTATTAAGGCATGTATTGAAAACGAAAGCTTAGTTACTTGAGTTAATCTCTGAAATTCTTTATGTGTGAATGAAGGTAATCTTAAATGTATACGAAGAAAGCTGGATCTCCAAAAAAAACCCCAAAACAACCATTGCATTTTCATCAAGGGCCTGATCCTGTAAATACTACATGAGCAGGCCTTTTTTTTCTGGATAAGGGACCGTACTATCTAGTTTTAATTTTTTTTCCATTTAGATCATTTTTGTAAGGATGAAGTGAAGGTACCTATAACTTAATATCATTACTTTCAGGAAGAAGAATTTTGAAGATGTGATATGGAGTTGTTTCATTTGTTATACATTAGGTATGCCATGTCTCACTTTAGCAACTAGGCTACTTCCTTCATTAACTCAATTAGCAAAAGTACCCATTATCAAAGTTACTGTCAGGCACTGTAACCTCACTTATAACTCGGGGATTTAGTAAAAAAAAAATTGTAGAATGCAGCCATGTGCAGTAAATTAATTAAATCCATTGCATCTACTTCAATAATTTGGCTCTAGTTTCAGTCTCTGTTTAACAGCAATGTAGATCCACAATCTGGGGAGAAGGGGGATGCTGCAGATGCTACATCCTGTCTGTAATACTCCCTTTCCAGCAGAGGGCTTCAGTGATTAACAGTGTGGTATGTGTATTATTTACATACACAGGCATATAAATGTTCATATATATGTACACATGTGTATCCAGGCATATGTGTGTGTGTGCACTGAAAACTGCAGTTCACTTCAGCTCTGGGTCAACGCAGGCACATGGAGTGCCCATCACCACCTATAGCATCTCCTTTGACTCTTTTATGTCCCTGCATGTTGGTTGAAAGAGAAATTTTGGATACACTCTGATAATATGTAAGATAAAGTGAAATTCCTTTGCTCACTTTAGATGAAAAGCATTCATTGTGGGGATTTTGTAGCTGAAAGATATGCACAAACATGCCTTAGAGCTGTTCCTCACTCCATAATGCTCCTTGCTGCTGCTGTATACCTTAAGTCCTTTTTTCTGACTGCATCCATCCATGATATTCACAGAAAATGAATTAAGGACATTCATTTTCATATCTTTAGTGTTCAAATATATAGGCAACAGCATGCACAATGAGCCAAAAGTGCAGTTCAAAGGTGTGTGTGTGTGAGTGAGGCTGCAGAGATCCTGGGTCACATACATGAAGTAGAACATCACAGCAGCAGTGGAGGTTAAAGATTTTACATGCTGCCCACAGGGAATCCTAATGTGGCATTTACATAGAGCGCCAGTACCGGCTTTGTACAAATGAAGAGGAGGAGGAAGGGGGAACAGAGGGGCAAACACAAATCTAAAATAAATCTTTATGTTATTAAAAGGACTGGGGAAGAGTAAACATCCTGACACTTTTAGCATTTCTTAATTGCCTTGTGAAAGAAAATGGGATAAAAATAACAAATTAGGTTTTTTTTTCACTTCTGATTATTTCTTCAAATCTCAAAACACAACTATGTAGAATACTTTTCTTCCATTCTGCATGTAAAAAGTCACTGGTAACCTCAAATGACGATACTTAAAACTCTGTAAAAAACACTAAAACAGATAAAACCCCCCCTGGGACTATTAATCGGATCATTAAAATTCCTTCAACTTGGAAAGCCAAGAATGTGCTTTTCCCTCAAAATGAAGAAAAAACTTTGCTAAACATCTATGACTCTACATATGCAAAATTTAAGGAGGAGAATTCACACTCTAGCAGGTGACACAACTGAACTTCCAGCATGCACATGGCACCTGGAGTTAAGACAACATCCTGTAGTAGGGCTGCTTTTGTCCAGGTACATTTCTACAACCAAACAAAATGTGATGAGATGGTGAATGCACTGCAAGTCCATGAAGAATGTGCAGTCTTCTCAGCTGCTTTTGAGCTTCAAAGAATGCAAATTCATGCATTCAAATGATGAAACAGGTAGAAATAGAGGCTGCTACTCCCGATGCACAAAGCCCTCCCTTTCATCTGCATTGTGGGCTTCTCTGTCCTTTTTGACTTCATAGAAGTATGTTCACAGTTTTTGAGAAAGACATTTCACTTCTATTCCATACACAGGACTTAAGATCACTAAGATTTTTTTTTTTTTTTTTGCCGAAATGTGAGTCTTCAGAAACATTTCATTATCATGCTGTTCTCGACAACTACATGCAATGTTAAAAGCAACAGATTAAAGTCAACAATCTCTGCTGCTGAAAGCCCAGAATTTCTGACATTTTCTGAGAGTTATGTTTCCTCTATTTGCATACTCTATTATCTGTTTTGTTTGACACTTGCAGCTATGATGCTGCTTATGCATTAATCACTCCTGTGAGTACTTCATATGTGAGGTGTTGTATAATCTACCACCCACAACTGAAGTCTTTCTCTCTGCACCACATTCGTCTTGTCTTAGCCTCTGCTCTGTCTATCTGGTTAGAGTCTAAGAAAAAAAAATANCTGCACCACATTCGTCTTGTCTTAGCCTCTGCTCTGTCTATCTGGTTAAAGTCTAAGAAAAAAAAATAATATAACTAAATTTTTTTTCTTACTTTTTATAAGTAGCAAATAAATTCCTATCAGACAATGGGTAACCATGATGAAAAAGGTCGCTAAAGCATTTTTTTTTATAGAAGGCTGTTTTCAAAAATAAGATATATGCCACCTTGTTATTTCTTGAAATTATACTGAAGTTGTTTTCTGACTGAGTCTGTAAAATATGTGATCCACATGGATTCTCAACAACCACACTCAAATAAGCAGGATGCTGTGATGTTGATGTTTGTGCAACTGACAGTAAATCAACAGCTCCATTTTCAGTTTCAAAAATGAGACCTGGAATTATTCTAAAAAGAGTGTTGGTCATTGGTGTACAAATATTTTCCTACAGTAATGTGCAAATATTTACTTGTTCTATCTTTAAGGTAAGTTCTTAGTACTTAGAGACTGAGAGTGTAAGTTTACGAGATACTACTTTAAGAGCAGAAAAAAAAAAAAAAAGCTCCACAAATACTTTCACAGGAATTCTTGTCCTAGCTGACCTGAAGAAGGTGGGGTCCATCAGTCGTCTGCACCCACACAGAGTTCTTTCTTTTACTCTGCTTATGTTCTCTTGGGAGAGAAAAACTGTAGAGTGCTACTAGCTGAGGTGGGACCAGCAATGCTGCCCCTTCCATGACTGCACAGACTGATATTTTCTGATGAGAAGGCCCCAGGGACAATATGACTCATGGGAAGGTTCTGGTCATCCTGCTGTAGTGTAGGATCTGTAAATCCAGTACCACATAGAGCACATATTTTTTGCGAGATGTCCCATTTGAATTTAATCCCAAGGCACAGAAAACCAAATACCTGCCACACCAGAGTACACCACAGCTAAAATGCACACTTTGTTTCCACTCTGATTTTATACAGCTGTAATTTCTGACATCAGAAGTTTTTTGCAGCACAGTAAAAATCCTTCTAGTGGCAGATATGCAATATTCAGGTATTTACGAAACCTTGAGCAAATTACATCTTAATCAGCTCCTCTACATATCATTTCTGTTGTCTTTCAGATGACAAAGAGTGGAGGAGACATCAAAAGAAAGGAAATATAAAAACGATGTCCCAGAGATGTTGATGGAATAAATCATCATAATTGTATAGACACAATAAAGTTAGGCTGTTGGACATGAGCTGGTTAGGGTGTTTGACAAACACCCTAATTGTAACTTTTTTCCATGCAAGGCTTATTTCAGTGAAAAAACCAAACAAACCTGCTTGGAACAGCAACCTTTTGTTGCTGTTTATTTATTTGTTGGGATTTTGGTTTTTTTTTGCTTTTTTTT
>VWZN01006594.1:204482-230814 GCA_013396955.1 Regulus satrapa | reverse complement strand
CTGGTAGCTGAAAGGGAAGACAAACACTATACTTAGTGTATGAACTATTTTCCAACTGAAATACTGCTTGCTGAGATTCCTTTCTCACATTTGGCTACCATTAAGTTGCTTTGGCTGTAAAAACACAAACTGGAAAACACTCACTAGTTCTAATACAGATAAAAAAGAAGGTATTATTGCTAAAATACCAGCATGGGTTAAAAACTGTCTAAAAGGAAGGATGTTTAAAGTAAAAAAAAAAAAAAAAAAAAAAAAAAAAAAAAAACCACAAAAAAAAANNAAAAAAAAAAAAAAAGAAATTCACCAAAACAAAAAAACCCACCAAATTCAATTAGAGGCACATTGCAATGCAGCTGAATCTGTCCCAATGTAAGTAAAATTTGCTGAAGATGTGAATTTAATCATGGATAGAGAACAGCCAACAGATTTGTTTCTAAGAATATTTTTTCTAAAAATACCCATTAGTGTCCTGAAAAATGAAGTGAGACACATGTTTTCCAAGTACACTAAATGGTACTTGATATGCTAGAAATTATATGGATTTAAGGGGTTTAGATAGATTGGAGAAACTTATAAATTATGTTCTATATGAGGCAATATAGGAGTGATTTAGACAAGAACATGTTAAATGGATCAGAGTTTGATGAGATAGTAAAAAGGAAACTTTTTACATTACTGGAGATGAGTAATAGCAGAAGAAAAGAGTCATATTGAAGAAAAAATGTTAAATGTTCTGGATTATAAAGATTCAAAACTAAGAATGTTAACTCTACAAAATCCCCTGTTTTTCTTCAACAGTGCAAAGCCAAAAGAATAATGCTGTCATTCTATTCACTGAAGAAGTCACTGAATTCACTGAAGAGTTAAATTATTTCCCTCAAGTTAATTTCTCTCAAGTTATCAAATTCAAATCAGAGGAGCTATACTTCCAAACAGTGTTTGAACTGTATGAAATCGAGGTGTTAACATCGTACCAGTTGTACTAACATGAGCTGTAGCTTCATCCCCTGCACAGACAAAGCCAGCTCCAGTAAAACCTATTGCTAGGTAAGGGGCCCTCTTGTGCAAAAAGGGCATGCAAGTTAGGGATAACAGCTGACTTAGTGCATGTCACTTCAAGGATCATGCTTTATTTATTGAACAAATCCTCAGATATACTGTCAAAATTCAGCATGTGTTTTCTTGACATCTGATTTTCATCTCTTCTGATCTTCACTAAGTTCCAATAGCTAAATTGCCTAGTTATATTATTCAACATTTCTGCATTTGCTCTCAATGTGACTATTCACTGCAATGATCTACACACTCTCAAGGCCCTTTGTTTAGAGCTTGTTGCAAAAGGTTAATGTGAAACATCACAGCTTAAAAGAATGCATAGTTCTGAGCCATAACCATGGCTCTAAAGAGGTCAATTCAATGAAATACTGCCTGTCTTGACTAGAGTGTCAGGCATTTCTCTTACTTTTTCAAGTCCTTTCATAGCTCTGATTCTCAGAGCCCCATGCAAGATTTCACTCATGCTCTTTAATGCATGCCATCAGCCTTGTAGACAAGCAAGGAAAACATAGGCTCTTTCCATAGAGTATATTTATATTTCTCTATATAAATCTGCCTCTCCTCCGCTCCTCCCATTATTAAACATAACCCCTGGGTCAGATTCTGACCTCAAACAAAAAGTGTGCAGCATCCTAGTAAATCAATAACAACTGTGTAACATATAAGGAGCTTGTACCCTTTGCTTTTTGGACATCCTCAGAGGGAATGCAGAGCTCCTTAAAATTAAGGTGGCTTTACTTTAACTAAGTTGCAATTAAGTCAGGTGACAAGGCAGGTTTTTGTTGTAAACTGAGTATTTTCCAGCCACCATGGCCCCTAGCTCTGGGGCTGTTAGTCTGAGGGGATGATGGGGAGATGAACCTAGATCCCTCACTACCCAAACCTCCACGTCTTGTGCCAGCTCTCATGTTCCCAGGACTGATCTGTGTTTTTTAGACAATGTGATGGGGAGCTAGGGAGCTGAGAAGCTTCAGTCCCTAAACGCAGAACTTTTGGTGAGAAGCCCAGACACTTTATCTCTGGGAAAAATAGATTCTTATCTTTGGTTGTTGAGATCTGGGCAGCCCATTTAGCCCACCTAGTGCTTTAAGTGCCATGGGATACACACAGTGTTAGGCTCCATCCTCTTTCATGGGATTTTTAACTCTTTGGGTTAGAATTGTACATCGATGTGAAATAATCTTGTCTGGAGCTGCTATGCAAGAAGTATACTAATTAATTGTAGAGCCCACTTGAAAATGTATCGTGTAAAGTAGCTCTGCAGTTGTTGCAAGCAATTTAACATTCAAAGAAGTGATTTATAATATCAGGCTTCACAAGATTACGACCATAATGACTATCTGACAGACTTTATAAGCAAGTTGTCCAGTCATTTCAATTGGATTCTGGCTGGCTAAGGACTGGGAACTGTAAAAAGGCTGTAAGATTTGGCCTAGAATCAGAAATAACATTTGCTGTTTTCCAAACGTGCGGTAAACAAGAAAGGAGATATTAAATTTTTGTACATCTCTCAGCACATGCAAATGAGAATGGAAAGAGCCTCATCAGACAAATACAGAATAACAGCCATCTGGATCCACACCCTGCTGCAGCAGAAGTCAAAGCCTTGAGCCTCTTTCTCTGGTTATTTACATCCATGAAAAGCAGGAACACTTCTACCCAAGGTGGCAGAAGGTAACACTCTGGCTTTGAGGAACTCAGATAAAATCCCCCCTCACCCCCCTGAGGGGAGGATTTGACACAAGGAATGCAATGTAACACTCAAAGTCAGTCCAGCACTCTCCAAAATTTGAGTGGTGCAGGTGTTGGCCCCCTTGAAGCATTTCAAGCAGGTCTTACTTCCATGATTTGCACTTAGAACAGAAGGGAAAGACTAAAACCACTTACCACAGAGAGGGAATTGGAAAGCAGTGTCCCATCTTGGCCAAGCATGTTGGAAACTGTAATTTCAGGTAGATCCATGTTTTGAGGGTGGAATGGAAGGAGGCCATTGTGGTTCATGGGATGACACAGGGAGTGGTACCCAGAATCTATCTCATTCAAGTGCACCAGGGAGTGATCAGGCAATGATGGAGGAGTTATAGGAGGTATGTTAAAATCTTCACTTTCGAGACTTGGGCCAGGAAAAGACTGGAAAAGAAAAACAAATGAAAAGTGCTATGAAAATCATATGGGCACTGGTTGATAATAACAAGAAAAGTCTTACAAAACAAAAAAAAAAAAAGAGAGCCAAATTCACTTACTTCTAAGCACGGTCTACAATTTAACAAATAATATTTTCAAGACCCCTATATTATACAAAGGAAGTCTCACCATTATGTATGGAGGAGAAAATGCCTCTAAGGCATAAGAATCTATGATCCTTTTCCCTTAGAAATATGTTTTTAAAGAAGGTGAACTCAAACTCAGATTTCAAGGGTCCTATTAAAATTTTCTGAGAGTGTTCATACAGCTGAATATTTTTTTTCATGGGAATTGTGGAAAAGGGAATGCAATTTATAGAATTAATACTGGCACAAAATGGTTCATTTTACTCCCTGCTACTCAGACCAAGAATTGCATAGTGAAGATACCACTTTTATGCTTATGGGAGTGCCATGCATTTACTCGGCTACAAAGAAAAAGAAACCGTATGTACTTAGTATGAGTATACTTTATAAATATACATTTGAAGTGTCTAAAAAAATCAAACTCCTTTGTTTTTTAATCTATAAATTGAATTATACATACATTTTGAATGCATAGGGGTTTTTATATTACAGCAGAGTAATAAATATTACTGAATTTAAATATTACTGAATTAGTAACTCCACCAAGCAACTGTTAGTCTTTTGTTATCTGCTGCCATTAAGTCATCCAACTCAATCTGATCCAAGGAAAAGCTACAGGCCAAGTCAGAATAATGCACCAAGGTGGATAATTGATATTATTTATCTTTATCTATATATTTATATCTATATCTTTGTACAGTTTTGTACAGCAGGTAGGATCATTTGTAGGATAGGCTGACTATGTACATATTTCTTAAAAGGAAAATGTGAGCATAATAAAGAGTTAAAGAGATCAGTTGCAATGTTTCAGCCTGAAAGTCTGCTCTGCTTTTCTGAGAACAGCCAACTCCTTTGCAAAGTGATCAGTCTTTGCACATCCCATGCCCACAGTCAGGAGATTTATAGCACAGAGACTACTCCCACCCTTCCTGCCCCTCTTCAGCACAGCAGTCCTGCTCTGAGTGCTGCTTTTGTTAATTCTAGAAAGGCAAGGATTTAAATACATTCTGCTCCTGAAAAGTATCACCAGAAAGGATGAGTATAAGAGCACAATTTCAAAGAGCAGCTATTGGAAGAAAATATTTTCCCCAATATGAGTTTCCAAATGGAGGACAATACAGTGTAGGAATTCATGCAGAAAGACAAGAGAAGAATCAATGGCCAATTAGAAACAAAGGGATTTTTCATTAGTCATCATAGTAATAATGTCCTCCTGATGCCTGAGGTTACTCTCCTCTGTACAAGCATGTATATATAACCTTAAGTCAGACCAAAACCAAACAGTATTAAATGTTTTCAGTGAGATGGTGAATACAGAAAAAACCTCCTCTAATGCACATTGCCATGATTTTCACTGCTTTGTTTCTTTCCCCAAAAAGGTTTTAATCTCATTACCAAATACTTTAGTATGAAATAGAACAGGAAGTCTAGATTGAAAAATCCAAAGTAAAATCCCCAATAATGACAACAGCAGAAAAGGGCTTGACAGTGTTATCACTGTCATGTGTGAGGACATTGATTCTACCCATGCATTCCAGCTGTGTTTCTCACCTCCAGCACAGGAGTTTGCTCTCCCTTTGCCCCTGCTTCCTCCTTAATGGCAAGCTGGTGTGAGTCTACTGACCTCTGTAAGTTGCATTTGTCCCCACTTTTACAAGTAATGATGCAGCCATTTCTCCAAGGGGAAATACAGTAAAACAGACTAAATGAAGAGAAGGCTTAAACATGTCAAAGGGAACATCACATTTACTCAATAACAATGAGCTGTTGAGTATAACTCGATGAATTTTACAAAACCAAATAAAAGTATTAGGGACAATGCATACACCTTAGCTAGCTGCTATTTTCTATTATATAAAATCAATGATGAAGAAAAAGATGTCTAAAGTGAGTTTAATTAAGATCTAATACCACAATAAATAAACAGCAAGGAACAGAATTTAAGAAAGGGATAACATCCATAATGCTCTCCTGGACCAGCACTATCCCTGCAGGTACACTCAGATTTGGCACCTGTAGTCCTTATGAGCTTGGATCCATGTAGCCTACAGATTCCAGAAGGGATTCATTAGCTGTGAAAAGATGACATTTATGTTCAACAGTGTCTTTTCTATCATCTCAAAAGACTTATGGCCTCAAAAGAGTTTTCTCCCCTTTGATTTTGTGGTAAAAGATATTAACATCAATTTTCTCTCTTGTACTGTCCTGTGAGACTCAAGTTCACTACTAAAAGCAAATGTTCATAAATCAAATATTGACACGCTATTGGAGGCACTTAGCATATCTGCTTATTTGTANACCATGGTTGTTGCTTGTGAAGCAGTTAGGAGTGTATTTGATCCAACATCACCTACAATACCATTGTTCACTACACTTAAATGTAGGATTGGAATAGCAAAAGCCGTAAAGACACACTGAATAACACATAATTGAAATTATAGTATTTCCTACGCTTCTCTATTTTAAACTTTTTCATAAGACATAAACTATTGTACTATTTCAGTAAAGCTAGGCAGAATCCAAGCTATATGCTAGTGCTATGGACAGATATTCAAAAGCATCTGCAGAGCATCCTATTCCACCTTAGATTTTCAGCCAATTTGATTTTTCCATGCTCAGTATTGTGTGCATGTAATGCATATCCTCAGGGAAGTTAATTCAACAGTGATTTGCTGGTATTCATTTGTCTCCTCCAGGAGCTTGCTTCAGATGCTTTAATGACTTAGCACACTGGCATATCAACCCCCAAATTCCTAGATACATCTGCAGCAAACCAAACATATTCCAGGAACAAGGCTGTTCTGGAGGAAAGGCATGAGGACTGGGACATGTGCTTGTCCTGTGAATAGCAGCTACAAGCTTCAAACACCCACTCCTACTTTCCTGCCACCTCTCTCCTTGCCATTGGAAAACCTATTTTAGTAACCATCTGGGGACCCCTTGATGCAACCCATCTGCTGGCAATGGGCTCTCCTGGAATGTTATGTTGTCACCTTCATCTGTAAAGGGATATTTTAGGGAAATTTACCAAAAAGCCAATCTCGAGCTTAACCCTGCAGCAAGAATTCCCACTCCTAGACCAGTCATAATTCTGTCCCAGCCTCTGGGTTTCCTTAGAACACCATTTCTTCCAACACAAGCCATTTATCTGGAATTTCTAATTAAAGCGGTTATCTGGCCTCCAAAGCACCAGGGAAGGCTGTATTCCCTGTATCCAATTGCAAGTCATAAGTATAGCTCATACGTATTAATAATAAATGATGGCCTGTAGTTTCAGCTCTGTTAGGTGGGTTTTTTTGGGGATGGGGAAGGTTGGGATCTTTCCTCTCCATTCCAAGGGTTTTTTCTTCATAGTTGGTTTTCCTATCATCAGTACTTGCTCTATTCAGAAAGACATGGAATGGCTCCTTTTTATTCTACTAGTAACAGAAACCTCAGCAAGCTCACATTTCACTTAAACTTTTTCATAAAACCACCAACAACAACAACAAAAAAACAAACAAAATACAAAACCCTCAAAACAAACAAACAAGCAAGCAAGCAAACAAACAAACAAACAAAAGTAGCAGAAATGGTAATTTTTCTTTACCACAGAGATACTAGGAACTTTGTGGTTTCACTTTCATCTCATGACTATAGGAGTGAATGAGGTGTTAATCACCTCTTCAGTTTAGGGGAACTTCGTAGGCCTTTATTATGTTCCAGAGAAAAAACCCTCTGGAAATTAGCACCATTAAACCAACTGCACAGCACTGAACAGACATAGGCTTAAATTCTTCTTTATTTTAAAAAGCATTTTTGCTACCTAAACCTGTGTTTATTATAAACAGATTTCAGATGTCTACACAGTGGGAACCTCAGAACTGATTATCCTTAAATTTGAGCTATCTATAGACACAATGTTATGAAAGATTTCTGAATTAAGAATGTCTTTTCAAATTTAGAGGTCAATATTTTATGTTCCTGGCTAAATATTTGTGACATTTCTGCTTAAAAGGATGGAAATTTCATAAAACAGATGATTGAGATGCCCGCTCTGACATCAAGAGGCTTCATTATCTATATGCTACCTTGGAGTATAATTTTATGAGAAAAACTTGCCGGAATAAAATGATATGAACATTTAACCATGACTCACTGTCCAACCCAAAACCAAGCGTTTTGATCCTGAACAAGATCCCATTGGTCCTCCTCAATTTACTCTTTAAGCTACTTAGCCTGGCCAAATCCAGCAACAATCTAGGGAAGGAGGGGCAAAACGGGGACACTGAGAGGAAGTGTATGTCAGAACTCAGTTATTCACTTTGGCAACACAAAACTCAAATTAGGGCTACGCATCCTGCTGTACTGATAATAAAACAAAATAATCTAGTATTTACTTTTGAGATTACTCATCAGACAAATAAGGGAAATGCTGGCAGGAAATACAAATACAGTCCCTTTCCTTAAGTACTGTACAGTGATAACTACATATAGGCCAACAAAACTTGTCCTTCAAAATAATTTTAATAGAACTTGATCAGAAAAGTCAAATGAAAGGAGAAGGCTCAAAGAGACTGACCACAAGAGGCAGCAAACTTTCAAACGTCCAGTGTAAATCCCTCTGGAAAGAGAATTGCTCCTCTATGACAGCACAGAAGAAAACATTGACTACGTTAGTCTGATTTGTGTGATAGCATCAGTCACCATGCATTTACTCAACAGAATCTCATATTAGCAACATATCCTTAAAAATTGGGAACTTGCCTATAGATATTTAATTTAAATGATATGAATAGTTCTGCCAACTATGTAGAGCGTGTCTTAATTTTTCATTTGCACCAAGGCTTCTGCATGTGAACTGTGGAAAGAAGCCAGTTTTTAAAAGATAGATGCTTCAGGCTGTCTCCTCTTCTATTATTGAACACATTGTTACATAACTGAAATACTTATGAATCGAGAGTAATGTAAAAACAATGAGCTCATTAGAAGCGGAAAAATAAACCACATACGTTATGCAAATTTGAAAGTTAGGATAGTATATTTGACAGTCAATATTTCCAGGGGTTTTAATAGGATCAACCTTATCTCTAATTTCTAAATGGAGGACCTTCAGAAGCAAGTGTTTTTTAGCTGCTTTTGTCTCTGCATGAACAAGGCTTGATAGCTTGTGACTATAATGCATTACTGTGGAAACCTTCGGTCTGCTACATAAATCATCTTAACACTCAGCAAGAATTGTCCAACAGTGCTATTGATATGTTCAAGTCAATGATCCTGAAAACATTTTTTTTTGGTGTTTCTTCATATGGTAGACAATAGCAATAAATCATATTCATTTAAAAACACACAATATACTAATTTATCAAGCCACAGCTATCAAAAATGTATTACAGGGGAAGGTATAACTTTTTTGTATTGTGTTAATCAATTTCTCTAATTTGCATTAGTTAAAGGCCAAAGCCTCAAGCAAAACATTAATTTTCCTGTACCAGATGAATTCTGTTTTCAAGAAAGAGAACGTGCTGACAATTATATTATTAATTTTTAACAATCATAATTTTCAAAGTATACAGAACTATGTAAAACAACAGAGTTTTCTTAAGATTTCACTCTTGAGAGTATTTTCATTAATTGCATTAATTTTATGCATATAGTATAGCAGTTTGCTGAGAAACATATTTTCAATGGAGACTTTAAACTGAAACACAGTTTAAAGATGACAATAAGTAGGACCACAAATATTATAAGAGCCTAAAGAATCTGGGGCCTGCCAACACCAACACCATTATTGAGGCAGCTGTAGTTCCCTTCAGACAAAAATACAAGTGTGCACTTTTCCTATTTAGAACATTTGAGTAAACTTAAAAGAGAAGCGTAAGTTCTTTATGAATTATTGACCAAATGGCCAAAGGAGTTCTTTAGGAATATGCAAGAGCTTTGGGCACAAATGGAGCATCCTTAGCCTCCAAAGTGGAGTCTTGTCCCCCTAACCTGTGACAACCTTTCACCTTTGTTAGAATGTCTCCAGTGGGGATGGAAGTATGGTCATTGTCCAACACCCTTGTCACTCTTCTCTCCTGAAAAGAAATGTGCTTTCTCTCCCACAGTGTCTACTACTACTACTACTACTACTACTACTACTACTATCATTATTATTGTTGTTATTATTTTTGTTCTTCTTACTACTACTACTATTAAAATTACTACTCCTACTTCTACTACTACTACAGCTACTACTAGCGCTACTGTTACTACATTGCAATTTTAGCTAAAATTCTTATGGTAACTCAGGGTCCTATTTGACAGGCTTTGGTCTGTACTATAATGCAGGCAGCATCATATATGATATAATCTTGAACTCAGCACTACAAGATACACTTCCATAAATGAGTTACTACATGTGCTAAATATTCTTTTTCAACTAGAGGTAAAAAGAAAAATTGAAATAAAAAAAAAAAAAACAAAACAACTTCTTAGAGATCCTCTCTGAAAAACATACCTAAATTATGCTCAGTACAAAGCACTGGGTAATAAAACTAAAATATACATTTTTAATGAGCAGAACTGAACTGAAAAAAAATAGAAGCCACATCTTCACAAATCCTGCTGCTTGAAAATATAGATGATACACCACATTTAACCTGTCAGAAGCCTCATTAGCATCATAGCATAGACTCTAAACCAGCAATCAAGACAGTGTGCTCTTCATATGTTTACATTTTTTAATGCTCCTAAAATAGCAGTAGTATGGATTTACATTTAAGTATATCTGTTTAGGGGGCAAATATTCTGTCTAAATTTCCATATCCCTTCTGAGAAAGACCAAAAGATGAAACGATGCTGTACTCAGGGCACACAATGATGAAGGACAAAGGATCCTTTTATTTTTTGTTCAGGATTTTTTTTCTCCTTTCCCTTTTCTTTCCTTAAAAAAAGCTCAGAAACAATGGATTGCTTCTCAGTATTCAAAAAGACAGTGGGTCCTACCTGTGCTCCACTTCTCCTGAATGACTGATGATGAAGAAAAAAATCTTATTTAATGTAAAATGTCACCTCTTGAGAAAAGTAGGATCAAAACTGAGGCATGGCTACTCTTTGCAATGATGATGTAACTTTTGTTTAGCCCCGTGTCAATCACAGAAAAAGCTGAAATATGAGGCATATCAAAGCTCCCAATTCCTACCAGTGGTCCCCCTGGCTTTAGCACCTCGATTTAGGACCCAGTAGTTTACAGTAAAAAGGCCAAGGAAGTGCTCAGTTTATGAACGAGTACAGATTATTTAAGCAAGTAAAAATGGCAGGATCTGGCCCTCTCTTAATAAAGTGTCATGCAAGCATTGGGACTGCTGGGACCCCAGTAATAAGTTCAATTGTACTGATGTTGTACAAACTATCAGTGGTGTAGTACCTATTAAGACATTTTTATAAACTGCAAGAAATATGCAAACTATTACAAGATATAATTCTGAAAAACAGACTTCTATGTAAGAAGCCAATTTAAGAGGAAAACAACATAAACAATAGTAACTTGTGTGCTCAAGTGAAGCATCTTTTTAATTTTGAGTAATGAAGATGTCAAGCCAAATGCTAGAGTAGTTTAACTTAATTAGGTGGCCTATTTTTCCAGGCAGCCTTTCATTTCCCATTGAAAACTCGGCTTGTATGCGAGGCAACAAGAGCAATTTTGTCTGTAATGAATACCTCTGGGACTCCACGGAGTGATCATTTGAATGTTACATTGAAGACTGGTTTGGGTAACTAGTTTGGGCTTGTTGAGATGCCAGATTTTGTAAAACTAACTAGATTAATCAAAGACTGGCATCTTTTCGGTTTATTCGGTCAGGGGTCAGCAGGTCAAACTGACTCTACTGTGGCAGCTTTTGCCAAAAGGGACAGTATAATAGTAATTGGTCTAATTTGTAGTTCAAATTCACGTAATTCTTCCAGACATTTTATGGACTGAAAAAGGTTCATTTTATGTGAAGCTCAGTTGAAAAATACTGCCTTTAACATTTCCCATGGTTGCATCCCATAATTCATTCCCACTGCTGACCTGTAGAGTTTCCTGGAAAGGAAACTACATAACTAAAATATATGATCTTTGTAATCTGTTTTCACATGCTAAAAAAGTTGTACATGAAGGAGCAGAGGGAAACATTTTGAAGGATATTTTACACTGGCTGCTCATTAAACAGAAAGTTGTCTCATGACACGCACAGCAAAATGCAGTGCCTTTTCTCTTATGATATGTGAAAAAATACCTCTGGCTTTTGGACAGGGAATAAATCATTTGATGATTGATTTTCTGTTTACCTTTTTCAGGGTAAAATAATAGCTTTTGTTATTTTTACTTTATTGATTTATTGTGGGCCTATCACTGAAGTTGCTGTCATCCTGATGCCACAGCTAGGAAAAGATGCAGTGTTTATTTTACTTCCCTCTCATCTGCAACTCTTTAGAAAAATGCTTTTAATTGATGCACAAAATCACAGTGTGTACCACAGGGCCAAGTTCATAATTTTAGCATTACTCTAGCAGTATCTGACATTTACTTCTAAAGCCCCAAATTCTGTAGCTATGCAATTACTCTCCAAACCTCTTTCATTAAAGTTTTCTGCCCACATGACTGTAAAGAATATATAAGTGCAAGATTTCATAGCCAGAAGACAAATTGAATGCTGAAAAAATTGTTATACTTGCTGAAGTTTCTAATATAATCTCAATTTTACAGATGCACACTAATGATTTTTAAAGGCTGGAGAGGGACACTTTTGTTTATACAACTGTAATGATGGGTATGTTTGCTTAGGATCCTTAGGGACTAGATTTTGCCCTCTTTAGTGTTTTTATAGCATGTGCTATAGAATAGACATTAAATGAAAGATGCATTCAGTTAAGGCATATTTAAGTAACTCATTTTTCATAGATAAGTAAGTTGTATACATTTCTTCTTCTGGTCAGAGTACAAGTCCCACACCTACTGAACATAACGAACTAAAATGAATTTGAGTAAAAAACGGTAAAGGTTTTTCACCTGAGTTATATCTTTAATATGAAATTTGTAAAATCTCTTAAATTCCAGCCAACTGGCACTAATTCTGACTTCTCTTTTTATAAAAGTTGAGGCATTTTATTATTAAAAAAAAAAAAAATCCTTGAGTATATACACAGTACATATTTTTGAACTTTCATTAAAGCTAAAGACAATTCATACATACTTACATAACACATTCCTGTGGAGAAGGGTTCAGGGACATTCATGGATGACAAGTTGAACATAAGCTGGCAGTGCCCTTGCAGCCCAGGAAGCCAACCATGTTCTGGGTTGCATCAAAAGCAGCATGGTCAGCAGGATGAAGGTGAGGATTCTGCTTTTGGGAGACCCCACCTGGAGTGCAGCACCAAGCTCTAGGGTCATTAGTGTGGGAAAACATGAACTTGTTGGTTTGGATCCAGAGAAGACCACAGAGGTCCAAGGGCTGAAGCACCTCTCCTATGATGAAAGGCTGAATTGGGGTTGTTCAGCCTGGAGGAGACTCTGAGGAGTCCTTATAACACCTTTGAGTACATAATGGGGCTTATAAGAAAGATGGAGAAGGCTTTTTACCAGGGCCTGTAGTGTCAGGACAAGCAGCAACAGTTTTAAACAGAGAGCATCTTAGATTTAGACTGGACACAGGAAGAAATTTTTTAGTGTGGGGTGATGAGACACTGGAAGAGATTGTGCAGAGAATTTTTGTATGTCCCATCACTACAAGTTTTCAAGGTCATGTTGAATGAGGCTTGGAGCAACCTGATTTAGTGAAAGATGCAACTGCTCATGGCAGGGAACTGGACTAGATCTTCAAAAATGCCTTTGAATTCAAACCATTCTGTGATTCTAAAGATGTATATCTATAAATATATATACATAGCCTTGTTAATGCAACTGTTGATGTATTTTTATCAGGGACTCAGTTCTTTCCAGACTCTGCCCTGATGTTAAGATAATATTAAAAGACTGTTATACACAAAAGTGAAAGGCAGGGTAAAATTACATCTACCTTTAACTGTTCATTCAGGATATGAAAGGCATGCCTAGGGTACTTTTCTTTCCCTAAGGCCATTTTAACCTTGGTCCCTTTCTTATTTTCTATTTTTTTTTTTTTAAATTTTGCATTTATAGACTACTTCAGAGAAACGGAGGACCAAGTAGACTCCTTTCTGTTGATAAGCTATTTTTGAAATTGAAATATAGTGGATCAGGAAGAGGGAGGTAGAATACAGTACAAAACAGCTCTGAACTGCAGCCAGCCAGCAGACTGCCTAGGAGGCATTGCCTTTCCACTGTGGAGCAGCCTCTCAAATGATGAGCAAAAGATTTCCAACTTTTGGACAGGATTGTGCTAGACTTCAGGCCAGGATAGAATGTACCCATGGGACTACATTGGACCATGTAGTGATTCTCCATCTGAGAATGCTGCCTTTCCAAGGCAGCCAACTCCTGCCCTGTTCTGCTGATGGGGACTGTTTCAGGCACCAAGATTGAAGAGCTGTGTCTTCTGGCAGTATCCTGGAATTCTAGCCTACCTACAGGGAAGGACCAATACAGAGCGCAAGAAGGAAGCTATAATGTAGCATTTATTTGTTCCTATTTCTCATGAGCAATAGTTATGCCATTAATAATCTAAGAATTTATTATATAAAACATGTAAAAACATACATTAGGGCTATATATAGGACCATGTGCATAAGGAAACATTATTATGAAAAATCTTTCTTTTGGATATTATTCCCTGCTATTTCACCCTGTATCTGTACAGCACAAAACAGTTTGATACCTATGGTGCCCCCACTCCCAATCAAAGAGCATGTGGATATATTTTCGATAGATTTCCTTGGCATAGCTCTAGGAAGCAGGAAAATACCACCTCAGAGCAAACACTATTCCTTCCTCTGCCTCAGATCTTTTCTTCCCAGTGTGACAATAGGCGTAGTACCCCAAATCATCAGTTCCAGGCCTTTCTCATCCTTTCCCTTTGAATCTTGCAGGAAATTTGGCAGCTGCTCTCATTAACCTTAACATTTATCAGGCCTCAGGAAGGCTACGAATGCATTAAAGCTTTGTGCAAGACAGTCCTCAATTACATTCTATATTGTGACTAGGAAGAAATGTAAAATAAGCAATATAATTTTATACTGTGCTGTGCATTGCCCACAAATTACAGGAGGAGGAATAACATAAAGAGTAATTCATGTCCAAGATTTCAATTATAGGTGTGGGGAGAAAACAATAATTGGTGGGAATCTCAAATGCAGATCAGTTGGCATACTTTTATTTAAAAATGATAAATACTTTCAGATCCAAGTGCAATTAGTAGTGAAAATGTCAGTTTTACTGTGTATGTTTGTTAATATGGCTGGCATAACTCATTTAGGAGATGCCTTCAGTGTAGAGTCCTGTACTACATACATTATAACCAAAAATGCAGTACTTACACATATGTATAAAATTTACACAGAGACAACATTGCCAAACAGCCTTTTGGGGCAGTTTAAAAGAATATCATTAATTTTTACTGTATACTTACTCTTTTGGCTCAGTTCCAGCACTGGCTTTCTGTAAAAATTATTTCAAGTATAGAATTATGCTATTTGCTTGCAGCAACATCACAGGAACAGTAGTGAGCCATATGTTGCTACTTAGCAACTTGGTCTGTAAGTCCCAAAGCATGTACTGATTTGAAAATTGAACAGAAATGATAATTATTGTTGAGGGATGCTGTGAGGCAACTTGTCTTGGATTACCAAACTATGCAGATGTTTGATGTTACATAGCAAAAGGAAAAAAAAAATGTATTTTTCCTGTCCAATGGCTGAGCTTTTATTTATGTTAGCCTAAAGGAAATAAATTGATTAAAACACGTAAAATAATATAAGGTGATGTTTTTCTGGATATGAACACTTTGGAGTAAACAGAGGGAACTGAGGCGCTTGTCAGCATATATCAGGACCCAAGCAATCCTGCCTCTATGATCATCTAATCCTGAAGACAGCCAAGTGGAAGCCCCTTGGTCCTTGGTGTTACATACCATGACTCAGTCTGCCAACCCACTTCCCAAATAAGCTATGTCAGACTCTGAAATTAGAAAATTATGCTCGTAACTGACTCAGTCAGCATGACCAGAGCATGAATAAAGGCTTCTGATAGGACTATGTATCTCCTTACCTGTGGGATTCCTCTTTTAGTTAACAGATGTGAATGCATCAAGAAAAGCAGAGTAATTAATTCACTCCTCATTCTGAAAGGATTCAATCCCTATCTCTGATCTTGTGAGTGAACAGCCAAGTTATTAAGGGTGGGAAGGAGCCTGCATTTCTCTCATTGAGGTCATGCAATGGCAAGACTCATGAGCACAGGTACAAAATAGACATAGGACAAAATTATGATTAGAGCAACTATGCTGTCATCTGAGAGAGAACATTTCCTCCTCTCTTTTATATGACATTATTTGTTTAAAATCCAGCAACAGTGACAGGAAAATGAACAAACAGTCCTAAAACCTTGGTCAGAAAATACAATTGCATCCTTTACTTTACTGTTCCTGTCCCTAGCCCTGTAAACTACACATGCTTTCTTTTCATAGCAGGAAATACTGTTGTGTTGGTTTTTTTGTTTGTTTGGTTGGTTGGTTTTGGGTTTTTTCCCCACTTTTAACCACTAGATTGCATCTTGAAATGGTAGTCAGTTCAGCAGTTTTGGCTGACCACCAAATGCTTATGCTCAAGGAAGGAACACCACCCCATTAGAGTCAGTGAAGACCTCACAGATACTGTCAATGAAGAGTTGTTTAGCTCCTTTGAGGAACGACTAGCAGCTGTCTATGTCAGGAACAGGTTTGGGAAGGCTCCTCTCACAGTCACAGGTTCTTGATGAAACATGAGAAGCAGGTTTCCATCACACCCCATATTCCTGTTCTCAGTGAAGTTGTTTTGCCTCAATTTTTTTACTTTTTTCTTTTTTTTTTTCAAATACTGTTTTTATGACAGGCTTTCACATATGCTCCAGCCCACACAGAACTGGAACACCTCTTCTGCGAAGGCAGGAAGGCTGGCTAAAAATTCTGGGGTTGTTCAGCTTGGAAAAGAGAAAGCTCCAGGGAGATCTTAGAGCAGCTTTCCAGTACCTGAAGGAGCCAGCAAAAAAAGCTGGAGAGAGAGTTTTTATAATGGACTGCAGTGACAGGTCAAGGAGGAATGAACTTAAAACTGAAGTAGGACAGGTTTAAGTTAGACATTAGGAAGAAGTTCTTTGCTATAAGGGTGGTGAGGCACTAGCACAGGTTACAGGTTGCCCAGAGAGGTTGTGGACTTTGCATAACTAGAAGTGTTCAAGGCCAGGCTGTGTGGGGCTCTGAGTAACCAGGGATAGGTTCCCTGCCCATGACATGGGGGGGTGGAGCTAGATGATCTTTAAGGTCCATTCCAACCCAGCTCACTCTATGATTCTGCGTATTCACTGAAAATCACTGTAACACTGTAAGCACCAGGAGAAAATCCCAGCAATGGAAAGGAGCTTATGACAGCCCAAGGCTGACAGCTACTCTCAGCCAGGCACAAAAGGCTGGCTGACTGGTGCCCACTTGGTAACAACTTAAAACATTCTGCCAGGCAATTGAGCTGCTTCTCCCTACCTGGATCCCCCAGCAAAGGACAAAGAGATTGCCTTTGGGTTTTGAACTCTACCTGGGAGCCAAAAATCCCAGTGTTCAGCTTTGCCATGGTCAGATTTTAAGTCTGTAAGCCTTTTCTTGGCTTCAGCCCTTGGTAAGAAATCAGGGTTTTCTGACATGTTTGAATCTGGAAATGTCACATTTGATAGATTTTTTTCCTTGAAGACAAAGTCATTTGCATTTAAAATACCTAGGCCTGGCTCTTTAAAGGTACTTTAAGAACCTTACTTTCATTGCAACCAGTGAGTGTTAGATGCATAAATATATCTGAGAATCTGGGCCTTGTTAGCACATGTAGAAACCGCATAAAAGATTAAAACTTATACTCTTAATTTTTCAATATGCCATTTAAATTATTTAAACTACATGCATACAGAGTACAAAAATATCAACAGAAGAAAAATAATTCTGATGTATAATGTGGATTTGCAATTCTTTATTCAAAACTATTTAAGACAGGCATAATGATTCTCTGAAAGGTAGCAGCTGCCTGATAACAGCAATCATTCACAGAGTTTGTATTTCTACTGTTTCAAACAAATTCAATTAGCCCTTGCACTTCAAAACCCTTAAGGCAAAAATGAGATGATACTAGGCTGCTTTAATCTAATAGTAATACTAAAACTTGTCAGTACGTTTTTTGGATTAATGGTTAGAGAAAAATTAATAATATAATTTTTCATTTTTTAATCAAACAGTTCTATTCTAAACTACCTCTGGATCTTGGAGGGTTCTTAGCTGAATAAGTTCAATCATGCACAATTCCTAAATGCAAAGTACACTATTGGTCTCTAGAGGTATTTCAGAGTGACTTCAACAGAAAGATGGGAAGCAACAGAGTGAAACACTTTTAAGGAGGTCTTTTTGATTGAACCATGTACTCATCTCACAGAATGAGTGAGATGCTTCCCTGCCCCAAATGAACCTGGGTATCTGAAGAACACTACTTCATGAAGACATTTAGTTTTGAATGCACACTTTCCAAAGCGGTTCATTCCTAAATTACATCCAGCTTAACTGAACATAATAACTATTAATTCAAACTTATTTCCCACCTAATGAGAGTTTTACACATAAACCTGTGTGTTCTGTCAGGCCAGATACTGCTGGTCTGAAGTATTGCATGATACAGACCAGAAGTCTGGTTATTCATGGCAATTTCTGACACAATCTAACTGACATGCAGCACTATCCCCACCACATACTGGTGCAAAGTTTAACTGAAACAGTGAAGTAAATGAAAAATGCCTCCCTACACATAGATGTAGTAACAGGTAGACAACCCAAAGCTTTCACAACTGTTCTTGTTTTTTAAGGAGCAATTAGACTTCATAATTCTTAGAAATCTATAAGACCTTTGGGTTCAAGTGGGAAGGTGGAATATTTTTTAACATACATCCAGTATCAAAATTTAGTGTGTATGCTTCCCCAAAAGGAAAAGGGCTCAAAAATGCCTTTAAAAAATGCACATCACAATAAGCCTTTTGGCCTGCAAGGTACAGAAGGCTAAGTCACTGTCTTAACCCCACTGATAATTGCATAATAATAGCAACATTCCTCAGACATAGGATTAGTGTTAAAATTGCAATTCTTCAACTGTTCTATGAGTGATAATTAAAGATATTTGTGACATGTATAGCTTATAATGATTAACTTGTCTGCAGTCAGATAAACAAATAACCCGCACCTGTAAAGACTTTATTTCCTGAAGGTAAAACAACTGTTTAGGAAAGATCATGCTGGCAAAACAGCTGCTTGCATTCTGGAGAGGAAACAAAGTAACATCTTTCAACAAACGCCAACTCTGGTGTTTTATCAGCTCTATCTCATTAACTGGAAACAAGGCTTAAATGCTTTGTTTATAAATTATGATTATTCCTGATTGCAGCAGTTACTGATAGTGCCACTCATTTGCAATGCAACTCCTTGAATTTTTTTTAATTACAATTTGAAACAAGGCAGAGAAGATTAATTAACCCACCTGGCTGGCTGGCACGTAGTCCTGGCTTGGTTCTGTCATACTCATATACATGTTCTCACCGTCAAACTGCAAAGGAAATAATAGTAAACATTCAGCAAACTTGTTTTTTTTACCATTGACTGAAAAAAACCCAGTTGCTATAAAATAATATTACAGCCTGGTTTTAGAGGCTTGTAATTGCACGTGTGCATCTTGTCTTTGATGTTCCTGTTGTCATCCTTATTGACCCTGGATGTCAGTGATTTGGAGTAATTAGCGCTCTAGTAATTACAGCTAGCAAGGAAGAAATGAATGGTTTCCTTTCATCTGCAATCTGTTTTAAAACAAAATGCCTCATTTTGTGCACCATGTATACATATTGCAGTTGGTGGCAATGAAGTACTAAGTGAATTGCACACTTACTGAGAAAGGGAAGATGAGAATATAATCTGGACTAAAATGCATTTTAATATGTTCCAACTTCAGCTTCTGAACAGAATAAGAGTTAAAATTTCAAAACAAATTAAACCCCCTCCAATTGAAATTTTCCTATATTGGAAAGGAAGAAATACATTTCCAGACAGCTTTCAGACATCTGAATGTATGGAAGAATACACCTCACGTCCGTATGGTGTAAGAGGATAGTTTGCTTGATGTGTGAATAAAGTAAACATTCATGATCAGAACTGCAAAAATAACCATCTGTAAATGATAAATACCATTCCTGGAAATACATACAATATATAAAAACCTTATTTCCTTTTTTACTTTCTTTTTTTCTTCTCCCCTCCCCCAACCCCAACGGCAGTTAAGAAGTAACGGAAATGTCATAGAAAGGAGTTGATTAAAATCTGAAGGTCTAGATGGAGAAAAGCTGTCAAATCTGAAGCCTCATCCTGTAACAGCACAAAGAAGTGTAAAACTACTGATTTCTTACATAGTCTGGAAAATGTCCCCACAGAACTGTCTTTACACCCACTCAAGTGGCAGTGCCAGCAGGGCGAAGAGAGTCCCAGTGTCTGCTCAGGAGATAGGGAAAATCTTTTCAAACCTTTTAAGCAGAAATGATCAACAGCAGGAATTCTGTCTCGAGTTATCAACCACAAATTTCCAGCTGCTACAAGGGCTGTTTGAAATAACTTGCACCTGACCCCTTGTGTGAATGCTGAGAGTGACATATTTTGGACATCAGCCACTGTTTTGCATGACGCAGCAGCTTTTTAAAGTCCTACTACTGAGATTGCTCTGCTCCTACAAAAAATGCCTGAGAAATATCCCATGGACACCTCTTGATCAGTGTTGAACTTCTGGGGATGTTCTACCTGCAAGGTGCAGTATATTCAACTAACCCAAGGTGGAAAAGTTAAACTCTGTCTTTGGCAGATAGCTCTACCAGTTTTTGCTGAGGTGGCTCAAAAGGTTTCGGCTTCCAGCTGTTCATCCTCTTTCTCTGCCAGAGGCTACAAGGCTTGTAACAGCAGCAGTAACATGAACAAGTGCCAGTTCCTGGCACAGCAGCTGATGGTCTGCCCTTCCTGGCCAGAGCTATTTAATAGTCACAGACTATCTGTCAGAAGTCCTAGTTTCATGGGAGGCAAAAGATTATGCCACAGACACAGATCTGCCATAGGGAATAGAGTATTTACAAATTTTGACAGATTAGAGATAGTTAGATTAGATCATAAAATAGAGATTGATGCTCGTTCCTTTTTGTTTCTTGTTGACATATACCATTTATTTTAGTGTTCTCATTCCATAATGTTCTTATTTATATGCATTCAAAGTGGAGTCATGGAGAAAAAAAATTAGCGTCTGGATTGGAAAAAAATGCGTTGTTTCTCCTACTCAGATGGACAGGTGAAATTCTGAAGAGAGATTTCACAGCCAGTAGTTGAAAAGCAAGCACTCCAGTACAGGGCCTACAGGAGCTCAACTTATTCAGCTTGTCAGACGAAAGGCTGAAAGGTGCCTTGATCACTGTGATTGGTACTTATTCCCTGGAAAGATGTCTGATAGCAAGATGTCAGCCTTCCTGACAGTGATATAATGAGATCTAGTGTTGAGAAATGGGAGTTACAGAAATTCAGCCATAAATAAGATACAAGTTCCTACTTTAGGAGGAACTAATAATTAAGCATTATGTCAACAGCAAAGCCATCATTTCTCAGACATTTTAGAATGAGGGTTGATATATTTTCAGAACAGGTGTAATCCATATCATATTTATAAGAAATCTTATGGACAAGAAATTTACACTTGATGGTTATGGGAGTCCTACCTGCCCTGGAAACCATCACTCCTTGAGTCACTTCTTGAATTTTCCTAGTTAATGTTCATACATTTGTTGTGATATATTGCAAACTTTGCTGTAATTCAAAAACTGTGTTGCATGTGTTTACTTGCAGTGAATATGAAGACATTTCTTTTTCTTTTCTGCCTACTGGCTAGATACAGTTAAGGATTATTTCAATTTATTTTGCCTTCCATAATGCATGAGACTATGATTCAAGAATCTTTATGAAGTATACTAGTCTTTCATATAATTCCCTCTTTTGGTTTGGTCACCTGTCCTTGCTCCCAAGCTTACAATCACCAAATCTGCATTCTTTGAATAATTTCCCTAAGGTATTTTGCCATGAATACTGAAATTTTTATAATTCTGTGTGTTCTTGGATTATCTGCCTACCTAATCACTGCTTGTCTATTAGTGGTCCCCCTGGTATGATAGAATATTGGAACTCAGCATTTCTGCTTGTGGCCCTCTATTTAGTTCTGAAATATTTGTTATTTCAGCCATGTTCTGTGGGCTTTTTGTGAGCATGTTTCAGAGAAACCAAAACAGAAAAAATATACATTAATTTAAACATTGTGGCCTTTTGACCTTACATGAGAATGTAAGGGGATTGATGCTTACATGAGAAATGACCTTCTGCAACATTTTGGATTGATTTGTTAGGATAAATTTTCAGAAAAAATATATTGATGCATAATGTTTGTAAAATCTGAGTGACCTGTTAACATCTAAAAATACCCAGAAGCTGTCTGATTTTTTACTTAATTTCTTCAATATTCAAGCATGGAGTTTAGTCACTGCAATATTTAGCATCTGCTTGTCAGAAGTATGTGCAAGATGTTGTGTAATAGGTTATTTAGGTCAGCAAGATTTGATGGGATGTGTATTTTTTGTAGTGTTTATATATGCAGATTCTAGACTGTAATGCATCAGCTGACAATAACACTCTTGGCATGTTAGTATTTGTACTACATTTACCGCTGTTTAAATTATTATCTGCCCTCAGTCCAGTGCAATGCGGCTCCTAAGACTTTGGATATGAGCCTGAAAAACACCCATGAACTCAACAGATTAAACATATACACAGCAGGTATTGCCAGAAGATACCTCCTTCACATTCTCAATGTTTACTAAAATGTTTATAAAAGAGTGAAAATATGATCTTCGTATACCAGAATAAAACAAAATATTTACTGCAATGCTGATTTGTTTATTCATCATCTCCTTTCCCAGCTACCAAAACAGTGCGAAATAGAGATGACTTGTACATCCCACTCCAGCCGAAAAAGGGGCACACAAGCCTTCGATAACAAAAAGTTTAAAAAAACTGATGCAGCACAGATAAAATGCTCATCTTGCCCAAATGGGATAATCCCACATCCTAAAATAAACTAAGGAAAAAAGACACCAAGTGGCTCAACTGGAAAATTCTATTAATTTTTTTCCCCGCCTGTTTAGAAGCTTCCAAAACATCCCCCTAAAACCCAGAAATGAATATTGAATAATATCACCTTTAATAAACTGTAATGCACAGGCTCTGCAGCATGGCACCTCTCAACAACTCTCCACCTGGACACCTTAATTCATGATAAATCTACCTGGAATTCAGCTTTACAAGTAAGGTGATGTATGCAACAACAGGTCAAGCAACCAATCTGGATCAGAATGAGTCTAAAGATGAACAGATATGGCTCAAAGATGCCTTCAGCTACCAGAGTTTCCTTCCTGGCTATACTCTATGCCTCCAAAATGGTCTTACTGTACTCATCATTCTCAGGTTGGCAATCTCAGCCTGTAGACCCTTAACTTTCTTGCCACTCCCTGTGCTTGATTTCAAGCAAAGAAACTGCAAAAGCATCACTTAACCCATGGAGGAACAGAACAGAAGAAACACAATGGCAGGCAGTTAAATGAACTGTCTTTTATGAACCCATGTATGATGTATATATATTATATGACATTTCATATAAAGCTTTCCCAATGTGTCTCCAAGATCCTTCTGTGTCATTAAGAGCAGATTTCAAAATCTTTCATTTTAATCTATGAAATTTGAATGCTAATACAATATTCTGGTCTGTGATAATAACTACTCTTGACAACATTTCTTTTCACATTAAAGTGAGAAAAGTGCATGAGAAGTTTGGCTGAGAGCAAATGAAGAATATGACTGCACTGTAATATGAAAAGAAATAAAACTGGAAGCTAGTTCTAATATAAATTCAGGACTGCATAATATTTTTTTTTTAATTATTATAAATAAAACATACAGGAAACACTATGGCATGGCCAGTTAGAAGCCCCTCCACAATGACCCTTTGTAAGACAAGTTGTAGTGTTCAACAACCAATATGAACACAATACCAAAATACTGTTATTAAATACAATTTACACATATAATTTAGGGATGTAATTACATAAACACTGGCTGAATGTAACTGATGCAAGAGGTATGACAAAGCTTAGCAAATGCCCAGAGTGGTAAAGCTGTTTTAAGGGACCCAAAGCTGACTTCTGCCTTCCATTAATGTGGCATCATACCAGAGTCACACTATGTATCACTAGAAGCCTATTTTCTTCTTCCCATTTATATTGTGGCAAACTTTACCAGCATTTATAACAGTGATTATGAAGTAGCAAAGCTCGCAAGAGTAGTATTTTTATATTAATTCTTAATGTGCTTTAAATTAAAAACACCCTACATGGATTACATCACAAAGATACTATAAATGGTTGAATGGACAAAAAAAATTTCTCATGGTGACAACAATGTAGAGAATGTTTATTTGACTGTCTACACAGACAGAAAACTTTGGAATACAAATAGGAGTGTGGAGGATGGCAGAAAAAGCTAAAAGGGCTTGAGAAGATAACTGGAAATAAAATATATTTATATATTGGTATATATTTATATGCTGGTAACTGTATGCACATGTAGAGTGATTAGAAATGCAGATGCATATCTGCATTACCTTCATGTAGCTTGTTCAGATGACAGCTACCACATAGACACACACGTTAAACAAGCCTTCAGCCAAGTTTCATGTTCTCCTCTTCACTTAAGCTATTTTCTTCTATACCAAGTGACTCTTTTTTCATTGCCAGGATCCCCTGTGTTATCCGGAATTACACAGAGGATGACATTTCTCCCCCCTACCTCCATCTTCTTGCTACATAACATTTCTTTGCTATTGTTATGAAATGAGGGTTTATTTTGCTCCTTTTTCATCCAGTTTCTAACTTCTGAGGGTATTGCATAGTTGCTTTCTCTTTCTATGCATATATGTGTGTGTGTGTGTGTGTGTGTGTGTGTGTGTGTGTGTGTGTGCCCTAAGTTCTTCAGGCACAGTTATATGAGCTATGCGAAAGAAAAAAAAAATCAAAACATGAATGTTTGAGCTTTCTCCCTTTCACACTGAAGAGCAGCACAATGTCACAGTGCTGCATCTTGTCCAGCTGCAGTGTGGGCAGAGAAGCATGAGGAATATGAGCCCAAATGGCTTTTGGTGCCAAAACACACTTGGGACAGGAGTGTGGAGAGGGAGAAACTTTGGACTATTTCTGTGCACAAATGTATCCCCAAAGTGATATCCTAAAATGTAAAGATTGAAGGAGGACAAGCAAGTGCAGAAATTATGATGTTGGTGAAAGGTGCTATGTTTAATAAGTTCATCTTCTAGGTAAAGCCACTTGGACTTGACATTTTGATTCCTCCAAAGGATTTTATGGATCTTCAAAGCCTGTGTTATTAATCACATAATCTAAATACAAATTTCTCCCATTTTGGATTTGATCTGGAAGATAGATTTAGGTTTAAATATAAACTTTAGTTAAATCATTAAACCATAGTTTACCTTACTCTGATGGTGCCTCAGCACAATTTATTATATTTAATTTTAAAAGTTGCAATAGCATTGTGTAAAAGGATTAATTTCTAGTGATTTAGTGATTTTGCTGCTTACAGTTTATATATATAATTTGTAACTCACATTATCTAAAAGCGACTAATCCTGAAAAATATTTAAAAGTAGGTAATTTTGTGTAACTAGGTAATTTTAAACCAAATGCCAAGAGTGGATATTGTCTCATGTTGCTTGATGACAAAGAGTGATATTTTGTTTTACTCAGAGCTGTTGAAATGACACTAAAACAATAATGGGATACAACATAAATCATCAAATTGCTATGCTAAAGAAACAGTTGATCTTGTTATGGCAACCATTAAAGATAAAAACAGAGATGCTCTGCAAACATTATACACGATGGAAAATCCCTTTCTTGACACAGTTTGGCAAAGCCTACATTTGTGTTAAATTGAAACTCCATTTTGTCTCCTGAACTCCATTTTGTATGCTGTACTTGAACACATTTAAATTTGCCCAAGACAGGTTATAGTAATGCGCTCTAGACAGGCACCCTTCCCAGGAAACAGGCTTGACACCTCACTGAAGGACTATCACAGGAAAATTGTCAAAAAACAATCTAGTACTATCAACTTTGATTGTTCTGCCATCTTCCCTCCCTCCTTCCATAAACCTTGTTTATCAGCAGAGGAGTATACTGAAAAACCATGAAATTGGGTGGAAATGCCTGAATGGCAAAAAGAAGTCAAATGCTTTGCAGAGCTGGATGTCCCTCTATGGCCAAAGGGAGGTGATGAGTGCAGACTGGCAGGACCTGGAGGAGACCTATCCCATCTGGAACAGTAGGAGCCCCCCAGGACGCAGGAAGTTTGATGAGTCAAGCAATAGAGAGGAGATGGCATGTCTCAAGACTATTATTATTATCATTGTTAATTTTAATTCTTTTACTAGTTTTTAGGAACAAAGTACAAGGAAGATCCTTTATGTCTGTGGTCCTTTCATCTTCCAAGCTGCTGAAGAGTCTGAACCAGGAATATGGTGTATGTTGTCTTTATGTGGTCCAAGTACAGTGATGTGTGTAGGCAGATTGGGGTTGGGAAGGAATCTGTCCTGGTCTTAAGGGCAGCCACAAGGTGTGTGAGAGCACTGGCAGGAGCCTCAGAGTAGGTAGCGAGGGTGCTGCTTCACAAGGAAACGTT
>VWZN01006594.1:182553-204444 GCA_013396955.1 Regulus satrapa | reverse complement strand
GGAAACGTTGTCAGATATTTCCTACCTTAGAAAAAGCCGGAAATAGCCACAAAATTCTCCCTGCCCACAGCACCCAACAGACTTGGACTCATTTGGGGTTTGGATCCAAATGTGATATAGCTTGCAGACTAGCACTGTCTTTTCTACCACCTGGCTTTCAAAGACAAAATTTTTTGTAAATACACTGCTTGATTCTCCTCAAATGAGACCATTTTTGTCTCATTTTCTATTTATAACTTTTCATAATAAATATTATATTATTAATAATAAATATTATATTAAATATTATAATACTAATAATTTATAATTTATTTCCCTGCTATTGCCTAAGAAAAAAAAAAAATAAAGACAGTGCTGTCAAAGTTTTCTCTCAGATTTTNAGATGACAGCTACCACATAGACACACACGTTAAACAAGCCTTCAGCCAAGTTTCATGTTCTCCTCTTCACTTAAGCTATTTTCTTCTATACCAAGTGACTCTTTTTTCATTGCCAGGATCCCCTGTGTTATCCGGAATTACACAGAGGATGACATTTCTCCCCCCTACCTCCATCTTCTTGCTACATAACATTTCTTTGCTATTGTTATGAAATGAGGGTTTATTTTGCTCCTTTTTCATCCAGTTTCTATCTTCTGAGGGTATTGCATAGTTGCTTTCTCTTTCTATGCATATATGTGTGTGTGTGTGTGTGTGTGTGTGTGTGTGCCCTAAGTTCTTCAGGCACAGTTATATGAGCTATGCGAAAGAAAAAAAAAATCAAAACATGAATGTTTGAGCTTTCTCCCTTTCACACTGAAGAGCAGCACAATGTCACAGTGCTGCATCTTGTCCAGCTGCAGTGTGGGCAGAGAAGCATGAGGAATATGAGCCCAAATGGCTTTTGGTGCCAAAACACACTTGGGACAGGAGTGTGGAGAGGGAGAAACTTTGGACTATTTCTGTGCACAAATGTATCCCCAAAGTGATATCCTAAAATGTAAAGATTGAAGGAGGACAAGCAAGTGCAGAAATTATGATGTTGGTGAAAGGTGCTATGTTTAATAAGTTCATCTTCTAGGTAAAGCCACTTGGACTTGACATTTTGATTCCTCCAAAGGATTTTATGGATCTTCAAAGCCTGTGTTATTAATCACATAATCTAAATACAAATTTCTCCCATTTTGGATTTGATCTGGAAGATAGATTTAGGTTTAAATATAAACTTTAGTTAAATCATTAAACCATAGTTTACCTTACTCTGATGGTGCCTCAGCACAATTTATTATATTTAATTTTAAAAGTTGCAATAGCATTGTGTAAAAGGATTAATTTCTAGTGATTTAGTGATTTTGCTGCTTACAGTTTATATATATAATTTGTAACTCACATTATCTAAAAGCGACTAATCCTGAAAAATATTTAAAAGTAGGTAATTTTGTGTAACTAGGTAATTTTAAACCAAATGCCAAGAGTGGATATTGTCTCATGTTGCTTGATGACAAAGAGTGATATTTTGTTTTACTCAGAGCTGTTAAAATGACACTAAAACAATAATGGGATACAACATAAATCATCAAATTGCTATGCTAAAGAAACAGTTGATCTTGTTATGGCAACCATTAAAGATAAAAACAGAGATGCTCTGCAAACATTATACACGATGGAAAATCCCTTTCTTGACACAGTTTGGCAAAGCCTACATTTGTGTTAAATTGAAACTCCATTTTGTCTCCTGAACTCCATTTTGTATGCTGTACTTGAACACATTTAAATTTGCCCAAGACAGGTTATAGTAATGCGCTCTAGACAGGCACCCTTCCCAGGAAACAGGCTTGACACCTCACTGAAGGACTATCACAGGAAAATTGTCAAAAAACAATCTAGTACTATCAACTTTGATTGTTCTGCCATCTTCCCTCCCTCCTTCCATAAACCTTGTTTATCAGCAGAGGAGTATACTGAAAAACCATGAAATTGGGTGGAAATGCCTGAATGGCAAAAAGAAGTCAAATGCTTTGCAGAGCTGGATGTCCCTCTATGGCCAAAGGGAGGTGATGAGTGCAGACTGGCAGGACCTGGAGGAGACCTATCCCATCTGGAACAGTAGGAGCCCCCCAGGACGCAGGAAGTTTGATGAGTCAAGCAATAGAGAGGAGATGGCATGTCTCAAGACTATTATTATTATCATTGTTAATTTTAATTCTTTTACTAGTTTTTAGGAACAAAGTACAAGGAAGATCCTTTATGTCTGTGGTCCTTTCATCTTCCAAGCTGCTGAAGAGTCTGAACCAGGAATATGGTGTATGTTGTCTTTATGTGGTCCAAGTACAGTGATGTGTGTAGGCAGATTGGGGTTGGGAAGGAATCTGTCCTGGTCTTAAGGGCAGCCACAAGGTGTGTGAGAGCACTGGCAGGAGCCTCAGAGCAGGTAGCGAGGGTGCTGCTTCACAAGGAAACGTTGTCAGATATTTCCTACCTTAGAAAAAGCCGGAAATAGCCACAAAATTCTCCCTGCCCACAGCACCCAACAGACTTGGACTCATTTGGGGCTTGGATCCAAATGTGATATAGCTTGCAGACTAGCACTATCTTTTCTACCACCNTGCTATTGCCTAAGAAAAAAAAAAAGACAGTGCTGTCAAAGTTTTCTCTCAGATTTTCATGCCTGTGTCGTAAATGTCCAACCTAGACCTACCACCACTGCATTCCTTAAGCTCACTCACTATTTATCTCTCTCATTGGGACAGAGGGAGGAGACAAAGTGTTTGCTGAGAATGTTCTCATATGTAGAGAGCTGGCTGAATATCTAAATATACACTGGTAGTTAGAACCTGAATAATGGCACTACAGCATTTGTGTTTTTCCTGCACTTAATAGAGGTTAATGTGAAACTGCAGGAAAGGTGAAGGGGAGTGTTTAGCTTCCCGCTTGGAGCCTGCATGTGTCAATGCCTGACAGAGCCTTGAAGTTGTTAGCCTGCATGCAGAGCACTAGCTGAATGAGGTTACAGTGCTGAGCACAGCGGGCTAAAAGAAGTAGGATCAGACTGATAGGAGGAGTGGCAGAGTCCAGGCACAGCAGAGTGTATCAAAGACAGCCCAGGGGAGAGCGGGTACTGTATTAGTCCTTTGTATACATTTAAATGGAAGACAGTGAACGTGCAGAGATGAACTCTGAACTCTCTCAGCTGGGCTCCTGCTCCTTTAACCTTGGCTCTGTAAATAAAATAAAATATAATACAATAAAAATAAAAGCCTAAAAATAAATAAAATAAGGTAAAATAAAATAAACCAAACATGCTGTGGTCTGGACCTCTATGCTCAGCTATTTTTTGCATATTGAACACTCATTAAATAAACATACAGAGATCAAAGTAGCAAGTGCTTTTGCTATTATTTTACTCAATTCACACTAAATTATAGATGTAGACACCCACTGGGAAAATTGGGTGATAAGGTGGAAAGGTTTGAACTACTAAGATAAGACCCTTCTTTTTCTGCCCACAGCAGCTGAGGAAATTTGTTTAAACTGGTAGGCTGGTAACATTTTCCAACACCAACAGACCCGGTCAATTTCATTACAAGGTCTGATTCCATATCATGGAAGGGAATTATGCCATTGCCAGTTGGACAGGAAATGGACCAGGAACCAGTAGATTGGTAAGGGAATAGGCATCTTCTTCAAGTCTCAGAGTAATTAGTGTAAAGTGGTAGATTATGTAATGAAACACTGGAAAGCTTGATATAAAGGCTCTACAGAGAGCAGAGAGATTACTAAAAAACATTTTTTTAATACAAACACACATGGAGACCCCCCTGTGCTAGAGTATAGCAGAAGAGAGATTTCATGGACCATAGTCAATAAGTTTTGCACAACTAGGAACAGAACTATTACCTTGCATGAGTACAGTTGGAATATCATAGGGATCCATGGACAGAGTTCTATCTACTGTGTTATTTATAGTGAATGGGATACATATAGTCCCTATGGGTAAAATATATCTCCTGCACAGCAGAATCTTAGAAAGAAAAAGGAGCAGAACAACATCAACCAAAAAAGCACAAGGAAAATTCTGATAAATACTGAAAATACTATTCTGAAAATCCTATGAAAGAGGACCTTGAGAAGCAAATGAAGGTGACAATTGCCAGATAAATAAACAACCCTGGCTGAATTACTTTTGTTTGAAAGAGTAAGTAGGAAAAAAACACATGGCATATGTATAAATAATTTTTTTACCTATACCATATTTTAAAATTTAATTTTAAATAGTGTCACCTAAGAACTTAAGCACTCTAAACTAATGCAGCAGGTCATTTGGATCACACCATGGATTTGGATCACATTTGGATGTACACCACATATTAAAATTATCCCGTTGAAAGGAATGATAATGTGAAATTACTTAAAATCAAACACTCTTTCAAATACGTAACAAAATAGGACCCATGAACTCAGACATTTACAGAAAGAGGAATAAAATATTTAGGTATGTACCCAACTCAGATGAAAAAAATAATCTTGAATTTCTGATAAACCAATTTAGTACAGTCTGATGGGATGTCATTAGATAGAACTAATGCAGACCTGGAGACAGTGATAACAGAAATGACTAATTGAAAGGACTTAGGAAAACATGGACATCTGTTAAATGACAAGAGTGTTGTAGGGCTGATACACAATCATAGTTTACCAAAACAGCTACTGGGGCAGCCATGTGGACAATCCTTCTTCCATCCACAGTTACTCTGGTATATAAACATCTTCCTTAATTTCAATAGGATTATTTTCATTAAGAATGTCACACATGTTTATTTTTCTGACTGCACTGAATGAGAAGAGGGAGCCCCATGGATGCTCATAAGAAGAATCTGAACCAACATGGATTTTTGCGCTTACAGTTGCAACAGATTCGGAACCTTGACAAGGGTTGTAGCTTGACTTATTCCTTTGCTAGGATTGTCTACCGATCAAACTGAGATATCTTGGCAGAGCAATGTAGAGAACTTTGCAGTATTCTATCCTAAAATAGGTCATTTGGGAGTAGATGTGGTTAGAAATGTTCAAAATATTACTCAAAAGCAGAAGAGGAAAAGTTGTTTTACTTTTTTTTCCTTACCAACTTCAGTGAAGACATGTCCTTGATGTGAGATCACTTATCTGTTCTCAAAAATTCTACACCTTTTAAGATAAAACTTGACCTTCAAGTTCACTTTATGACTAAATTATTCCATGAATGTTTTCATCTTTTCTTTCTATTTTGCCAAGTTGCACTCATAATAGCTTTTTTAAAGGGTCTGCAGCAGTGTTTCTTTTATACAATTGATTTTTTTAACAGAAAAAAAGACAAGTCCGTGAAAATATATTTCATTTTTTTCTAAGTTTTGAAGGTAAAGAGCTAAAATATAAAGCTCTTGTACCTGCCACTCTCTTATCAAAACCCTCTAAAGACAAAAAATATCCCACTTCCTCCTCCCTCCTGCTTGAAGAATGGGTGCCATGCTCAGCATTGCCTCCTGCTTTTCCCATCTATGAATCTATAACTGTTGAACACTCCTCATAGCCAAGCAGATGGCAAACATTCCTCAAACCTGGAATTACCAGCACCATAGATATTGTCTAACAGGCTCTGCAAGTCAGCATGAGACAGTCACATTAGTTCTGGAAGGAAGGTCCTCGAGCAGGCAAAGCCATCCCCTGAACAACAGCAGACTAAGTTCCACGGAGCATCAGCAAGCAAAGCAATAAGCAGCATAAGCAAAGACACATTGTCAATTCCTGCCTTACAACTCCAGCAAAGGCACTTTCATGCATTTTCTCCTTTTGGTTCAAACTCTTCAGCCATTTTGCTGTTTTATCTTAAGGCTTTTTTTCTTTCCCCCATCCCTCCAGTCTGCTGAGACTAATGACTTCTACATTTTATTAACTCTTGTGAACACAAAGATAGACACTCTGTCCTCCTCTTCAGAAAGCCAGTTTTAAATTCCTTTAACATTCCCTGGCAACATGCTTTTTTCCAAGCGTTTCTTCATTTATAATCACTTAAGTGCTTCCCTTTAGTGATGTCCATTTCACCATCTCATGTGATGTCCAAAATGAATGTAGTGCTCCAGTTAGTCATGGATAATCCTGAACATGTTCTCTATTCCCAGGATTCATCCAGGCCCTGGGTATGCATCAACCTCTTTCTTCCTGTACATTTTATATAGAAAACACTTTGCTTTTTGCCAGCCCTTAATAAATGAAATCTTTGAAAGCTAATCCTGATTTATACAGTAGTATGGAAAGTTGCCAGATCATTAGGGTACATAGCATGATCAATGACAAATGGTAAAGACCTAAACCCCATGGATTTTGGCCCAAGTCAGAGGTCTATGTTTTGGGTTTTTTTTTCAAATAAAGCATTTTTAAGATGAATCTTTTGATGAAGCTGAGTTTTAAATATTTACACGAGAAATGAAAAAAAATAAAACAAAAAACACTTTCACCAGAAGAATGTGGCAGTTCAAGCACACAGTAGCACTGTGGGAAACCTTATTTCAGTCCTACTCTGCCACTCCCTCACACATCAGTTGCACATCAAGGCCACAGGCTGGGCCTTCCTGTATCACTTCTGTGGCTGTCAACTTCCTAAAAATATCTGTTGATGAAGACTTCAATTCATCTGTCTCACATGTAGTGCAGTGTTCTCACTCACAGGACATTATTTACAGGCATCAGTCTTTCTAGCTTTGAGCAGAAATAACTTCAGACCCTGAGAAACTCCTCTCAGGAAAAAAAAAAAAAAGAAAAAAAAAGGCAATTATCATCTTGTCAAATTAATATTGGAGATATTCCATCACTTCAAAATTTGCAGCATGATGTACTTTAGAAGTCCCTGAATGCAGTGAAACAAGCTGAATTCTGTTACACTAGCCATGCAGTGACACCAGTGAAGTGCTTCATTTTTGCCCCATACCATGAAGGGAGCTCCAGGCTGGGCTCGCTGCTGGCCAGCCAGGGATCTGATTCACTGGGAGTGACTCTCCACCTGCAGCTGCCCAGAGACACAAGCACTCTGAACCCCATGGCTAGAAAATGAGTGATGGACAAGGTGGACACAGGCTTCCCTCATTTTGTTTGAAATTAAACCAGCCAGCCCTTGCAAAGTACATGTCAGCAGTTTTTAACTGGACCATGACACCAATATAAAAACAAACCTCTTGAAATACAGATAGTCCTATGAATCACACAGCACAGCTTCAGTGTACTGAAATAGAAGCAGAACTCTGTATTTGTTAATCCTACTCTAATTATAACAATCTATGTTATAACCCCTGCTAATGAGCTTTTTTTTTTTTAATGTGTGTATTATAATAGTGTGATTAAGGCCTGATGGAGCTGTTCTTATGCTTTTATGATATAAAAATGGTGTCTTATGAGTTTTGCCGTTTCATTTTCCCCACAGCATCACAATATCTGCTTCTGCTTTACCCAATTGTACAATAATTTTTGTTTAAATTCAGCTATCTTATAGCCTAGTCAGACTCAGGCCATTTGATGAATCAATGAAAATACTCTATAACAGTAATGCCATGGAAAATGTGCCTTATCATTTTAGTGCTCCATATTATATTGTCTTACCTTTCAGTACAACCTACTGAAATATTAATACATTGTCCTCAGGATTTGATAAAACGTGACAAAAATGATCATAATGTTTTATGCCTAAAGACCATTAAATTAGCACACATTAAACTTGAAATAAATAGCTTCAATAATTTTTGTTTAAATGTGTTCTTTTTGTTTGGAAGACTGAAATGCATATTGAAAGTTTTAAAGTCATAGAGGAACCCACTAAAAATTACAGCTTCAATGGTCATGCCTAAGATTATGTCTCTGCTATGCATACACAGAATAAGCTTTCTTCACACAGTCAAACTCATTACCAAACTAAACTTTCCCAATCTAGAATAAATTAATTGTGTGTTTATTAGGTAAGAAATTCTCCAAGCCAAGAGGGAACAAAGAAAATAAAATGGGCAAATTGTACTCAGATTTTCACATATACAACTCCAGCAGAAACACAACAGCTGCATAAATATTTCCAAACCCATATTTGGCTAATTCCATCCCACATTAAAAGGCAAATGCAGCACCAGTTGAAATACTCATGTATTTCCTGATGGAGCCAAATGTCCTTGATTTGCATGCAATTCAGAATTAAACACCTTTTCACAGATGGGGCCGGTACCAGGACACTGGTCTGGATCTTTATTGGTATAATCCAATTGCTTTCAAGACTGAAATTGATCAGCCTCAGAAAAGTTAACTCTTATTGAGGTGCAGTTTTCTTTTTTTCTCATTTTTAGGAAAGCTGTTGCATGGACTCATGCACTCAGCAGACAGCCCCTTTTGGTGTCAGCAACAATCTGTTTCATGATATTCTTCTAGGAGAAGTATTAAGAGACTCAGTGTTTTGCAGAGGCTCCTGAGTCTTAATAGCTGTATTTGTAAATTGCTAGTCATACAGTATCACTTCTTCCTGTGCTTTACAGAACATGTAATACTCTCCAATTTCCCTTATGTCAGTGTCTACAAGTCAAAAGTTCAGAAATAATAACAGAGTATGGATATGTGCCATCATTAGATACATGTTTTGATAGAAAATTAATTTGGTGTTTCATTCATTTGTTTGGAATTGTAACTACTGTCTTGAAAAGTATAAGGTGATTAATTTCCAATGTTTTCTGATCATATTAGCAATACACAAGTGTTTTGACATGCCTAATAGTTTTACTCATAATCAAGATTTTGCAGTTCAGAAATTCTTCTAGCTACATGAGCCAGAGCGTTACAAGCTAAAAGTCAGAACATTATTTTAAAAGCTCTGGAAGTATTTTAAACATTACTGTGCACCAATGAAGATCTTTTGTTAACACAGACAGCAATGTGAATTATATATGTGATTTTATTTCTTATTGTTAAACACAGCCTATTGGAAACATATAACCAGCTCCTTTTTAAGAATACACAGCAAAAGCAATGTCATGCTACAGCAGGTAATTCAGTTCCTTAGGTAGGATTAGCCAACAGATTTATCAAGCAGTCTCTAAGGAAAGCAGAGTTCAAGTCTAAGCTCATCAATAATACATAAATAAACTGAACAATTAGGTACAAAGTGGCTATCTTGTCAGACACTTATTAACCAATAAATGATATACTCAGTGCAGACAGTGTAAAAAGGGGATATATGTAAAGATAGGAAAGACCTGAAAAGGAAGAGGAAGTTTGTGGACTTGATAATTCTCTCCAACTCTCCATTTTGACCTGAGAGCTATGATGTCTAGACAAAGGTGGTTCAGCACCACTTCACTGCCAGGAATCACTTTGGCTCTGATTGCTAAGCACAAATATATTCCTTTGCTCTTTAATCAGTGGTCTAAGGAAAAATATATTTCACTTTCCCAGTGATGGCTACTACAGCCTCAATTTCAACTTAATCTGCAAGTTTTACATAATAAAAATTGCATAGATACTGTCATCCCTAGTGTGTAATGTCACCAGTGGGCATTGCCATAATACAGTCCTACTACTGAGATGCACCAGTTCCTTGAAAAGGGTAGATTAGAGCATTCAGGCTTCATCTAGTTTACACAACAACACAAACAGGTCTTAAAAGGTAAATCTATGGTATCAAATAATAAAATATGGGATATTTGGTCCTTCTTTACAAACAACAAACTCAAATTTCATTTTCTTTTCTGTGCTGGCCTTTATTTTCAGACAGAAAACAAGAAAACCAGAGGTAGGAAGGGCTGTTGTTCTTTTCCCCCCTCAGCCAAGCAAAACAACAACAACAAAAAAGTTTTCATTTCACTTAGGATCACCAAATAAACAAGCAAACTTAGTCCAAATAAAATCTTTTCATATGCACCTATTTGCCTCAGCTCAGAAATTATGAACATTTGAAGTACAGATTTCAGGATTTAACTCAGAATGAAACTAATATTTACCCAATATGATGTTTTTCATGCTCAAGTACTCTAAAATGCTTTGCAAATATTGACTAAATTCTGCCTTTTTTTTTTTTTCTGTGTTCAGTTCCCCTTGACTCCAGTAGCCATTTTGAAGGGTATACGGAAAAGATGAGTTAAGACCTAACACGCTTTGCTAATGGAAATGTAAATTATCAGTGAAACACAGCCACTTCTGTAGTGAAAAGGGGACATTACTCAGAATACCCTACAGAGCAGTATAAATTCAGGAATTTATAAATATCCTTGCCAGATGGAAAAGTAATGTGGATGAACTGAAGAAGTCTGCAGTGGCTTCACTCCATGGTCATTATGTCTCAGTTTAAAAACATGGCAAATTTTAACAATACTCACTGTTATTTTACTCTAAACTCATTCAACTGAACAGTCCTTCCATTTCACATCTGCGTACCTTTGAAAATGCACTTTTATGTCTTGTCCAAAGACAGGCAGAGCCTGAAGAATAATGTTCCCCTCCTACTTACAGAGTAAACTAGTTCTCAGACCCAGAACATCACCCCTCATGGGTTCCTGAACCCCCTCCTGTGCTCATAGTGGGCCTCCTCAAAGTAGGCAGATGACAGCTAATGCAAGCACAGTGCCTGCAGAAAGACTGGCATGCAAGCTGGATTAACGGAGGATGCAAACCTGGGTAGGAAAGACCACATCTTACCTGGGGAGTGAAACAAAAGATGAAAAGAGGAGAAGGCAGGTAATAGAGACGATTTTCCATCTCTGAAAGCAGGTTTCCATGACAGGCCAGCTGAACTGTCTGTATGATTTGCATATTTTTCTTCTGCTACGTATAAAAGGACTCTAGGGAAAATGTATCAAACTTTAGATGTGTAAAAGTTGTGAGCCAAATCCCAAACACTGCACACCACAAAGTGAACGGGATGATGTAAAGTGTGCCTTAGCTGCCTCTGGGACCAGGTGTCCTCTGTGCCCTCCATCCCTGAGGAGCTGAAATGACATCACTGAGGCATTGGGAAACCACACTAGAATCCCAGTTCTCTGCTTATCCTGGAGATCAGGGCTAGGGATTATGAACAAACCATGTGATGGTTTTGTCTGCTGAATTAAAGGATTCTCTTGTCTGAGGGTGACAGTTTTGTGCATGTGCCACTTTTCCCAAGAGTAGGAAATAATAAAGAGTGGGTTGGATTGTGGGATATGGATGCAGGCATTTTATGCAGCACTACCTGCAGACTCAAACTTGTAAAAGAAGTCATGAAGTGAAGAATTTTCATAGTTGCAGTCAATCTATGGAGAGGCTGATGGCACTGCAGCATGAAAATATTGCAACCCTGCCCACAAACACAACCTGTTATTTATTAGTTCAGACTGTTAGTGAAAGAAGAGACAATTTAACACAATTGCTTAGAAGCAAAATGGACTTCTGAATTGCTATAGGATAATTTGCACCCAATTTATGAGTTTTTGCAGAGCTATGAGATACTTTGATCTGTTTCATATAAAACTTGGTTGAAAATATGTTTCTTAGAGTGAAGTATGAGGTAATAAAAATGTGATTAAGGTGTGCTAGCAATTTTATTTTGGCAAATTTATGCTGTGCCTTTGAATTCCAGTATATATAAAGTTTGGCTCTTTTTCAGTTGATAGTCTATCAGCTGAAGGCTCTACATACACAAACATTAATAAACTCACAGACAATAAAATAAAAGCAGTCTAAAACTACATGCTATAATCTCTCTCTTTAAAAATAAAAGTAGGAAGTCATAATGTATAGTTTATAATTACGATAGCCAAAGAATTTCAGTTCAGTGAAGCCAAAGGAAATTGCTTACTATGGAAGTAAGAATGCGATAAAAAGAAAATTAGGCACTGGCCCTGAAGCTCAAAACCAAAGTAAATCACATATTTCCTCAAGCAGAAAAGGAGTCTCATTTTTCATGGGGAAAAAACTTTCAAAAAAATGTTAAAATCCAGAAGTCAAACTACTAATCAGAAGATACACATTGAAAGTGAACAAAACCAGCTCTAAAGTCCCTTAAATTGTAAATATATTTCTTTATATCCCTTACAGTGATAAGCCTAAAGTAATTGTGGGAATCGCTTTCAAATTCTAAACTTGGACTTCTCTTTTCTACACAGAAAATTGACCCCAGTCAGAGTACGGCTTTAATTAATAGCTGGCATAACACAAGATTTCTTTCAAAGTTTCTCGTCTCCATTTCCCTGTAAAATGTAAATGAAAATTAACCTTCACAGGGTTATAGTAAACAAATGCTCAGTGGAGGCAAAAAAAAACCTTTTCATGTAAAACTATTGCTTTCATATCTGTATGTGTAAAACTCCTTTATCCTCTAACAAAGAGATAATCCATGAAAAGGATTCATGGATTCACTAAACATTTCTTGTACTATTCACATTTATGAAAGTGATTTCTGGAGCCTTAAGGAAGGTTAATGCACTCTCAGACTCTAATCAATGAAAACAGTGTGATTTACACAATCTATGTTCTTTGTCAAATTGAAGCAGTGTATCACTGCAGAAGATCTTTTGCTGACAGGAGCTTACCATATGATGGAGATGCTGGAATCCTCCTTACACTGGTTGTGCCTGGCATACCATGTTGTGCCTGTGCAATGATAAAATGAAAACTTGCAGGACAACCTCAGTCATCTCTGATGCTCAAACCAGTGGAGACAACTCACCAAAGGCATGTAGGTTTTTTCACAGAAGTAAAGTGGAATTAAAACAGAATTCGGCAAGTATGGGTTGCTTTAGCATTATGCTACTGCAGTCTAAGAATTAAAAAAAAAATCAGTCTCTCAGAGCATTACAATTAATTAGAGATTACAGTCAATTGATAAATTCCTGCTTCCTATCACTCAGTAACTATAGACAAGGACTACTGCCATAAGCATGGTGTATCTAATGACTGACTGAACTCCTTGATTTGAAAACAGCATTTAAAAAAATTTAAGTACTTCACAGACTCATCCATTTCCCATCTCTACTAGGAAAGAAGTGAAACCTGTCCACGCAGTTCATATTTTCTGGACAACCTTCTGAAATCACAAACCACTGCTTGCCCAAAGTGCAATATAGATAAAGAATATATACATTTACAGCCTGACTGGCTTACCTGAAGCTAGTGCATCATTCATAGTTCTACCTGCCTATGCCAGCTGACATACTGAGCCCATAAAGCACATGCAAACCATGCAAACAGAAAAGGTATATCTCTAGAAAGTTGTGTGAAGCTAGAGAACATTTTTTCCCCTGTTGCTCCAGAAAACGCAGAGTTACTTATGTAAGAAAATAATATTGCTGCGAAAAGTTGTAATGAGATATTGAAAGGTACTGTTCATAAGAAATGTTCACTTGGAAATGACATTATTTGGATTGAACAAATAAACTCCTCTTAATGACCTTGAAGTCAGTGAATTATGCTAATCTAAGTGATTACAAAATTTTAGTCTAACTATAAGGAAACACTCTATTAATATTTAACTGTTCTGCAGTGTATTTGTTAATCTTTAACCAAATCTAAAGGCTGCCATGAAGGGTTTATGCGTCTTTTTGGTCATTCCAGTCCCCATGAGATCCTTGGCATTCTCCAGCAATATATATCCATACACACTCCAATATTGAGATAGAAAACAGAAATCAAGCAGTGCAATCACTTTAGGCAGAAGAAAGTCCAAAGTAGGAGATAACAGAAATGGTTGCAAAGATAGTTACTAAAAGATAATATACGCCTTAAAATTTTAAGCAACACATTCTGAATGATGGGATAAGGGCTTGTTAGAGAGAAGGTGAAATTCTTCCTCTTCTAATCTGGTTAACGTTTTCTGAAGAAAGCCACAGGGAGTACTTATGTTTGGAATTTGCACAATAGGAATTGTGGTATCTGTCACAGCGTTCATCCTTGTGTGAACCATTACACACCCTAAGTAAAGTGAATTATTAAAGAATCATTGTGTGGTTTTATGGTGGAAACTGAAAATTACTTTTCTTGACACATCTAAGCCATTGTTTTTAATCAATTTTTTTCTTGACTTCTCTTGATTCTTCATTCCTCAGTGGAAGGCATGTAACTCTGCATTTTCTGGGGAAACTAATTTCCACAAGAACACATTCAGATAAGGACTTAAAACGCAATATACATTAATATAACTTAATATAACATTAAGTTATATTTAGCTCTTCAAGTTTTAACATAACACTGAACATGAACTAGTAAACATGGACAAAGCATCTCCATAAGTTCTACAGAGGCAGGAGAAAAAAAAAAAAAACAACAACAAAAACCAAAAAACAAATAAAGCATATGAGTAGGGGGTAAGTTTAATAATAAGGGTAACAGTAAGGCAAATTATTTTTATGATATAATGGGTTCAGATAATGGGTAATGGGTTCAGAAGTTCACTAAGAAAAACACAGCAAAAGAGGAGACCAGACATTAAAACTGATCTTTCACATATTGCACATCTCATGTAAATCTCTGCCATACAGTCATTAAGATTCTACAGTTAGAAAGCGGCACATTCTAAGGGTACACATTTCAGTGGCTGTTAGATCTGATGCATTTCTCCCTGTATTCATCGCTGTGTAAGCTTAGAAGGTGTGTGTACACACACAAATTACAGGAAATATTTTTCACATTGCACTAATAACTCTCATTGATTTTTTTCAGCAAATATAACAATATGACACATTTGGGAAGGAGTGCATTCAATTCCATTTGAAAATGAGGCTCTATCAGTCAAAATAAAATAAAATGAAATTTATAAAGGTTATATCATATTTATGCATTTACTAAATATAAAAGTTAACATATGGTGCAATGTTACCATATGCTTGATTTTGCAAGAGCAGATTTCCAATCTAGTAGGAGAGTTCCCTACAATAACAGATCATTAGTTTTGCATTTCCTTTAAAACACTTTTTGAAGAATAACAGCCAAAAAGTATCCAAGTATGAGACACATGATCTATATACATACCTACAATAGATCCAAAGCACAAAACAAACCCTACAAGCTTCCTTTGCACAATGTACATATAATGTCCATTACTACTTAATAAGCTGGTTTTGTTCACAATACAGCAGAAGTGAATGAGTATTTTCTGATCTACTAGGTGTGTGAATTTGAAAATCAAATCAAAAGAAACAAAGTTCTGATATAAAACAAGAAATACAAAAACTTATTTCAGAATAAAATAATGAGGAATTTTTTTTCTCTTGTTGTTCACTGAGAGATCATATAAAAGCCATAATTTGATATGGTCAATTTTGGTTTGGACCCCTGCCATAAATTACCTCTAATGCAGTTTAGATACTCTGCAATAAATGTAAGTGCACTTTAAATTTAAGAATAAATTACAAGCTGTCAAATATTTTACAGAAAAGTAATGGCATATATCAGAAATTGAAATATTTCAGTGGAAACACTGTTGATCTGCTGAGTTACACTGCTGTACACCTGGTTCTGGTTGCTTTAAAAGGCATCTCAGCTCCTTCTTCCTAAAGAGATAAATATTGCCACTGGACAGCCAGTGAAAAATTTGGAAATTCCATTCTTGGTCCTGTTTTTGATTTCCCAGTGAGAACTTAGTTTAAATATTTCTTTATGCCAATGTCAGCAAAATAATATAAAAATACAACATCAATTCCTATTTTGAGTGCTTTGTGGAAGACTTATTTTTAAAAGTCTTTTGAAAGCTTTTTGATGTCCAGTGCCAAGCTGTCAGAAAAGAAGCCAAATAAATGCCAAAAAATACCCTCTTACTAGTTTTCCTTTGGGGTTAACACTGTCTAAAATGGGTATGTTTATCTATTCTACTAGTATTTAGCAACATCTGTAAAGCATTAAAGGTGAGTGCATTGGAGCTAATGCTTGAGGATCCAGCTTGGTTAATTAAAGCTGGATAAACTCAATTTTAAGTGGCGAAGACAACATTCATTGAGAGACTGAAACACATATTTTAAAAGACAAAGCAGTAAAACTACAACAGACATAAAAAGAAACGTGGCATCACCTTCATAGGGAAATGACTCAAAAGGTGAACCCTGGGCCTTTTCTCTGATGGATGCCTTTCCTCTATGGTACAGAGCAGGCAAACAAACAATGGGCTCACTCAAGCAAGGACCAGTCATGACTGTAGACAGCCAGGGGCTGTGACAGTAGTCGGCCATTACGTATAAAATGCCACAAGCATTTTTAAAAACTGAAGAAGAAGAAGCCTCCATCAACCCATATATGCACTCCCAAAAGACTGAGATTAAGGCCACTTTGGGTTTGTAAGACTAATGTTTCCAAAATTAAACACAGCCAGATAGACTATACTCTCCACAAAAGGGAACAAAAAGATCAGAATAAAGGTTGGAGAGTTTGTTTCCTGAAAAAAAGGAATAATAATGGCTCATGCAAAGTAGTTGACATCATGCCCTTTGACTGATTCCAAAATGGCCTCTGAGTCTTTCTGTTTGTCGGCACTTACCAATAACTTATTCTACAGATTATAGCCAGAAAGTGCTCCTTTACATCTTGCATTTGAAGAGGTAATATTTGATGATATCGAGGAATAGTAATTTCCAACTTTGTCAAGCATAACTTCGTTGGCATGATTGCAGATAAGGCCCCTTAGATCTAGATCACCCAATCTACAAAAATATTTTAACCTTTTTTTAGCAAGAAGTGTTTAAATCTGCTGCCAAATGCTACCAGGGTACTCTTAGATCATGAATCTGTTCAATGCTACAGCACTGAGAAGAAAATATCTCTGCATCTTGTGCATATGCTAAATGATTGGAAAGACTCCCACATTTACTTCTATGGACTTAACATAAAGTTTTGAATGTAAAAGAGGTCAACCAGGTCTGCAGGGAAACAAAATTAAACTAATACTCATGAAGAATAGACTATACCAACAATTTGTTCAAATGAAAAGGATGGCATAAGAAACTAAACAGTGAGGATTTCTAGTTAGGGAGTGAAGAGCAGGGAAAGTAAATTCACTGGAAAATTATAATTTAAAGGATACAAAAAAGAAAAAAAGGAAAACTTTTGTGCTAACTTCTAATTCATAAAAACTAAGAAATCAAGATAAATTTACTCTTCCATTGAGTTCTGCTTACAACACATGGCTTCAAATTACAGATTTAAACATTTTCAAATTCAGACAGGATTTTACCACCATTCACTTCAGCCACAGATTTGAGTGCAACTAACTGGGTCAAAAAATCTTACAGAGATTCTGTTGATCAGTCAATTAGCCATAAATCAAAAAATGCTTAGCTTTTAAGAGTATAGTCTACAAAGAGTTAATACATACATTACTTGTAGTTTGTATGTGTATATATATATATATATATATATACATACACACACACATATATATATACACACATATAACCACAAACACACAAAAATAGCCACTATAAAAGCTGTATGCAGTTCTCTGTTCTCACTCCCATGTCAAATTTACTCAACTTCCAATCAAAACAGCATCTCTAGAATTTTGAGCCTGTAGGGTTAACAGAGTAAATGTAAAGAAAACTGTATTTTGTCTTCCTGCATCACCGCTAATGATAATCATTCTATACAAGTCTTTTGTTGTTTTTTTTTTTTTTTTCAAATGAGAAAAAAAATGTTCAAAATAGAATGAGAACTAAAACAAAAAAGAGAAGTGTAGTGCTGAAAGTCTATGCCTTTTTTTAGGTTTCTCGTGCCTTCAAGAGCAATGGGTAGTAAGTAATAAATGCTGTTTAGCAGCAATGCAAATAGACTACAGTGTTCACATTAACTTGACTGCAGTTTCTCTTCAGCTCCACCTGGAGTAAGAGGAGCTTTGCTTCTCATCCCACCACCTTCTACATCGCACAAAACAATGGCAAGCACAACAAGCATATGAGGGATATTTAGTAGCAGAGACCTTGCTTGGTGCCTGAACAGGTAATTCTCCACCTACAAGAGACATATTAGTCTCTCTTTCAAATAACATTTTTGACTCAAACTGCCTGAAACATGTCCATTTCATATATTGCTTTAGCAAAAGTACTCACATTAATCTGCTGTAACAGTTGTAAACAACAGGAAATGAGTTGAAGAAAGAATGGTAAAAAGAAACACTTCTTAAATAAAAAGCCATACTTAAACACCTAGCTTATACAGTATTAAGTTACTAAATAAATTATTCATACAGGCATAAGTTTTATTTGAAGGATGTGTACAGCAATTATTTAGTCAGTAATTTACTCATGCCATATACTGAATAAGGCTGCATTAACTTCTTTAGTAATGATCACTTTAAAAATTATGCAAGGGATCTCTGGATTTGTAGCTGACACTCACCTCTTCAGTTAGAAAATCTACTGACTTGACTATTTGATTGAAGCAAGATATCTGTAAAAACACCTAAATCTACTGTATTTTGTTGTCACTAGTCCCAAGAATGTCCACACTGGTCCTTGGAAATTTTCATGACTATATTTAATTACAAACCACTGAAGAAAACATAAGTTTCATGAAGTGCTGGCAATATAAAATATGAGTGGCAAGCTCCCAGAACCTGTACAGACTTGTCTGGGTTCACATCACAGACACATTCAGGTTGGAAGGGACCACAGTAGGGCATTTGTCCAACCTCCTGCCCAATGTAGGGTCAACACTACTCAGATGAAGTTGCTCAGAACTTTGATCAGCTCAGTCTTGAAAACTTACAGCAATAAAGATTCCACAGTATCTCCAAGTAACTGGTTGCAGGAACTTAATTATCCCCACAGAGAATTTTCTTTTCTGGCTATCCAATAGGAACATCCCATGTTTCAATTTATAAACATTCTGTCAACCCACTTGGCACCTCACTAAAAACATGGCTCTGTCTTCTCAGAAATTCTCTTGTGGATTCTGAGGTGGCTGCTCTTAGGTAACTCAAATCTACCTCTTATTTAGGTTAAAAAAATCTTGGTCTCTAGAACTCTCTGACAACCTTGGTGCCTTTTCATTAAAACTGTTCCAGTTTATGAAGTGTTTCTATACTGACAAGCCCAAATCTGGACAAGTTATTTAATTATTCTGTGTTCTAATGATTATGAAGAGAAAAGGAACAACACACTTTGATCAGAAACAGGCTTGGTACAACCAAATAACCTGTTAGCCTCTCCCACTTCTACAGCACATTGCTGACTAGTGTTCAGCCCACTGTCCCCATCAGGACACCCAGATCATTTCCAAAATCATCCTAGTAAACCAGATCCTTGCCTGAGGCGAGTCAGGCAGTGAACACCTGCCTTGCTAGGTGAGTCCCTAGCCTGTACCAGTGTAGGAGTTGGTTCAGCCCAAGTGCAAGACTTTGCAATTTGCTTTTTTTGAATTCCTGAGGTTCTTGTTGGATGATTGTTCAAACCTGTGTAGGTACCTCTGAGTGGTGACACTGCCCCAAAGCATATCAACTGGCCTTTTCAGTTCTGTGTAATTTCCATACCTGACAAGATTTTGTCAACTATAAACTCCTGCACATCTTTGAAAAAGACACTGAACAGACCAGGTCCCAGAAGAGAACCATGAAGACCTCTGTTTTTAATGAACCTTAAGGCAATATATGAACCATTAACTGCTACACGTGGAGTCTGATGAGCCATCCAGTTCCTCACACATCTATCATTCCACCCATCTAAACTGTATTGCTCCAACTCATGTACAAGGATGCTGAGGGAGATCATGTCAAAGCCTCCATGCAGTCAAGATCAAAGATTCACTACTATCCTTTCACCCCCAGGTTCATTCATTTCACCACAGATGGCAGAGGGGTCACTGGGCATGACTAATCCTTAAGAGGTCCATGCTGCTATTCCTAAGCACTTATTCTCCTTCTTGTGTGCAGAAACAGCTTCTGAGAGGGTATACTCAATGATTCCCTCAGGAATCAAATCAGCTTTAGCCAGCCTGAAGTCCCTTAGACAATCTTTCTTGTCCTATTTAAAGATGTATGCATCATTCACTGTCTCCAGTCATTAGGAATCTCTTCCATCCCCTCAACAACAAAGGAGAATGGCCTCACAATGCTTTCAGTCAGATCTCTGTGTACTGGCTGCTCCCCATCCAATCCTACGGACTTCTGTGAGTCAAAATTTCTCAAGAGATCACTGACTTGATCCTCTCCCACTACTGGTAAATCCTCTTTTCCTTGAATCCTGCTCTAGCCTCAAAGGACCATGAGACTGTCAGTGGATACTGAGGTAAAGGTAGCATTGATCACAGATTTATCTGCTTTCACTTCCACTATCCACTTCCACAATCAGGATTCAGCAGCACCCTCACATTTTCCTTGGGTTTTTGGGGATTTTTTATTGTTCTTATAATGACAGAAGCTTTTCTCTTTGCCCCTTTAGGTGTGTTTATTTTTTCTCAATACCTCATTCTTAACATCTCTGTTGAGATTTGCAGTATAAGCAAATCGTAAAAGTATCCACCAAATTCTAAATATATTCTAGGAAGCATTAAGAATCAATAACATATTCATTTTGAAATTCAATGCTGAAAGCTTAGATAGTTCCAAGAAGCTTATCATGAAATTCCTGAATCAAAACTTGTATTACTGTTTTTCTCTTCAAAAACTCAAACCCTTTAACACAAACAAACTGCGACAATTGAAATAAATTACAGGTAGAAGAACAGGTCAACATGAGCATGTTCTCCAACAAATCTCTCTTGCAAATGCAGCACCTCAAGTCTTACAGTTGATCAATACATCCTCCATGCAACGGTTGTGCACAGGAGCAGAGAGGCACCATTTGGTGTTAAGCACAAGGATACAAAGATAGTCAGCAGCAATTCCACTAAAAGCATCAGGAGCTGCTCCCAAAACTTTTCAGTGCAAGGAAGAAGCTGCACATTAATTATGCTATTCTCCTTAGCTCCTACTTCATCTTCATTGCCCTCTCCACAAGCTGGCACTGGATTTGTTTACTTTGGTGTTTAACTCTGATGAGAAGTGTATTTTCATAGCAATTTCTCAGCATAAAGGTATTGAGAAGTACAGAAACAGATTACTCTTGGATGAAACAAAACTGCCAGATGTACTGCAACTGTTAATGAGTGTTAGATCCCTTGGACCAACCAAATTTGAGCTGAAAAAAAAATATAAAAAAAAAAAATAAAAATCACACGTCTCCAAAAAGCAAATGCAACAACAAAATGCAGCAAGCCCATGCCTGGTCCTGAGCACCATCTGTTTCATTCCAGACCTATTAACCTGTTGCTGCAGGGTTGTTTGTTTTTAAAGCTCTAGTAGCTTAATCTACCACTCCTGACTAAGAGCAGCAAAGTTAAGGCACTCTCTTGCTACTCCTGATGACTCTGACGTCATAGGCTATCACAGAAATATGGATTTTCCCTTAAACTATCTCACTGCTCAAGATTATGCCCAGGAAAAATGCATCACATGCAATTATACACATTGCAAAATTAAGTTTTTGAAGTACATTTTCTAATGTTAAAAAGACTAAACTTGCTTAACACTTAATATTCTTTGTTAAACTGCATTTTGAGCAATGAAAACTGACATTTCATTGTTCTGAAATACAGTATTGCTAGGGATGAAAATATTAAAATTTATTTTATAATATCACATAATAATTATTTTTGTTGTTTGCATCATGAAAATACAGGCTTTTCTGTTAAATTTTAGAAATAAAAATATGAAAATTGGTCACTCCTAAACAGAGAATAGTACACACAGAATTTAATAAAATACAGAACCCTGTAAATTAGCTCATTATACATCCCAAAGATTTCATGAATTTGAGATGTTGGGACTCAATTATATATAATAAGTCTTGGATTTGACACTATATACTCAATTTCCCCCCCCCCCCCCACAAAAAAAAAAAAAAAAAAAAAAAAAAATTTTTCATTATGA